>CM076575.1:1716336710-1716936710 GCA_034641835.2 Pinus albicaulis
AAAACTAGAAACCAGGTACAAATAATATTATTCTAGATATATGTAAAAAGGACATGGTAGAGAAGATCAAACAATATTAAACTTTTCATAAATAATTTAGATAAAAATACATTTTCTAATTTTGATTGTAAATTCCAAGGCTTAAAGAAATAATTTTTCTAATAATTTTGTTTTAATTAATAAATAAAAAAGAAGCATTTTCAATCAAAATCACATCCAACATATAATAAAAATAATAAAAACAATTTAAAACTTTTTATGCAGGTATTACTTATCAGCACATATACCGCGAAAAGTACAATGTTGCAGATGAGTTGTCAAAGCAAGGGCTACAGGATGCGTATGGAAAGATAAATTATCAGCTATTTAATATACAGGGTCTTCAGGCCGAAGGCTCAGTGCCCATCATCTAAGTACAGCGGTACCATAGATGCTGTGATTTTCAGTTTTCTGGATTAATACTTTGAAATACAAACCATGCCATAACACAGAATTGACAACCATGCTCCCAGGATCAAGCGAGCCAAACCTCTTCTACCGAACCTGGGTACGCTTTCTGTGGTTGGTATAACAGGATTTGGTGCACATTACCTGCTCCAGGTATTGTTGCTTTTTTTTGTATTTGATAGGTTCCATACTGCCTACAATGTTAGTATCGGATGGAAATGATGCTGACATTTTGATATGGTATGACGGTCAACATTATTTTGGACGGATCTCTAGCCCTCACGATTAATGATTTTGTTTTGGATGTTCTGGATTCTCTGAGATATTTTTGGAATCTATGTATGTCGGATGTTTGTTGCAAAATTTTTCTTATCTACTTGGGTCTTTTTCTATTAGCTGTCTGGGAAATTTTGGATACATCGCAGTAAAAAAATGTGTTGGCAATATGATGCAGAGTGTTGTCCTTGATGGCAACCCACTGAATGAAGATGAAGACATGAGATTGTTGGCATGTGTTGTCCTTGATGGCAATACACCTGATGAAGTTATTCTTGACTTGATGGACTTGGTAAATAATGTAAATCTGATGTGAAATGATGTTAGTTAGCAACATGATGCTAAGTGTTGTCATTGAATGGCAACCCTCTTGATGAAGATAATGGCAACTTACTGGATGAAGTTGTGCTTGATAGAATATGTCTTGTACAGAAGGAAATGAAGAAAGGAATTCAGCATGTGCTAGATCTATGATGAAAAGAGTATGTCTCAAGGCATACACGGATCTGTCTAAGGGAAGTCGCGTATGCACGCGGGAAACAACGTTCCAAGTCGCGTATGGGCAAAAGCGCTCATAAAGTGGGGCCCGTGGTATTGAAGGCTCATGGTATTGTTGTGGCTCATGGTATTGAAAAAGGGGCCCGTGGTATTGAAGGCTCATGGTATTGATTTGGCTCATGGTATTGAAAAAGGGGCCCGTGGTATTGAAGAAGGATAAACCTATATAAAGAGAAGAAATTCATTATGCAAATCACAAGTGTGGGAGCAAGATGTCTGAGCTTGAATGAATACTTCTTTGTGAAGTATATCTGTATGGAAAGGGTAAAGGTTTGATGATAGATCTGAATCTATGATGCACCTATGAAGAAATGATGAAGCGGGATATCTAGATCTGAAATGTATCCGTATTTGCTAGATCTGTTTATGGAGTGATTAGATCTGTGATGAGGCGAACATCCACCCGTTAAAATAACCTGGAACCGAATGTCCGATCCGGCGCAGTATGCCGCTCTATGATGGTTGAAGATCAAGGCGCCATTTCGTCGAAGAGGAAGCGTGAGGTTGATATACGAGGCTTTGTGCATGTATAAGCGTATGCGCAATGAACATAAGGTTGCAGGTAAACGCCGGTTTGAGGATGGAAGTGCGTATATACGCGTACATCAAAGAAATGAGCGCGTATGCAACTAGGGTTTGTCACACAAAAGGAAACATCCGATCTCGTTTCCCATCACACGTTATCCGAACCGTGTTGTCCGAATTTGATAAGTATCTATTGGCATGTATGATTGAGCTTAAAAGTGCAGTTGAAAGGGTCCAACGAAATATGATGAAACGAGGCCTGCAAGTTGTGCTCTATTGAAGTTGGTTGGATCCAGTGTGAAAATTGATGAAACGTGGTCCATAGAGGTGCTGAGGGTTGTAGCCTTCAGTCAGGGGGTCGTAGCTCCCTTCCGGGTGAGGCTGGTAAACGAGATCAGGGGGTCGTAGCTCCCTTCCAGGAGAGGCTGGTAAACGAGAGCAGGGGGTCGTAGCTCCCTTCCAGGAGAGGCTGGTAAACGAGCGCAGGTGGGTGCCTGCGTGCTGGTATGAGTCTGCGCCAGCACATAGTTGTAAGATGTTTTCTATAATAAAATATTGAAGGCTGAGCAACGGCAGCGGTGGTTTTCTCCCGACTTGGGTTTCCACCTAAAAATCCTGGTGTTCATGTGTGATGCTTTGTGTGATGGTTTATTCTGTTCTTACTGCACATGTTTACTATTTATAGAACATCTAATGAATGAATGATGGAATGATATAAGTGAAGAAATAATGGCATAATTAGATCTCTGTGTATACGCGAGTTTTATGAAGGATATCCGCGTGTATACGCTAGTTGGCTTCAGCAAAGTAGCGTATGGGTTTTAGAGCATGAAAAAGTAAAAAATTTCAGTTTGCCCTAAAGACTGATTCACCCCCCCCCCCCCTCTCAGTATTTTTCCCAACAATTGGTATCAGAGCGGGTTCTTCTGCAGAAGCTTGATCGCTTGAAGGGGATCCGTCGCAATGGGAAAGAAGCAAAAGAAGAAGGCCACTGAAAAGGAGATATCTCAGAAAACATGTGCAGCAGAAAATGAAGAAGATAAATCAGGTATTGATAGTTGTTCTTGTGACTCACTTACTGGTGCATATGAAGATAGTGTAAGTAAAGTTTTGGATCTAGAGGAAGCTATCAAGAAAATTGAAGATCAACGAAGATCAATTTCTAAAAGCGAAGCTTTGTCAAAGGGATGAAAGAACAAATGGAAACACTGAATGGACAGACAGACAAGTACCAAAGGTTTCATGCTTATGCATCTGCTCGAATTAAAAGACTAGAAGTAGAAGTCAACGATCTAAATGCAGATCTCGAAGAGTCAAACAAGAAGAATGCAAGACTTGAAGCAGAAATCGTCTCTCTCAAGGAATATCTGGAAGACTCGAATAAGAAGAATGAAGAACTTGAGGCTGAAATCATTTCTCTCAAAAGGGATCCAGAAATATCAAATAAGAAGAATGAAGGACTTGAAGCAGAAATTATCTCTCTGAAAGAAAATCTCGAAGCATCGAATAAGAAGAATGAAGAACTCTTACAAACTGTTGAAGAACAAGAAGATGGGAGAAGGAAAGAAGAAATCATGACAAAGCAATGTCAAGCCTTGGAGGTTGAGGTAAACATTCTCAAAGGTAAATTAGAAGAAAAGGTAAAAATTTTGAGGTTTCAAGATAGTACTAATATTTTGGACAATATTCTGAGTAATCAAAGGTCTCCTGCTATCAAACTTGGTCTTGGTTTCCATGAAACTGTTAAAGGAGAATCTAGCTCACAAGGAAGTGCTAAAAATTTAGATGAAGTCAATGCAAAACCCGAAGTGTTGAAAGAGACAAAAGATCGACCAACAATCATGAATTCTCAAAGGAACTCATTCAAGAACGTTGAATGTTTTAAATGTCATAATTATGGGCATGTTGCAGCAAATTGCAGAAGCAGAACAATTCAGCCACAAACAAACAGGTTCTACTCAGAAAGGTACTCTAGTTTCTTCAGGGGATATTGTTTCTCATGTAACATGTATGGACATAAAGCAGTTGATTGCAAAAGGAGAAAGATTAGAAATACTCATTATGATTCTTATGCTTATTTCTCTGGACACATGAGATGTTATTCTTGTAACAAGTATGGACATGTAGAAAAGGAATGCAGGTTGAACAGATCTGGGAAAGTGGACAATCTCCAGCACAAAATTAGAAAGTTCAAGCAAATTTGGAGAAAGAAGGAGGACTGATCAGAAACGTAGGGAATTCTGACCCTATTGCAGTCATCCGCTTCTAAAGCTTACTTCTCTGATTGACTGCAGGAATGATGTGGGATACATTACCAAATTTAGTAATGTATCGTCACAGGGGGAGCAATGTATGATGTCTTTCATGGTTGATTTGATTATTCTGGTTATATGTATTTCTGACAGTGCATCTGGTGTGAAGAAAAGACAGGAACAGAAGGTAAAATTACAGGAGGAGATGAAGGTGTGAAATTTTCTATATTTCACTTTCCATACACGGGTTAGATGAAACAAAGTCACGTATACACGCGAGTTCCAGCAGACACAGCCGCGTATACATTGATGATAAGAGAATTTATCTGATAGCTGAAGATCTGGAGCAGAGGTCCAGGGGGAGCATCAATCTGACTGATAATAACTATAGTTATGACTCTGTATCAGCTTAACTTATCAGTTCTAAATGATGATGATATGATACTTGATGTCTTATGATGAAGTTTATGGATAAGTCCTGTTTTCTTGTTGAATGAAGAGTATTCGTTGCTAAGATGGAAGTCCTATAATTTAGAGATAAGGACAGATCATGCAGAGATTGTTGCTGATGGCTTGCTGATAAAAATATTCAGGTTGCACAAGTTAAGGAGAAGCACTGGTTCAGGGGGAGCAACAGGTTGAATACTAATGATTGCATTGTTGGCAATATGACTGATTATTTTTGGTTTTTATGATACTCATGCTCAAATGATGATGATTTGATACATGGTTTATTATGATGAGATTTTGAGACCTGGTTGTTGAAAAGTATCTTGTGTGCTCACACATGGATGAATTGGAAGTCGTTTGATTCAGAAACAAGAATATATCATGCAGATTTTGTTACTATGGTTGAGATCTTTTGCCTACATATGTTACTTCATGTTAAATCTTAAAGATCATGGTGATGTTGGACCACATGAATGATTGCTTGACACTTATGTGAAGATGCTGTTCTGGTATGATAATCTCTCTTGGAAAGATTGTATTGATGCTGCAAAGAATCTGAAGACTTGGTTACTAATGCGCTTATGCTACAACCATTGGATGACGCTTGAAGACACAACTACATTGTCCTATCTGTCTACCCTCATATGTTCCAGGGAAGCATTTGAATTTCACAAGCTGAAGCTGGAGTTGTCTCTATCTGTCAGAAGAGCAAATCTACTTAAATGCAGAAGATTGAATTGGATACGCAGGTTTCTTGAAATACAGTCGCGTATATACGCGAATTGAAACACATAAAGACGCGTATGGTTTGTTGCTGGCAATTTTTGTTTATGATCAGCGTTCTTCATAGCTGCAGTGCTGCTTGGTATCTCTGATACTGTTTGGTATCTCTGGTGGTGTTCCAGTCCTCATAAATCTATTTCTAATGTTTTGATAAAGATGCCTTGATGATTTGTTGGTAAAAGTGTTCAGGATGCACAAACTAAGGGGGAGCCTTAGTCATATGAAAAGGATGCTTGGATGCACAGATTCAGGGGGAGCATTAGCGTTGCTGATTATAATGCAGTGTTGGCATTATGGTGGTTCTGATATATGATCTCTCTTGAGGTCTTTCTGGTGTTGGTCATAGATGGTCATATTTTTGATGAAAAGGGCTTGTTGAGACCCATAGTGTAAATTTGTAATATTCAGTCATGTAAGGACTTGTCAAATTTGTAAACCCACTTGGTTGGGTAGCTGAGTCAAATTTGTAAACCCACTTGGTTGGGTAGCTGAGTCAAGTGTGTAAACCCACTTGGTTGGGTAGCTGAGTTAAAATATGTAAACCCACTAGGTTGGGTACTTGAGTCTCATATATAAATCCACTTGGTTGGATATTTGTTGTAAGTATGAGTCATTGGTGATAGGAAAGTCTTTGAGTCATGTACTTCTTTGGAAAATATGTTTGAAGATTCAGCATGAACTCAGGGGGAGCTTGGTCACTTCAGTATATATCAGATCTGCAGAACGCTTCTTCCACATGAGGAGAAAAAGGGGGAGAGTATGTTGGTTTTTGATCCGCCCTTTGCCCTTGATGTCAAAGGGGGAGAGTGACATGGTGTTTGAATGAAGAGAAAGAATGGTGTCAAAATGGAGAGAGTGACATGGTGTCATTGTATTCTTAATGTACCTATCTATTGTGGTAACCAAACACCATCGTGGTTGCCATCAAGTCCAAAGGGGGAGATTGTTGGCAATATGATGCAGAGTGTTGTCCTTGATGGCAACCCACTGAATGAAGATGAAGACATGAGATTGTTGGCATGTGTTGTCCTTGATGGCAATACACCTGATGAAGTTATTCTTGAATTGATGGACTTGGTAAATAATGTAAATCTGATGTGAAATGATGTTAGTTAGCAACATGATGCTAAGTGTTGTCATTGAATGGCAACCCTCTTGATGAAGATAATGGCAACTTACTAGATGAAGTTGTGCTTGATAGAATATGTCTTGTACAGAAGGCAATGAAGAAAGGAATTCAGCATGTGCTAGATCTATGATGAAAAGAGTATGTCTCAAGGCATACACGGATTTGTCTAAGGGAAGTCACGTATGCACGCGGGAAACAACGTTCCAAGTCACGTATGGGCAAAAGCGCTCATAAAGTGGGGCCCGTGGTATTGAAGGCTCATGGTATTGTTGTGGCTCATGGTATTGAAAAAGGGGCCCGTGGTATTGAAGGCTCATGGTATTGATTTGGCTCATGGTATTGAAAAAGGGGCCCGTGGTATTGAAGAAGGATAAACCTATATAAAGAGGAGAAATTCATTATGCAAATCATGAGTGTGGGAGCAAGATGTCTGAGCTTGAATGAATACTTCTCTATGAAGTATATATGTATGGAAAGGGTAAAGGTTTGATGATAGATCTGAATCTATGATGCACCTATGAAGAAATGATGAAGCGGGATATCTAGATCTGAAATGTATCTGTATTTGCTAGATCTATTTATGGAGTGATTAGATCTGTGATGAGGCGAACATCTGTCTGAAGTAAAGGGTTAAATCTGAACTGAATGTCTGATCTGAAGAAGTATGCTGCTCTATGATGGTTGAAGATCTATACGCTACTTCGCCGAAGAGGGAGCGCGTATATACGTGGCTTTGCTGAAGAGAAAGCGCGTATGCGCAATGAAATACATACAGAGGTATACGCTGGTTTGAGTGGACGGAAGTGCGTATATACGCGACATCAGTGAAATGAAAGCGCGTATGCAAACTAGGGTTTGCTGAAGCATGGGGTATGAAACATCTGATCTGTTCTGTTGTATTACTGTTATCTGAACTGTGTTGTCTGAATTGATAAGTATCTGTTGGTGATGTATGATTGAGCTTAAAAGTATTGAAAGGGTCCAGTCTGAAAATATGATGAAACGTGGCCTGCAAGTGTTGTTCTATTGAAGTTGTTGGATCCAGTGTGAAAATTGATGAAACGTGGTCCAAGGTGGTGCTGAGGGTTGTAGCCTTCAGTCAGGGGGTTGTAGCTCCCTTCCAGGTGAGGCTGGTAAACGAGATCGGGGGGTCGTAGCTCCCTTCCAGGAGAGGCCGGTAAACGAGTCAGGGGGTTGGAGCTCCCTTCCAGGAGAGGCTGGTAAACGAGCGCAGGTGGGTGCCTGCGTGCTGGTCAAGTCTGCGCCAGCACATATGTTGTAAGATGTTTTCTCTATAATAAAATATTGAAGGCTGAGCAACTGCAGCGGTGGTTTTCTCCCGACTTGGGTTTCCACCTAAAAAACCTGGTGTTCATGTGTGATGCTTTGTGTGATGGTTTATTCTGTTCTTACTGCACATGTTTACTGTTTATAGAACATCTAATGAATGAATGATGGAATGATATAAGTAAAGAATGAATGGCATAATTAGATCTCTGTGTATACGCGAGTTTTATGAAGGATATCCGCGTGTATACGCTAGTTGGCTTCAGCAAAGTAGCGTATGGGTTTTAAAGGAATGAAAAAGTAAAAGTTTGAATATGCAAGAATAACGTATCTTACCCCCCCCCCTCTCAGTATTTTTCCCAACAAAATGTATACATGTGGATCATATATGGGCTTTTAAAAAGTCTCTGTAGGTGTTTTGGGATTATTATCTCTTGTCTGACATGGGTCACCCTTTTCTCCTGGATGGAAAATTGCGTTTCTACCTTCAGATGCGAATGTAATGAGTGATGGACTGTTTTCTCATTATATATAAACAAAACAACATTTTTTAGAAATGTGAAAAAAAAACACAGAACTGACAACAAACTAACAACTACCATATATCCACTGTATATCCGTCCAAAAATCTTTAATTTCAGAAAGATTAACAACGCCATGGTATTCTTGATGCACTGTCCTGAAACCATTGTATGCGCTCTCTTGAGTTTTCTGTTCGGACTGTACCTATCTATAGTTGTTTTTCTCTGTCTATTTTTGCTACTGGTCGCAGTTGGTATGTAATAGGGACCCTCCGGCTGTTAGAGGTTTAGGTGAATTTCTCTAGTCTCTCGGGTCACCCTGCGTGGTGGACCTGTGTTTGTTTTTGGTTTTGGTCGTCGAGCTCTAACGCAACCTGGCTTTTCACAGTCCATGTTTCCTCAGGCTAACAGTTAGCCTGTTAAGAAGTAGGCCTGTGGCGCTATATGGCTGATGCTTTCAGGCCTTTGTACTCTTTTTGTAATCTCTGGTTCATGATATAATATATTGATACTGACTTACAAAAAAACAAAAAACAACGCCATGGTATTCTTGGTCGACAAATAAGCAAATAGAGAATAACCAGTATAACATACACGGGAGTCTATGTTATAAATAAAACAACGTTTTTTAGAAATGTTAAAAAAAAACACATAACTGACAACAAACTAACAACTACCATATATCCACTGTATATCCGTCCAAAAATCTTTAATTTCAGAAAGATTAACAACGCCATAGTATTCTTGGTCGATAATTAAGCAAACAGAGAATAACCAGTATAACATACACGGGAGTCTATGTTATAAAAAAAACAACATTTTTTAGAAATGTGAAAAGAAAAACACAGAACTGACAACAAACTAACAAATACCATATATCCACTGTATATCCATCCAAAAATATTTAATTTCAGAAATATTAACAATGCCATGGTATTCTTGGTCGAACGAGTATAACATACCCGACGAATGAAGAGCGCGGACGTGACGAACACCAGCGCGACGACGAGGAGCAGCGGTGACGAGGAGCAATAGCGACAGGGACAAAATGTGGGAACAATGAAATCGGTAAACCATAGAACTTCGCAGGCGATTTATTTTTAGAAAATAGTTCGACTGAACTATTTTAAATGTAAACGTTCAGCCGAACTTTGTTTATAAGTTCGGCCGAACTTTAGTTGCCGGTTTTCCAATCTCCGGCAAAAATTCTGTTTTCCAGCGCCGTCAGTGAGCCGTCAGTCTAAACGGAATCACGAGTTCGGCCGAACTTTATAAAAAATTTCGGCCGAACTATGTACCCCCAATTCTCACAAAAGTGTAACTCAGCTTCACGTTTCCGCCCTAAAGGGCTACTAGGTTCTCCTCTGACCCAGAGGTCTAATCCATTTTATCTCTTTTGAAATATTTTATAGGCTTCGTGCCACTTAATTTGATTATTTGAAAAATATATGAAGGCTTTGAATTGTACATCCCCAATGAAAGGAATGGGGTTTCTGCCCCTTTGCTCCTCCAAGAAAAAAATGTGCATATATAGTTCACATAAAATATATCTAATATTGTCTTCCTGTTCTTGAAACAATTTGATAAAATCAGAGACATAATTAAACTCAACAGGTTGGCCAACCCATATGGATTTTACCTTTAATAAGAGGTACCATTCAAGCAAAAACATGGCATAATTTTTTGCCAGAGACCTGCAAGACAATATATCAGAGTATACAAAGCATATTTCTTTGATCTATTCTACTGATTTCTTAAGATGCCCCCGCAATTGTTTTTTTTCATCTTCTCCTTCCTAAACTTGGCATGAGTCTTGTCCTAAGTGATGGTCAGGGCTTTAAATTTATGCAACAATTCCTAATGTTCTGCTTTGGGTACTACAAGTTGTTTGTGCCTTTCCAACTCATGTTTTAGCATTTGAATAATGGTCTGCTTGATCAGATGGGAGTAGGGAGGTACCACCTCAATTTTTGTGGCTTGGTTAATGGTCTCTGGTAGATTTGTTTGACTCATTGCTCAACTGTAATAAGAGAGATATTCATATATGTTTGGGTTCCCATAGATTTAGTGGGAATCTCCTCAACTTGGTTCTCTACTCAGGTGAGGGGAATTTCTTCAGTCTAGAAATCTTCATGAGCAATGGGGGTTTTCTCAGTCTGAAATCCTGCATGAGTACTGGGGGCTTCCTCAATCTGAACTCTTGCATGAGTAAGGAAATGCTCACCAGTTGTCTTGGTTTGTATTTTCTTTCGGCCGTAATCTCTGAGCCGTTTCCTGAGTTGTTCCATATTATTCCGTATATTCAAGTTTTCTTGCTTTAATGTCTTAATTCTCCTTTTATCTTTCTTTGTTAACCATTCAGTAGGTTCCATAATTTGTATTGCGAGTGAGGATGGTAAAATAAAATCTGGAGGAGTTTTAATTTCTTCATCAATCAACATAGTGGCAATGGAATTTCCTTCAGAATTGTGGTCATTAGGGATGGTTCCCTCTCTAGAAAAGTCTTGTTAGTCTATCATTCCACCTGATTCTTCTATATGGTATTGATCATGCATGCTAGGTGAGGATGAAATGATCTCCATATTATGAGAATTGGGGGTAGAGGCTAAAGGATTAGCAGTTGGCCCGACTGCATTTTCACAACAATTTTCATTTTCCTCGGAATAAAAGAAGGTCTCAATGTTTTCCAAAACTTGGGCTATCTCTTCCTCTATAATTCATGGTGAGTCATGTTGTTGTTCCATTGGAGGTTCACTTTCTGGTGCATACCCCTCAAATTCTACCAATTGTTTTTCCTTGGCTAGCCTTTCAGACCTTCTACACTTAGCTGGATAGGAGACAAGAATGAAGGCTAACCTCTTTTCGGCTCTAGAAATTTTTTGCGAAGTTGGGGTTTCATTAGCATTTTCCTCTCTTAACTGATTATTTCCCATGTGAGGCTTGTTGTTTTCTTCTTTAGGTCTTCCATGTAAATATGGTAGGTTATTTAGTCCCAAAAATGTGTCCCAACTTGTGTGTGATAGTACTAGTTCCCTATTGACTATTGGTTTAATTAAACAATGGTGGCTAATTACAGTGGTTGGATCCCTAGCTTTACTTACTCTACTAGCAACCTCATGTAGAAGAATATTTAAAAAGAACGACATATTCAACACTATCTTTTGTCTTAAAGATGCTAGCATCTTGAGATGTCATGGTATTTCCACATCACGACAGCTGTCACATGTGATGTATCGTTGGATTAATTTTGCAAGCTCTTGCCATGGTTCTCTGAATGAAGCAGGGTGGAAGCCTTTTCCTTTACGGATCAATTCAACTCCAGGGATAATGAATAAATCCATTGCACTCTGGAGTCCAACATGCTTGTCCATCCATTTTTCCCTTCCATGGAGAGACTTGTGACCTCTTCCAGGACTGTTTCATTCATTGGTATCTGCTTTCCTTTGACAATTGTTCTTTCATCTCTTAAATTTTGTAAAAATTCCAACATCACAACATTATTGAATCCTTGCAACCATGTGAGATACTCGAGCCAGCCCACCCTTTCCAAGATTTTTCAAGCTTATTCAGTTACTTGTAGTGTAGCAGGCTCATTACGGATGGATTTACCTCCCATTGCTGTGGTTTTTATTATGAGAATTGCTACAACAAGCTATACACAAAGCTAGTTTTGAAAGGATTTGCTGCAATCACTAACACAGAGCTGTTTCAAAATAGAATAAGGGCTGAAGAAAAATAACATTGTTTAATATGGTTTTGTTTGACGAAAATTTCTATTTTCGTTAATTGTGCTTAGTCCAATCATTCACATGATGTGCCTTACCTCCCCCAATAAAAAGGGTCGAACATGACTAGTAACATGATGGGAATTAAATGATTATGCGGAAGTAGTCAGGAATGCGAAAGGAAGTAGTCAAATCAGGCGCAACCAAACAAATGGATAATTAGTTGGCACATAGACGTGGATTTATGACATGTGATAATAATAATGATAAATTATGTGTGAAAAAGATATTGCCCTATTAAGATAAATAACCATTGAGGAATAGAAAATAGATATTTGGCAGTATTCCTTTTATAGATAATCTGCATATTTCGGAGGTCCAAAAGTTTAAGGATGTGCTCTTGTTATAGTATGTATACCACCTCTAGAATTTAAAAAAAAAAAGTGTAGATGATGATAGTTGGTGATTTATTTATAAAAGAAAGAGATATAACAACATAATTGTGATAAGGCGATTCAAGATTTTATTCCAATACCATAGAAATAGACACTGCTGCCAACATCTGTCCATAGCTCATCAGGGTTGTCTTTCAAACCTGTAGATGAGCCAGTATCCTATAGATGATATACTATTTTTTATTATTTTAAATTGATTTTCTCAAAAGGTCATTGTTCTGGCATGGTTACCAGATAACAACAGTGCTACTCACAGGATTATAGCAAAGTGAAAAAGTCGGCTTGTGTTGAGACCTCTTGTCCTTTTTGACGCTATTGTAGAAAAGGCCATAACCCTAGTTTGGTAGCCATAGTGGGAATGCCACTTATGTTATTATCTTATGATCGTAGTAGGTTGGATCGTGATCAGACTCCCTATTCTTATGAAGAGATCTAGTTTTGAGTGTCATCATATTTTGAAATATTAATTCTTTCTATTCATCAAGGGTGGTTCATAAACTCCTTAAGATTTTAAGGATGGTGTCAGGAAAGAAAATGATGCCAAGTAAAAATATGTGCTAACCCTTTATTATTATTGAAATAAAATCACCATTTAAAGATGTACAAAAGAGATAAAATTTCTATGGTGGTGATAGATCATGAACAATTTAAAATTCTTTACAAAAGATCCAAATGTAAGAAAATGTTTGAAATAAGATGTGCCAAAGGATAAAATAATGTTCATCATCTGGTGATAGATAAGGCATAATTTTTAATATCATGATAAAGTAAACATCAATATTTTTTAAGTTCCTTTTAAAAAGAATTGGAATTAATTTCGTGAAAAATTCCTTAGCGCAAAGGAACCAACAATCGTGCCCAAGGGAACAACAATTGTGCCAAAGGGAACAGAAATTGTGGAAGGGAAAGGGAACAATAATCGTGCCCAAGGGAATAGAAATTGTGCCGAAGGGAACGAAAATCGTTCCCATGGGAACAGCAATCGTGAAAGAGAAATGGAACAACAATCGTGCCGAAGGGAACAACAATTGTGCCGAAGGGAACAACAATTGTGTCAAAGGCTTCTGTGCCCCTTCCTTTTATTATCAAGAGAGAAGAAAATAAGAAATAAAAAGAAAAAGAGAGAGATGAATAGATGAAGCAAAAGAAATTTAATTAAATATTTTAAAGCAAACATATGTACATTATATACAAATTTCGATAAATAAAATCATATTTATGAATATGAAGCTACTGGGTTGTTACCCCAGTCAGCTAAGATCTCAAAAACAAGATCATTGCTTACCTCGTTGTAAAAATACTCCCTTATGAGAAGTTGGTGGTAAAGTTGTAACCGATGTCCATTTACAAAAAAAGAGGTACCAGATCTGTCATTGGTTTTTAAGATTACAATATGATTATTGTGGAATTCTTTGATTTCGTACAGCTCGAGCCACCATTTCTGTAATTTCTCTAGGAAATCGTGGAATCTAGAATCATATAGCAACACACAATCACTAATTTTAAATTATTTCTTTTTAATTAGTCGGTCGTTCCATTTAGCTCTTTGCTACTGTATAACAATAGTGTGTTCCACAATAGATAGACGTGCTTCATAATCCAACTCATTAAGTTGTTGCAGTCACTGGCTTTAAGCATTCGTAACATCCAATCCAAGTTCCCTCACAGTCTTGAGAGTCTTTATTTCAAACTCTATTGGAAAAATAGGCTCTTTTCCAGAGACCAGATGATATGGGGAGTGACCAGTAGTGTTCCTCCATGTTGTTCGATAAGCCCAAAGTGCTTCAAGGAGTTTGGTTTCCCAATTCCAACGACTTGCAGATACGGTCTTAGTTAGAATTTCTTCCAGGACCTTATTAGTGCTTTCCACTTGTCTATTTTCCTAAGGTTGATATGGGGAAGTAATTCTATGTTTGATATGATAATTTCAAAGGGTGGCTGCAATCTTATGACCTGTAAAATATGACCCTCCATCTATTATTAACTCTCTTGGTCATCCATATCGTACAAAAAGTTTGAACAAGAAATTAATTACTACCTCCTTCGTAGCTCTTGGCAAGGCTACTGCTTTGACCCATTTGGTTACATAATCTGCACAAACCAATATGTATAGTTTTTGGTTTGATGGCAGGTTAAAGGGAACGATGAAGTCCAAATCCCACCTTTCGAATGGTTTTGCCACTACTTGTGGTTGTAAGGGAATTTCGTCATCTTTACGAGGACGACCCATTCATTGACAACTATCACAGGCATGAACATATTTTTCCGCATCTTTAAATATTGTGGGCCAATAGTAGCCCATTTGAAGAAATTTTTTTCCAATTCGGTGATTTTCGAAGTTTCCTCTACAGGGTCCATCATGGCATGCCCTAAAAATATAAAAAAAAATCATCTTCTCTCATGCACCTTCGAATTTGAAAGTCAAAACTAGTGTGGAAAAGGTAACCACTGATCTAGGAAAAGCGTGTGTTGCGTTGTATAATCAACTTCTTTTCTCGTGGTGAAAAATGTGTTGGTAGATTCCCTACTGCCAAGTAGTTTGCCACATCAGCGTACCAGGGTTTTTTTTATTGTTACTACAAACATATGATCATCTTGAAATTGGTCATCCACCGATTGATGGTCATCTATTTTAAGTACTCGAGATAGGAAGTCTGCCATGAAGTTTTCTTTCCTTGGCCGATCCTTCATAGTGATATCAAATTCCTATAAGAACAATAACCATCAAGTTACTTGACCATTATTAATAGGTGTATTAGCTAAGTACCTAATGACAGAGTGGTTAGTATACATAAAAACTGGATAGCCTATTATATAATGTCGAAATTTATTAATAGCATGAATAACAACTAAAAAATAATTTTCTATTACTGTATAATTTAACTCAGCAGGAGTGAGGTTCTTCCTGAAATAGTAAATAACATAAGGTTTTTTATCCTTTTCTTGCCCCAGAACAACACTTATCGCTGTGTCCGATGGATCTGAGGAGATGTGAAAAGGTTGTTCCTAGTTTGGTCCTCTTAATACTGGCGCTGGCGAGAGTAGCTATTTGAGGCCTACAAACACAACATCACAATTATCATAACATTCAAATTAAATATTTCCCGTTAAATTATATAAGGGTGAAAATATTTTTGAAAAATGTTCTATGAACCTACGATAATACCCTGCATAACCGAGAAAAATTTGTACCACTGTTTGTGTGTGGGGCGTAGGTAGTTTAAGGATTACCTTAATCTTGGCTGGATCCACTTGGATACCTGCAACAAAAATGTAATGCGCTAAAACTACACCTTCATTCATCATCATATGGCATTTTTGATTACTTAAACACAGTTTGGCAGTGATACAAATTTCAAGGAATTTTTCTAATTTTTTCATAGCTTTATCAAAATCATCCCCAAATGGTGTAAAATAATCCATATACAATTCAAATCCTTCATTAATCAGGTTAGAAAAATTGTTGAAGATTTCTCTTCGGAACGTTGTGGGAGAATTTCACAATCTAAAGGGTAGAACCCTATATGTGAATGTCCCCCATGGATAGGTAAATTTGGTTTTATCTTGGTCCTCCGGGGCAATCTGAATCTGATTGTAACCACCTAAAACCATCTAGGAAAGAAAACAATTTCTTTCCAGCTAGAGTATAAAGGACTTTCTCTATGAATGAAAGGGGAAAATGGTCTTTTTGGGTAGACTTATTAAGCTTTGTAGTCTACAAAAATTCTTCACTTCCCATTCTTCTTAGGGATGACTACCAATGGGGAGACCCACTCGCTATCTGAAATTGGATATATGAAGTTGACATCCAACAATTTCTGCAATTCTTGTTTCACAATGTCTCTAAGTTGTGGATTTAGTCTCCTCTGTGGTTGTCGAATAGGGCATGCATATTTCTCAATATAGATGTGTTGGGTGCACAACTATGGGTCAATACCTTTCATAGCCTAATTTCCCAAGAAAAATCCTACTTTTATTTGCGGAGGACCTCAGTTAAAATCTGTTGTCAATGTTTTCCCAAACCAGCATTGATATTAAGAGTTTTTCTTATTTCTATTTCAGTTGGAATGCTGTTATGGAAAACAATTGTTGGAATATGATTATCATTTAAATTTTATAATGGGTCTCCTTGTGCATCATTGTTGAGCAGATATTTTAAAATTTGGCATGTCAGGTTTCCAATAACATCTAGTTTATTTATGAAACTGCTAATTACATCATCTTATGATTGATTTTTGAGTCCAAGAGCTTCATTTAGGGAAAGAGGTGAACACAAATTTTCTTCTTGGTACTTAGGAAGGCGTAAATGGAGGTTTACGACAGGTGGACTTGGCTTAGATGGAGGATAAAAAGTAAGATTTTTAACGACGTTTCCTCTTGCAATTGAAATGTTGCCATCTTGACACCCTATATATGCATCTGCTATTGCTAACCATGGTCTTCCTAGTATCAATAGATGCCCATCTAGTGTACTTCTTGGATTGATGACCAGGAAGTCTACAGGATATTCCCAAGAGTCTACAAAGACCATGATATCTTCCAGGGTTCGTTCAGGTTTGACCACTGATCTATCAGCTAATTCTAGCAAGGTTGACGTTGGTTTCAAAGTTGTGATACCCAAGATAGTACAAGTCTCATAAGTCAACATATTAATGGCTGCTCCTAAATATACCAATGTGTTCGAGAACATGAAACCATGTATTTGGAAAGTTATGACTGGAATTCCTAGATCATCATACTTAACAGGGACCTATTTTCCTAGGATGAGGTCGGATAATGTTCCTACAACGTGAACTGTGGGTGAATCTTTTGGTTTTCTCCCAGGCTTATTACCGCATAATCCTTTGATTGTTTTGACTTATATTGAGATATCTTGTATAGCCTATAGGAGTGGAATATTTATACATAAGTTTTTCAACTCCCCCACAATATCAAACTCAAGGTAAACTGCTGGATTAGTGATTGCGAGTCTTTGAGGAAATGGAGGGGGGATGGCTATGATTTTCTGAGAAATTTTCTAATCGACTGTGGTTTCCGATTGTTCCATTTCTGTGATAACTATAGTCAAGGGATTTTCTATAGCCTTTTTTTCTTTACTACTTTCTTGATCATTCTAATTTTCTACTAGAGAAAAAATGCGCCGAGACCTCAGCCAGAGCTCATTACATCCCAATGAATTTTTTTCATAGACTGTATTTTCGATGATTTTCACATATTGGACGTGTCTATTGTTGGGGTTAGGATTCGGCTGAGCTGGAATTTGCGGAGGCATCAAATTTTGAGCCTTAGGAGGTAACTGAAATGGAGCTGGAAGTGTGGGTTGAGATTAAGGGATCGACCCCAGGTGTGGACTTACCAATCCTATAGGACACCACAATTTTGGAGGCCACATCGAGTTTTGTGCAGGTGTGTTTTACCATTGTGAGGGATAGGATTTAATGGCTATATTTTTCCATAATTGGGTAGGATTGAGGATTTGGCCATGATGGGCTCATCCATGTTGAAGTCGGATATGACTGGGATTTCCAGGTGGAGTTAAAGGTCGATTGTGCCTGCCATGCATTTCCTAGATTCTTTTGTTGCATGTATTGTCCAGAATAAAATGAGGAGGGGTCTTGCATCATACTTGGAGGACGTGATTTCCATTGTCGATGTTGAGCCATTAGGTATACATGTTTTGTTTCCTCCTTGGATTATTTGAGCAAAAATTTTAACCAAGAAGTGATGGGCACTGATCCGTTGAATGCTCTTTAGTCGAAATAGCACAGGTTCGAACCGTATCCATCAAGTATTCCCTCTCCATGTGCTTCTTTTGGCATTGCAGATAGAATATGGCCAACACTCGTTTTGACTCAGCTTGCTTTTTCTTAACCTGTAAAACATCTAATTGTGTATTTAGTGTGCCCAAAATATCAGTTTTAAAATATTCTAAAAGATTACCAATATATGTGCGCGTTACACCTCCTCTAATGGTTTTACTGATCTTGGTGATGGGATCCCGTACTCCAAATATGGCTCGTGTGCTGCCACGTGAACACGTGATACATAGTTAAATAATGTTGTCATATTATTCCTGATAAATATCACCTTGACCCATTAAATTTAATGTTTCTATCCACTCATATTTCATGCCTTTTATCAACGCAACATTTAATACTTCTTTTGGTAAGGTAGTGTATGGGGATCAACTTAAATATCTCAATGTACTCCTTTATATTTTCATTTTATTTTGTAGTGATTTTAAATATTTCATCTTTTAAATCCCTAGATCGACAATAATCTTGATATTTTGTAAGAAAGGCATTCTTCGTTGCATCCAAGGAATCGATAGTGCCCCCTCCTAAGCCCCTAAACCATATTAATGTTTCCCCTTTCAAATTAGAAGGGAACAACTTCAATATTTGTGGATCAATGGTGTAATCATACCCTTTGCAGAAGACATCAAATTCAAGTAGGAAGGCATATGGGTCTTATGAAGTCATCCCATGGAAAGTTGGAATATTTTGTAAAGGGATGGCCTTCATAGGGGCATTAGCCACCAGATCGACAATAGGATATTATAATGTTGAGGTCTAGTTTTGTTGTGTCTGATTTTCCATCTGATCGAAGATCTACCAATAATTCTTAGGAATTTATTGGTCAGGAGGTATTATTCGAGCAGGGAAGTTATGGGTATTTCTCAACTCCCTAGGTGGTTTCACTACATTGCCTAAGTCTGGGATTTTTGGTGTCTTTCCTTCTATCAAGATCACAGGATATCTATATCCCGAGGATCGTGGATCTGCTCCACTAGTTTCTCCTTCTCCTTATTTTAAATTACAATAATTTCCCTCTTGTGAATGACTATAATTTTGAACAAATGTGCTTTGAAATATTTGCTTAGATCCTTCAGTTTTTCTATGAATCTCAACATGAGCTACAGTTGGTGATTCTGCTACTTGAGGGATTACTATGGAGCTCTTCCCAGATGTTTTTTGGGGTCCTAGTGATGCTTGAGACTCAACTTTTCAAATAATTTTGTCAATAAAGGTTGTTCTCCCAAGGCTCACCGGTCCTTGGGTTTTTGTGATTTTTGGATTTGGTTTTCGGTCTATCACTACCTGGTTATTTTTCTTAGTAATACACACTTATGATAACTATTTACCACACATTAATAATTAAAATAGGGAAAGGAATTAAATACACACTTGCATTAATCAAAGAGAAAGAAATTTAAATACATACTTGCATCACTATTTTAAATCGGAAGAGAAAAACTCAATACATGTCCTACTAAAAATTAGGAAAGAAAGAAAACTAGATACATGCTTATATATCCTAATCATATCAACTAAAAGTGGGAACTAGGCATAAAATTTTTACTTAACGCGTGCGTAGGTTTTTACCTTCCGTCCTCAATACCCAACCTTTCAGAGACACGACTTTTAATTTGACAGCCTCCCCGGAAACGACGCCAAAATTTTGGGCTCTAAGAGGGATTTTTTAAAAGAAACCTTAAACCTATCTCATTTATTTGATCAAACTGAGATTCGTCTACTATTTAAAGGCTATCGGAAAATTATATGCAATCATAAAGTCTTAGGCTATGATAAAGTGCATAAAATCATTACCGTTGCAGAAATGATAACAACACACAATAACTCCTGTAATTACATTTCTAGTAAAATAAATATTTTGGCTCTAAATATATCTTGATATAATTCTCAGTAAATCCAATGTGTGAGGGAAAAACCATGAATCACACAAATAATAGCAAATCAATAATTCAAAAGTAACTTTCAAATTCATAGATTAGCACCTACATCTAAGTAATATTATTTAATCAACAAATTTCAGAAAACACTCAACAACATTTAAGATGCGGAATTCAATCGTTTACTCACGGAAAATGAAAGATTAAACAAAAGATAACACATCTAATGCAAATTAAAGAAAGGTAATTCAGCTATCCATAATACATAGTAGACAACGAAACCTTCGGTGACTAAGCCCATGGTCCCCAGAAGTACTGCCTAAAAAAGCTCAATCTGAAAGACTAAGATGAAATCTCATTCAACCTCATTACTCAAAATGTTTTACACCATAACCCAGAAAGGTTTAACTCAGATTGTGATATGTGATGTACAACAAAATAATAAATCAATACATCAATAATAATCGAACAACATTTGTGTCTTATTTTACTGTCTTATATATTACATCTTGAAAACGAATGTAGAGCTATCCTGAAAATCAAAATATTCTTAGGATTGCACCTTCAACCATAAAATATCCATATAGTATCGTTTAGTTTCCTATTGCATTCGTTTTCCAACCAGGTCCTGGACATCGAGCTGTAACTGCTATTAATATATCATTGGCTTAATCAACATCCACTTATATATCTTAAGGAACATCAGTCGTTCCTTTAGGACGATCTGCGTAATAGTTTACTCAAATTACAACCTTTTCGATATCAGAAAAAGCTATATTAACTATATCATTCTCAACTTGCTTTTATCACTCTTTTCTCTTGAATTATTACAAGTTAAGGATAAACTTGGTTAAAAATCTAATAATTAACAAGGAAATAAGGAAGGAAATTATACCTTTTTTCGTGACCCAACAATATCTACCCATGGTATTGAATGATGTAAATCAAGAAGGCACCAAAAATACTATAAATAATGGGCCTCACCTTGCAAAAGGATGGATTCATCCACTATGACGCAATAGAAAATGATTCACTCATTTAATAAATAATTATCTTTCTTGCCATATGTTTTGAGGTATTCGGTTCTTTCACTTTTAATAATGTTATTGGGAAATTTTTCATAGAAAGTATATGTTTTATCTGCTCCTCTCTGTAAGTTTTAACCCTGTACAGAAATTATCTATAAAAAAAACTCTAAAAATAGAAAAAAAATAGCGAGAGCATAAAGCATAAAACAAAAATACACAGATATTTTCCCCTGGATCCCAAAACCGGGAATACCAGCTTGATTTTTCATTATATTCCTTTCAATGTTACAACACACACACACACACACACACACACACACACACACACACACACACACACACACACATATATATACAATGTTGAAGCATTCATAAACCCCAATCCATTAACCTTGGATTAGAAAATTACCGTATTTCCCTTGACCAGATCTACAACATACCATGAACATAAAACCATCATGCCCAAAACCATGTGCAAACCAATGAAAAAAAACATAGGAAGGCCTCACCACTTAATATAAGGTCCAATGTTTTTTCCCGGGGCACTTCCCCAGACCCCGTGTAGGGGGGTCACCAACCCCTTGCAACCCCCCCCCACAGGAGTGGTTGAGCCCTCCTTGTTGTGCCCAATGCAAGCGTAGTGGGTTCCCCCCCCCCCCCCCCTTCTTAACCCCCGCTTCACGCCTGCTTCTATTCATGGAAATAATATAACACAAACCCAAAATTATCCCACTTATTGTTTCTTTCCACAGGGGGGAATGGGAGAGCTTAGTCATTGGTCCAACCCTGCAACACCCATTGTTTCTCTACACCAAGAGAAATTCTCAGTGCTCACATACTTCGTCAATTGTTCTGCAACATTATTCAAAGTGTCCACCTTTACTAGCAACACATTTTTATCCTAAAACTCTTCTCTCACAAAGTGATACTGAACATCAATGTGCTTTGTGTTTGAATGATATGCAGGGTTCTTAGCCAAGAAAATTGTACTTTGGCTATCACAAGCTATCCTTATATCTCACTGTACAAACCCCATACTTGAACACAATCTCTACAACCAAAATTCTTGCTTGCTTGCATGATTGGTTGTCATGTATTCTGCCTCTATAGTTGACAAAGCCACTACATACTATATTTTACTCATCCAATTGACTGCACCTCCAAATAGGCTAAAAACATACCCACTTGTAGATCTTCTTTGATCCATATCTTTAACCCAATATGCATAAAAAAAGCCACAAATGTCCAAAACTCTGTCCAATCCTAGTCTTCCTTGGTAGCACATACCATAATTGCTAGTTTCGCACAAATATCTAAAAACCCGCTTCAATGTTGTCCAATTCTCCTTCCCTGGTTTTGACATAAACCTGTTCAATACTCCCACTGCATGTGTAATGCCTGGCCTATTACATACGATTTCATACATCAGGCTACCCACTGCACTTGCATATAGAACATGGGACATGTCCTAATCTTCTTCTTATGTCTTGGGACACTATTCAATAGATAAATTTACACCTACAGTAATAGGAACCTTCATTGGTTTAATATCCTGCATATTGAACCTCTACAATATTGTCTCAACATACTTCCTCTGGTTTAAACAAAGCTTCCTCTTCACCCAATATCATTTAATTTCCATGCCAAAAATATAGTTTGTAACACTGAGATCCATCATGTCGAATTTGGAGAACAATTGGGTCTTAAAATCCTGGATAATTTCTTTGTCATTTCCAACCAACAACATATCATCCACATACAATACCAAATAAATAACATGTTCACCAATTAATTTAAAATACACACAGTGAGCCTCCTTCCTTCTGGTGAAGTCAAGTCCATGCATATATCTATAAAATTTCTGATACGATATCCTTGGTGACTATTTTAGCCCATATAGATACTTTTTTAACTTGCATACTAGTTCTTTCTTACCCTTCACCACAAAGCCTTTAGGTTGCTTCATGTATATCTCCTCTTCCAGATCCCCATGAAGAAATGTTGACTTCACATCCATTTTTTCTACCTCAAAATCAAATGTAGCAACAATAGATACAAGTGATATAATAGAAGTAACCTTGGCAAGAGGAGAAAAAATATCACCAAAATAAATTCCCGACACTTGGGAATAACCTTTTTCTACCAACCAAGCTTTGTATTTCTCCACTTTGCCTTCTGTTATTTCCCAAATCCACCTTAGGCTGAAGGAAGGTGGGATTCAGGGTAACACCAAACCACGCTCGGTCTGGTAGCTAGCCCTACCAGAACAGGAGAGGGCTCTCTCTGGGTCAATCTCAGTAAATATGTAGCAACAGGCCGTGAGATGACTGAAATGAGTGCTAATTTTAGGCTAGGTATATTAATCAAGGAGTTTGGAATGATTTTTAGGGGTTTTTGTTGGAAAAAGGGAAAGGCAGTTTTGGGCTTGGGGATGAGGCCAATTTCTTGCAGAGTTCAAGTTGGGGCCAGGAAGGCAATGGCTTTGATGTTTTACATAGAATGAATCGATAGAAAATATTTCTGAGGAGCTGAAGAGGGCAAGAAGGTGCAAGGATCCTCTTCAAACTGACGAAAACATATAAAACTAAACAAAAGTTTAAGGCATAGCACCAACAAACTAATGAATTCTACCTTAGTTACTCATTTGTTTAATTTCGGAAGCAAAGAGAAGGGAAATGGCATACATAAAAATTAATGAAACTTATAGATACATGGAGAAAAACATCATCAAAACCCAGAGCCACAAGGATCCCAACAAGTGCTGCAAAACTCTGGTCTTTCCTTTGCCAAAAATGCAGAAGTGAATATACAATGAGGTGCCAAACTATTCCCAAGAGTCCAACCCTGAAAAATGACTTAGAAAATAGATAATATAGACCATCCTAACCCCTTCCCATGCCTCTAGGGGTCGAGCTCATCCTTCTAGGAGCTGTTTCAACCAATTCTAAACAAGGAATTGAAATCTAGGCAATCAAACAACTTGCCTCTATATGGAAGGAAACTGATTCATTCATTTAATTTTCACTTTTTAGTGAATGAATCCTATAGAACAAGTAAATATGAGCCAAAATTACATCATAGTCATCAAATTACATCAATATAGATCAATAGTTACATCAAAAAGTAAAACTAGTCAAAACTGGGCGAATTTCTGAGCTGAAAAGTAAAAATGAAGCCAAATTCCTCTATGCGCCACACCCAAAAAATCAATGCGTCGCACCACTTTGAGCCTGTTTTTGAAGCACTTCCTGAAGTCCAAATTGAGCTCATGATAGCTTTCTAGAAATCCCTACCTGTCTACTATCCAAACCAAGTGGAATTTCTGGATTTGGATGTCATTTTCCCCTCCAAAACTTCAATCTCCCAAGACTGGTTCCTGTGTGTGCAAAAGGTGGCAGAAAGGCCATTTTCAAGGTGTTTTTGACCCTTTAAACCACCCAGAACTTGATGAAATATCTCAACCATTCCTGAGCATGCATAATTTATCATAAAAAACCCAAAAATATCAAGTTTTTTTCCAGAAGATCTCTCAAACGTAAGCGTGCGCCAAGTGGCGCGACACGTCAGGCGGAAAAATCTGTTTTGCGACCAAAATTTCAAAAATGACAAAATTTACTCCAAATTTGCTGAAATTTGGAGTGAAGGTCCTCCATCATGTGTCATGCTCAGCCAACGAATCTTCAGCCAAGATTATGTCTTTTCACGCCTCCTCGATGCCTTCTTCATCTATGCTGCCTGAGGTGAAAATGAAGAGCTTGGTGTCTTTGTCTTAGTTCGCCAAATGTGTCAAAGTCAAATGAGGGACTATGGGAAGAATGGGCAGCGAGAATGACGGAGTTTTGTTGAGTGAATTTAAAGTTTAATACAGTCACTGGATTGTATGGGGATTTAGGAATCTAGGAATATTTGCAAATGATATGGGAGAGGGAACATGATAGGGAATGGTAGGGTTTAGGATAGGGAAAATGTAAAGAAATGATATGAGTAGTTTGGGAGTTTAGGGCATAAGGGATAAAAAATAATGATAGAATTATGAAAGGGAAAGGATAAAAAATGGGAAAGGGGACTTGGTAGCAAAATTACAATTTCAAAACACCAATTTCAAAACCCAAAGAAGCAGATTTTGGTATGGACATAGGGTTTATATTTCACCAATCAAAACTCTCATATATTTGCCTCCAAACACACCAAACACGACTAAAATCAATGGGAAAGAGTTTTCAAACTTAATTGGAGCAGAAAAGATGGAATTTTTTTGATTTTTTATGAAGCCATGATGAATTTTTGTCTAGGACGCTCTGTGCGCCTCGCACAAGCCCAGTGCGCCGCGCCCACTCTTCTATGCGCCGCGCGATTTTGCAGGAGGATTTTGGAGGCCTTCCCGATGTCTAAATGGGGCGTGGGATAGCTCGTTGGAAATATATTTGAGTCTAATTTCCAACCCAACTGGAATTGTTAAATTTGGAGTTCATTTTCCTTGTCAAAAATCAAATCTCCCAAGTCTGGTCAAAATGAGAAAAATGAGGCTGCCTCAAGGTAGAGTTCTGTTGCAGTCAACTTTTTAAGGTCTTCCTCAACTCAAAATTGAGCTCATGATAGCTCATTAGAAAGCTCGTTTTGTCTAGTTATCGTTTGACTTATCAAGGAAGTCGTTTGGCCAACCAAGCTAGGAGAAATATTGATTTTCCCAAGGTCACTTCAGAGGTGCATCAATTCTCCTGAGGCAACGATAGTTTTGACATTTCTCTAAAACCATGACACCTGTGTAAAAAGTGAAGGAGATTTTTCTTCCTTGGCCTATTTTGGACAAACACCTCTCTCATTTTTTCCAAATTCATCTTTTATTGCTCTGGAACATCATTTGAGTGAAGCCTATTCCGATGTGTGGAACAAGGGATTTGTCGAAATGAAGCGAAACGAAGGGGATAAGGGGCTTCTAAATTCCTGAGAAAATTTTGGGAAGTAGGGAGGGATGTTAGGAAGCAGGGGAAAGTGTAATTTCAGAGATTTAGTGAGGGGAAGGGGTCCAAAAGGGCAAAACACAGGCCTAGCCTAGAAAATTGCCAAGTTGTAGCAAGAAACTAGGGTTTGTGCAAAAATGAGGAATTTGGGGAATATCAATGATGGGAAGTGTTTAATCAGGTACATTAAGGATAGGGGAAGGTGTATGAACATCAGGATACAAGTTTTGATGATGATTTGACTATCCAAGAGCAATTACCTCCAAAACCCTAGGAGAGGGAAATGGACCTTACCTAGGCACAACTGAAGCATGAACAAGGTGTAAAATGACTCAGTGGAACTTGGCATGATGATGAAAACCCTCTGAATGATGGTACACTCAGATGAATGGTGACATGGACCGACATTTGGAAAACTTTGAAAAGAGTGAAAACAAACCCTAGACCTAATGCCTAGTGACAAAATTTTGCTTGAAGACTCACTGAAATGACAAAATTTGACCTTGACACCTTAAAATCACTTTGTAAGAGCAAGTTTGATCATTGGAGGAAGGCTACAAAGACTGACACTAACATTGGCTCCAATGGGGATGGTAGCTCCTTGGAGGTGCCAAGAACTACAGATCTTTGGAAAGCAGAGAGTGCCTTCATCCATTGGGCAATGGAATAAAAAAATCAAGCTGAAATGCATGACTGAAAACTGATGACTTGATGACACAAACTGACTCTCACTCAAATAAAAACTGACTCGATACTTAACACAACTGAAAAACTGGAAAATATGCTCAAATTAGAGCTTATTCAATACAACCTACTCTAATTATTTCTTTTCATCACCCGATCAAGTGAAATGGAATAGCCAATGCAACCATGTGAGCATCCTGGCTGCTATTTGATTTCTTCCCAAATGTTTTCTGATACGCAGGAAAAGAGAGGAATCAAAAGGCAACTCCCATGGAAACTTGGAATCAAGTTGAGTGCTAATAAACTTGCAAAGCATGAATTGACTGGAGGACTTCAAGAATACTGCGAAAGGATCTTCATAAACATAACTATTGATTTCCATCGACACATTACTACTCTGGTCCAAGTAATCTTCATAGCTGGACATTAATATTTTCCTCACATTTGTGCTATATTTCTTTGGTGACTGCAGTAGGCTGTCAAAAGGATCCTGAATTTTGTGAATAATCAAACTCTGAAGCTGATTCCAAATAGAACAAAAGTCTCCTTCATCAATCTCCTCACATGACTGCAAATATTGATATGGGCTTTGTAATGAAAAACCTTTTAAACAAGACAATGAAGGCGAATTTTGAATAAGATTATTATCAACATTCTTTTCAGGCGCATGGTTAGCCAATGAAAAACTTCTACAGCAAACATCATCCAACACACGAGCAATAGGATCATCAAAAACTTGAGAAGACTGCTGCAATGTATCCATTGAAACTGTATGACATCCTACTGACGGTTCATCTTTTTCTTGAGATATATTACGAAGGTTCTGCTTTATAAACTGAAATGCTTTGAAACAAAAGGGTACATAATTCTCTTGCATCATTAAATCATGTATTTCATCTTCCACGCCTTCATCTGTAATCTGACCTTCAATTTCATTTGGTGGCTGCAAATCTGGAGCTAGGGAGAGTTTTGTATCCAAAATTATTTCATCAGTCATTTCAGAAGAATATTTTTCATCAACAACTTGCTCAAGAATTTCACTATTTGTCTCATCCTCAACATTAACACTGAGAGATTTCTGATTTCTTACAGGCTTCTCATTTGAAGATTTAATATGCAATTTACCCTTCAAAAACTGGAATGATTCAAAACAAAATGGTACGGAGTCACCTTGTATCATTTGATCATATGTACCAGCTTCCATGTCCTCATCTGCAACTTGACAATCAATGGCTTTCGAGGGCTGAAAATATGAATATGAGAAATCTTGAACAAGGTTTTCATTACCCTCAAGATGGTCCAAATCAAGGCTTGTTGGCAGTTGATTTCTAATTGCATGGAAGTTATATCTCATGAACTGAAACGAGTCAAAACAAAAAGGCAAATATCCTTCACTTAATTCAAAATTTGATGCACTTTCCTTATCATTGTCATAACTGATATGCATTGGTTGATCACTGTACTCAAGCTGCTGAAAGTGAACTTCCTCCTTGCACAAACTAGCTGCTGATTTGTCTGCAAGATTAGCTTCTATTTGGAGAACATAATCATCATCATACTGATCAAACTGAGGCAAATCATCAGTATACAACACATCATCAAGCATACATGTCATATCAACAGCTCTCTCTTCTTCAAGATGATCTATAAAACAATCACTATGACAACTGAGATAAGAAACAAAATGTTTTGGATCAGAAACTTGTTCTTCTTCAATCATCGAGCCATGGGCTTGAACATTATACTCATTCCTTGTGGTGTTCTTTTGCATCATCTCTTCTACTGCACTTACCAACATGTCCAGCTTTACCTCTAGAGATGTCGATTTCTCCGGATCTATGTTTTCCATCTCTTCTTCCTTCAACCTTGCCCTTCGGATCAACAAATGAGCCTCTACATTTACTGCAGTGTTTTGTATCTCTATAAGTGTTGCAATATTCCTTTCTCTCAACTGAAACTCCATTTCTGGATCAAAGGCACTCGGGTAGTGCAAGAGAGCAGATCTAGGATAAGTTCTTATATCAACTGGCATCGAAAAATATACTTGGTTAAATATGGCAGAAAATTGTTGTACTGTCTCCCCTGGCAGTTTTTTCAGTTGGGCATACTCGTCTAAAATAAGGAAAAGGTTCTGTTTGATCACCCACCTGTTGAGGAAAAATTTGACGAACTGCTGGAAATTTGAGATGCTCGCATCAGGCAGGGCCAACTCTTGACTTTGCCTTGCAAAGAAAGAGAAAAATCCTAATACTAACATCTTCGGCAATCAACTTCTTAAAAAGGCTCAGAAAATACCCAACATTCTCGCACATGTTGTTCGCCGTTGACATTGTTACATTCCCCATCAAATCTTGGTAGATATAGGTCATAATTTTTAGGGAAAGCATGAAGAATGTATGTAAAACAAGAGGTTTATATACCTCTCTGGGACTATATAAGGTGTAGGAGTAGTATATGCAAGAGGTACAGGATCAGTCTTGTTTTCTTTAGGCTCATCACTCTAAAGAGAGTTATCATAAGATGTGGGAAAATTAAGGAGGCTAGGATCAAAGGGAAACTCAGTATTTACACTTTTTGAATAAGTCAAGTGAAGATTTTGATCACCTTTCTCATATAACAAATTCTGAAAAAACTTTCAGGACAGCTTCAAGAATAGCAAAGAAGTAGTTTACAAGAAAGTATACTAGATCCTGAATACCATTCCACTTTGGATATCTGAACTTTGTGTAAGATCCTTCCATTTTCTCAGAGAAAGAGTTATTCCTCCAGTGGAGTCTCTACATTGAGTTACAGTCACCAGGTGAATGATTTCATCCTTCTTATGTCTGATCGTTGTCCACCATCAACCATCAGATCTGAACATGATACATGTACTGGGGCAGGAAAATCTACAAGTCAAGTGTCACGTTTACAAGCTAGACTGGAGATCGACTGAAGCAGCGTTTATCTACTTCGCTAATGCAAAGAAAGAGTGTTTCGAAGGCTTCCTAGCATAACTTTAGGCTCCGTCTGTAGCTTATAAAACAAATAACACCAATAAGAAAACCATTTTTTCCCCAGTATGTTCGCCACTATGTTATTTCCCAAATCCACCTTAGGCTGAAGGAAGGCGGTATTCAGGGTAACACCAAACCACGCTCAGTCTGGCAGCTAGCCCTACCAGAACAGGGAGGGCTCTCTCCGGGTCAATCTCAGGAAAAATGTATCAATATGCCTTGAGATGACTAAAATTAGTGCTAATTTAAGGCTAGGTATATGAATCAAGGAGTTTGGAATGATTTTTAGGGGTTTTTGTTGGAAAAAGGAAAAGGCAGTTTTGGGCTCAGGGATGAGGCCAAATTCTTGTAGAGTTCAAGTTGGGGCAGGGAAGGAAATGGCTTTGATGTATTAGATTCAATGAATGGATAGAAAGGACTGCTGAGAAGCTGAAGAGGGAAAGAGGGTGCAAGTATCCTCTTCAAACGGAGGAAAACATATCAAACTAAACAAAATTTTAAGGTAGAGCACCAACAGACTAATGAATTCTACCTTAGTTACTCATTTGTTTAATTTAGAAGCAAAGAGGAGGGAAATTACATACATAAAACACTAATGAAATTACAATTACATGGAGAAAAACTTCATCAAAACTCAAAGCCACAAGGATCCCAACAAGTGCTGCAAAACCCTGGTCTTTCCTTTGCCAAAAATGCAGAAGTGTATGTACAATGAAGTGCAAAATTTTTCCCAAGTATCCAACCCTAAAAATGTCTCAGAAAATAAAATATATAGATAATTCTAACCCCTTCCCATGCCTCTAGGGGTCGATCTCATCCTCCTAGGAGTTGTTTCAACCAATTCTAGACTAGGAACTGAAATCTAGGGAATCAAACAACTTGCCTCCATATGGTAGGAAACTGTTTCATTCATTTAATTTTCACTTTTTAGTGAATGAATCCTCTAGGACAAGTAAATATGAGCCAAAATTACATCATAGTCATCAAATTACATCAATATAGATCAATAGTTACATCAAAAAGTAAAACTAGTCAAAACGAGGCAGAATTCTGAGCTGAAGGTTGAAAAATAGGCAAAAGTCCTCTATGTGCCACGCCCAAAAACTCAATGCGTCGCGCCACTTTGAGCCTATTTTTTAGGCACTTCACGAAGTCTAAATTGTGCTCATCATAGCTCATTGGAAAGCCCTGTCTGTCTACTATCCAACCCAAGTGGATTTTTTGGATTTTGATGTCATTTTCCCTTCCAAAACTTCAATCTCCCAAAATTGGTTCCTGTGTGTGCAAAAGGTGGCAGAAAGGCCATTTTCAAGGTGTTTTTGACCATTTAAACCACCCAGAACTTGATGAAGTCTCTCAGCCATTCCTGAGCATGCATAATTTATCATAAAAAACCCAAAAATATCAATTTTTCCTTTATAAGATCTCTCAAACGTAAGCGCGCACCAAGTGGCGCAACCTGCCATGAAACTGCTGGCAATGCCAAAATTTCAAAAATGAGAAAATTTACTCCAAATTTGCTGAAATTTTATGAAGGTCCCCCATCACGTGTCATGCTCAGGTAATAAGCTTCTCAGCCAAGATTATGCTCACGCTCTCGAGGCCTTTCCATCTATGTTGCCTCGAGGTAATGAAGAGCTGTGTCTTGTCTTAGTTCGCCAAATGTGTCAAAGTCAAATGAGGGACTAATCGTGGGAAGAATGGGCAAGAGAATGACAGAGGTTTGCTGAGGAATTTAAAGTGAGATACACTACTGATTGTAAGGGGATTTAGGAATCCAGGGCCAGGAATATTTGGCAAATGATAAGGGAGAGGGAACATGATAGGGAATTGTAGGGTGGTTTAGGATAGGGAAAATGTGAAGAAAGGATATGAGTAGTTTGGGAGTTTAGGGCACAAGGGATAAACTATAATGATAGAATTATGAAAGGGAAAGGATCACAAATGGGAAAGGGGTCCTGGCAGCAAATTTACAATTTCAAAACACCAATTTCAAAACCCAAAGAAGTAGATTTTGGTATGGACATAGGGTTTATATTTCACCAATAAAAACTCTCATATCTTTGCCTCCAAACACACCAAATATGACTAAAATCAATGGGCAAGAGTTTTCAAACTTACGTGGAGCAGAAAATATGGAATTGTTTTGATTTTTTATGAAGCCGTGATGAATTTTTGTCTTGGAGTTTCTGTGCGCCGCACACAAGCCTGCGCGCGCAGACACCCGTGCGCCGCCTCACTCTTTCGTATGCGCTCGCGCCATTTTGCAGAGGATTTTGAAGCCTTCCCGATGTCCAAATGGGTAAGTGACAGTTTCGTTGGAAATATAATTGAGTATACTCTAACCCAATCGGAATTGGTCAATTTAGAGCTCATTTTCCCCTCCAAAAATTCAATCTCCCAAGAGTACTTCCTGCTGGTCAAAATGAGAAGAATGAGGCTGCCTCAAGGCAGAGTGCTGTTGCAGTCAACTTTTTAAGGTCTTCCTCAACTCCAAATTGAGCTCATGATAGTTCATTGGAAAGATATTTGTGTCTAGTTATAGTTTGACTCATCAAGCAAGTCATTTGGCCAACCAAGCTAGGATAAATATTGATTTTCCCAAGGTCACTTCAGAGGTGCATCAATTCTCCCAAGGCGATTGTATTTTTGACATTTCTCTAAAACCATGATACCTGTATAAAAATTGAAGGAGGTTTTTATTTTTTGGAATGTTATTGACAAAAACCTCTCTCAGTTTTCCAAAATTCATCTTTTATTTTTCTGAAACATCATTGGCGTAAAACCTATCCCGATGGGTGGAACAAGGGATTTGTCGAAATGAATCGAAATGAAGGGGATAAGGGGCTTCTAAATTCTTGGGGAAATTTTTGGAAGTAGGGAGGGATGTTAGGAAGTATGGGAAAGTGGAATCTTAGAAATTGAGTGAGGGGAAGGGGTCCAAAAGGGCAAAACACAGGCCTAGTCTAGAAAATTGCCAAGTTGTAGCAAGAAACTAGGGTTTGTGCAAAAGTGAGGAATGTGGGGGATCTCAGTGATGGGAAGATTTTAATAAGGTACATTAAGGATAGGGGAAGGTGTATGAACATCAGGATACAATTTTTGATGATGATTTGACCATCCAAGAGCAATTACCTCCAAAACCCTAGGAGAGGGGAATGAACCTTACCTAGGCACAACTGAAGCATGAACAAGGTGTAAAATGACCCTTTGGAATCTGGCATGATGATGAAAACCCTCTGAATGATGGTACACTCACCGAATGGTGACATGGACCGAAATTTGGACAACTTTGAAAGAGTGAAAACAAACCCTAGACCTAATGCCCATGGACCAAATTTGCTTGAAGACTCACCGAAATGACAAAATTTGACCTTTGACACCTTAAAATCACTTTGTAAGAGCAAGTTTGATCACTGGAGGAAGGCTACAAAGACTGAAACTAACACCTTCCGCATTCATCTTCTTCTTAAACACCCATTTTATCCCAATGGGCTTCCTTCCGGCCGGCAACTCCACCAAATCCCATGCCTCATTTTTGTTCAAGGATGACATTTCATCAACCATGGCCTCCTTCCAAAGTTTTCCATCCTCTGAATCCATTCCCTCCCTAATAGTTCTGGGATCATCAATAGTGATATATAAAGAAAAATTTGAATAGAAAGAAGATGGACTATACCTTTGTGGTTTCCTTCTTTCTTGAACTGATCTTCTCATAGTTGGAGTTTGTGGCTCTTCCTCTTCTAAATCTTGGTTTGTTGTAGAGTTTGATTCTTCCTCCTTTAGCTCAAACTGTATCTTCTGAGGTTCGTTTTGTAGGACTTCATGTTTAACAAAATATTTCTCGTCTCTAAACACCACATTTCGATTATACACAACCTTCCTTGTTTATGGGTTCCAGAGCTTGTAACCTTTTAAACCATCCTTATACCCAATAAAAATGCACCTTTCAGATTTATTATCTAACTTGGTATTTTTCTCCTTGGGAACATGTACATATGCATCACATCCAAATACCCTAAGATGTGAAAGAGAGGGTTTCTTACAAGTCCATACCTCATGTGGAGTCTTATCTTCCAACACTGATGAAGGTGATCTGTTAACTAGGTAGAATGCAATCTCTATTCCCTCTGCCTAGAATTATTGTCCTAACCCAATACCACTGAGCATGCTTCTTGCCTTTTCCATGAACATACTATTCATTCTTTTTGCAACTCCATTTTTCTGAGGTGTGTATGGAGTAGTCTTCAGTCGTTCTATACCAAAATTCTTACAAAGCTCTTCAAATTCCTTCTTGCATAATTCTCCTCCATTATCTGTCCTCAACACCTTTATCTTCTTCTATGTATGGTTTTCTACCAGAGCCTTAAATTCTTTAAATCTGTCAAAGGCTTCAGATTTGTTCCTCAAGAAATATATCCATGTATTCCCTGAGTAGTCATCTATAAATGACACATAGCACATAGACTTACCCAGTGATGGAATTGACACAAATCCAAACACATCACTGTGCACAAGCTATAATATATTGTTCGTCCTCTTAGCACCAGAAGGGAAACTTGCTCGATTCTACTTCCCATATACACAATGTTCACATAAATTGAAATCTGGAGAGAAATTATAGATACCTTCTACCATACCATTACCATGAAGTATTCGAAGGCCCTTCTCTCTAATATGTCCAAGCCTTTGATGCCATAACATTGTATTTTCTCCAGAGACCGCTAGGATTTCTGCTCCACTTTTAGGAACCACAGAACTATTGCACCCATCAATAAAAGTGCTACCTAGAATCTTGTACAGCGTTCCAATCCAAACTCCCTACATCAATACTGGTTCTCCCTGAATCATATTGTAGGTATATTTTACAAACACCGTTTTTACACCTGCATCATCCATATTGCTTATAGAAATCGAATTTATGGTCAATGAAGGAATATGTAGAACACTAGGAAGTGTTCTAATCCTTCTTATCATCCCCTAAGAATACATCACCACCTTCATACTTCTCATACCCGCAGAACCACTCCCTATGGAGAGTGAAGTGAAAGGATGCACTTGATGATTTTGGCCTTCCTATCATCCCCTAAGGAGACATCACCACCATCATACTTCTCATACTTGCAGAAGCACTCCCTATGGGGAGTGAATTGTGTTGAGATTCAACAAGATGATGAGCTTAATGAAAAGAGTTGCCTTCACTAAGTGGGCCCGCAGGCTATTTTTGGCGGAAGTCTATTTTTAGACTATGTCTAATTTTAGACATGGTGATCATATTTTAGAAGTTGTAGGATGCTATTTGTGAATTTTTGATCAAGTTGGAAAAATAGATGAAATTCTATTTTTAGAATATTGGGAAAATTCTATTTATAGATTGTCAATCTAAAAATAGAAGTGTCAATTATTATTAGCTCTTAATAATAATCCAACAATAAAAAACAATTTATTCTCTTGGAGCACTTAATTTCAGTATACAGATTTGTCAAATCAGTGGACTGAAGGAATTACACAATTCCTAGGGTTTACTGGTGGTTCATGCATGGAGGACTTAGTTAGAACTAAAGTGGAAAAGTTATGACAGAGTTGGAAGAGTAGTTCATGGAGTTGTATTCAGTTTAACTCAGTTAGACTCAGTTGAGCTAGTTGTATCTAGTCTAATTGAATGATGCACTAGTGACAGTGGAGTGAATTAATTAGTTAATTAATTCACAAATAATAACTCATTAATAAACTGAACAATACAACAGTTAACTAAAATGCATATCAGTTCTAGTGAAGACCCAGTGGAGAGATAGGTGAAAGGGAAAGATGGACTATCTATTGTGACTATAGTGATGCATTGATTGAACCACACACACATTGGAGTTTCCAATGAGGATTGCGCAGTCAAGGCAAGGGTAATTTGAATTCATTCAGAGCTATTCTTAAGCAGGGATTGCACAGTGGAGGTAGGCTAGTAGGAGGGCAGATATCGATGCACGGATTTGTAGATTTCTTCTATGTTAGTGTGTGACGATTGATTGTACTGAGAGCTTGATGTAATAAGATTTGTATGAGATTGTTACATGATCTCCATGATACATAATATATTATAGTTTGGGTTTTCAGCTTCAGGCTTTCCCGTTAAACAACTGTGTTATGTGCGATTGTTTTTATTTATGCTTCACATGTGTTCGCAATTAATTTTCCGCAAAATATTAACAGTGGAATGATTCTGTATTTTACAAGAAGTTAAATATTGTGAGATCAGGGGAATCTAAATGTAAGAATGCTTTGTGTATACTAATTTATACATGGTATTAGATCAGTGTTAATTCTTGAAGATTGCAATTGTGAAGAATTGCTAAGTTTATGCTAGTGGACAATTCGAATTTGCTACAGAAGATTCTTGGTGCAGAAGTTGAGTATACATTTAAATGTCTTTCAATGGGTTGCAATTGGAGTATGCCCTTGATGGGAGCTCGAATTACATATCCTGAAAGGATAGGATGGAGGTGGTGCTGGAGGATAATGGACTGAAGGAGTTCTTCGATAGCGATGTTCCTAAGCCAAGATCTAGTGATGCTGCATTACTTGACGCATGGAAAAAGAAGACAGCAAAGACGAGAAGAATTCTGTTGGAAGGTGTGAAAGACCATATTGTGTCCAGCCTTCATGGGAAAGCCACTCCATTCTTAATGTGGAAGGCTTTTACATATTTATTCCAAAGAAAAAGCGACCAGAGGAAGTTGGCGCTTAAAGACAAGCTCAGAAAAATAAAAATGGAGAAGGGCGACAATATTCCAAAATACCTCATGAAGTTTGTCCACTGCAAGGATGAACTGGGAAGTGTGGGGGTTACTGTTGATGATGAAGACTTGGTGAGCTTGGCTCTCCTTAGGCTTTCGAATATTTTGCATAGCTACAAAGACTCTGTCAATGGACGGGAGAAACTGTCGGGATGGGAGCGACTTTGGTCGGATCTTGTGCAGGAGGAGATAAGATGGGGTACCAGGGATGGCTCTTCATCGAAGAATGAAGATGAATAGAATTAAGCTTTGGCTACCAAATAAAGGAAAGGGAAGGGGAAGAAATTTCCTTCAAAATCCGAAGCTAAAGGCAAGAAGCAGGATTTTTCCAAGGTGAAGTGTTTTCACTGTCACGAACATGGGCATTTTGCCACTAACTGCTCACAGAAGAAGAAGAACAAGAAGGCTGTTGGAGCTGTAGCTAGAGAGGCCTTAGCCTCACAATTTGAACTTGATTTCTCTTTTATCTCATGCTTGGTTTCAAGCTATATGGGATCGGTGTGGTATCTTGATAGTGGTGTGTCATTCCATATGATGGGAGACAAAGAGTTGTTTAGTGACTTGGAGGAGAAGGACCTCCAGATGCATATAGAGATGGGCGATGATGGTCGATACAGTGCAACCGACATTGGGACCATTACCTTTGAGAGGGTGCTCGACAATAAATTCTTGTTGAAGGATGTTATGCATGTTCCAGGTCTGAAGAAGAACTTGGTATCGGTCGCAATGCTAGAAGACAAAGGTTATAATGTTGTTTTCAGTGAGGGAAAAGCCTTTGTTCGACATAAAACAACTGGTCAAACCAAGAAGATAGGGATTCGAGTTAAGAATCTCTACAAGCTAGAGGTAGATGGCTATGCTGCAATGGTGGGCAAAGCAGAAGAAGTGGTGAGCCAAGATGAGGGTGAATTATGGCACAGGAGATTGGGCCTTCTTCACCATGGTGCTTTGAAGATTTTGCAGTAGATTTCTACTAGAATTCCAAAGGGTACTCTTCTGCAGTTAGATAAGTGCAAGGGATGTACTATGGGTAAGTTTGTGAAGACCACCTTTCATGATAAGGAGAATCGTGCTTCGGTGATCCTGGAGAGAATTCACATAGACGTGTGTGGACCTTTCTCGGTTGCTTCAACAACAAAAAATAGGTATTATGTTATACTTTTTGATGACTATTCTCGTATATTTTGGATCTTCTTCATGTAGAAGAAGAGAGAAACATTCTCAAAGTTATATGAGTTCAAAGCATTGGTGGAGAAGGAGTCAGGGAAGCAAGTGAAAGCTCTATGAAGCAATAATGGTGGTGAATACATCTCAGGCGAATTCAAAGACTTCTGTAGCAAAGAAGGAATTCGAAGAGAAATCATAGTGCCTCATAACCCACATCACAATGGGGTCGTGGAGAGGAATAACAGAATGATCATGGGTGCTGCACGAGTGATGCTGCATGACCAAGACCTACCGATGCACTTGTGGGCAAAAGCATGCAACACTTCGGTTTATGTGCAAAACCATTGTCCTCATAGAGTACTTGGCATGAGTACACCTTAAGAAGCTTTTACTGATAAGAAGTCTGATATTTCTCATTTGAAGATTTTTGGCTGATCTGTTTACATTCATGTTACAAAGGACGCCAGGAAGAAGTTGGAGCCGACAGTAGAAGTTGGGATGTTTGTGGGGTACACAGAAACACCCCATAATTATCGTGTGTATTTTCTAGACAGTCGGATGACTGTGGTGCGATGGGATATAAAATTCAATGAGGTGAAAGCCATGAAGTTATCGCTTGAGAGGGAGCTACACTTGCATGCAGAGGAGGAGCTTCTTGTTCCCAAAGATGAGCCTCTAGATGTGGATCAGCCATAGGAGGAGATTCATGGAGTGGAGGAGTCCCCTCATGCAGAACCAAACATCAGACAAGGAAGAAGGCGGACCATAGAAGCTGAGAGACTGAAGTTTGATGCAACACAGAATGTAGGAGTCCCTACATTACAGCGCAGACATAGACAATCACCTGACCGATTTACTGGATACATGGCTCTTATGAGCAAGTGTATCATGACATAGCCATCTTATTTTGAAGAAGTAGTGTAGGAGCCCACATGGGTAGATGCCATGGTGGAGGAGTATGACTCCATTGTCAGAAACAGTGCTTGGGATATTTTTCCAAGGCTGGTGGGAAAATCAGTTGTAGGATCAAGATGGATCTACAAGGTAAAGCAAGCTGCTGATGGGAGCATCGAGAAGTATAAGGCAAGATTTGTTGCCTAGGGATTGTCACAGATTAAGGGGATTGATTATGAAGAAACCTTTTTAACTGTCGCATGGTATTCTTCCATAAGGACCATCCTTTCTCTCTCAACGTAGATGGGTTGGCACATTCATCAGATGGATGTGAAGACTGCGTTCCTTAATGGGATCATTGAGGAAGAGGTGTACATTGAGCAACTTGAAGGATTTGAGATCTTTAGCAGTGAGTCGCATGTGTGCAGGCTCAAAAGAGCGTTGTATGGGCTGAAACAAGCACCTCGTGCTTGGTACACTCGGATCGATAGCTATTTCACTGGACTTGGCTTCACCAAGAGTGAGGTGGATGCAAACCTGTACCAAATTGTGGTGGAGGGTAAGCTTTTAAACATTTTTATTTATGTTGATGATTTAATACTAATGGGTGATGGGAAGTTGATACACTCATGCAAGGAAGATCTTGAAAAGGAGTTTGAGATGAAGGATTTGGGCCTCCTTCATTATTTCCTTGGATTGGAAATATGGCAGTGGGAAGGTGAAGTATTTGTGTCTCAAGGCAAGTATGCTCGGGAGATACTAGAGAAGTTTCACAGGCAAGGCTACAAGCCTATATACACTCCTCTTCCAGGAAATTGGAGGAAAGAGGATGCTACATCGGCAGAGGTAGTGGATGCCACTGTTTATCGACAGTTGGTGGGTTCACTCATGTATTTAGTTAATACAATAACGGACATATGCTATGCGGTGAACCAGCTTTCACAAGCGATGGTTAAGCCTACCAAGCTCTTTTGGAAGGCAGGAAAGCATGTCCTAAGATATCTCAGGGCCACATATGAGTATGGCTTATTGTATAGACAGATGGATGAGGTGAATTTTCATGGCTTCATGGATGCAGATTGGGCAGGTAGCCCAACAGACAAAAAGAGCACATTAGGAGGGATTTTGAGTATTGGATCTACGGCAGTTTGTTGGTACAGCAGGAAACAAAGATCTGTGGCACTTAGTTCAGTAGAAGCAGAATACATGGCAGCAAGTCAAGCTGCATGTGAGGCTATCTGGATGAGGAAGATCCTGGTTGGTTTGTTCGGTTCACATTTAGATCCTACAATGATACATTGTGATAATCAGAGTTGCATTAAACTCTCGATTAATCATGTGTTTCATGATAGATCTAAACATATTGATATCCGGTATCATCATATCAGAGATTGTGTGTAACAGAAGATCATGTTGCTTCATTACATTCCTACGGAAGATCAGGATGCAGATATTTTGACGAAGGCGCTCACCAGGAGCAAATTCGATTACCATAGAGGCAAGATTGGAGTGAAAGATACTACCTATATTTTTGGGAGGGAGTGTTGAGATTCAACAAGATGATGAGATTAGTGAAAAGAGTCACCTTCACTAAGTGGGCCCGCAGGCTATTTTTGGCACAAGTCTATTTTTAGACATGGTGATCATATTTCAGAAGTTGCAGGATGCTATTTGTGGATGGTTGATCAAGTTGGAAAAATAGATGAAATTCTATTTTTAGAATTTTGGGTGAAGTCTATATATAGATTTTCGATCTAAAAATAGAAGTGTTGATTATTGTTAGCTCTTAATAATAATCCGACAATAAACAACAACTTATTCTCTTGGAGCACTTAATTTCAGTATACAGATTTGGCAAATCAGTGGGCTAAAGGAATTATGCAATTCCTAGGGTTTACTGGTGGTTCATGCATGGAGGACTCAGTTAGAACTGAACTGGAAAAGTTATGACAAAGTTGGAAGAGTAGTTCATGGATTTTTATTCAGTTTAGCTCAGTTAGACTCAGCTGAGCTAGTTGTATCTAGTCTAACTGAATGATACACTAGTGAGAGTGGAGTGAATTAATTAGTTAATTAATTCAAATAATAATTCATTAATCAACTGAACAATATAACAGTTAACTATAGTGCATGTCAGTTCCAGTGGAGACCCAGTGGAGAGATAGGTGAAAGGGAAAGATGGACTATCTGTTGTGACTGTAGTGATGCATTGATTGCACCACACACACATTGGAGTTGCCAATGAGGATTGCGCAGCCAAGTCAAGGGTAATTTGAATTCATTCAGAGCTATTTTTCAGTAGGGATTACGCAGTGGAGGTAGGCTAGCAGGAGGGCAGAGATCGGTGCATGGATTTGCAAATTTCTTCTATGTTAGTGTGTGACGATTGATTGTACTGAGAGCTTGATGTACTAAGCTTTGTATGAGATTGTTACATGACCTCCATGATACATAATATATGATAGTTGGGGTTTTCAGCTTCAAGCTTTCTTGTTAAACAACTGTGTTATGTGCAATTGTTTTTATTTATGCTTCACATGTGTTCACAATTAATTTTCTGCAAAAGATTAACAGTGGAATGATTTTTTATTTTGCAATAAGTTAAATATTGTGAGATTAGGGGAATCTGAATGTATGCATGCTTAGTGTATACTAATTTCTACAAATTGAAAGGATGCACTTGAGTCAATCAACCATGCCTCATGTTATACATGTGTATTTGAAGAAGAGGCCAAATAAGCATCCACACCTTCATTTGAGGTGGTTTTCTCCACTGCAGAAGGAGCATCATCAGATCCCTTTCATTTCTCTGGAAATTTTAGATCTCTAGTCCATTTTGAAGAGCCCTTTCTTTCTACATTTCCAACACTCCTTTATAGACTTTCCTGGATATTTATATCTCCCTCTAGTTTTAGATGTCCCACTCGATATGTTATTTATTTATTTATTTATTTATTTTCCTGGGACCATCCTCAAACTGACAAGGCATCTCCATTTTTTCCCTCCATATTTTTCTGTCTCATTTTCTCTGACAACAAGGCTTAGACTATTTCATAAAAAATCAAGGTAGTTTTATTGCTACCTATTGAAACAACTAGAATATCCCACGAATTTTGTAAGGAACACAAAAAACTGATGCACTTATCTTCATATGAGAGTTTAATATAAAAAAATGACAACTGACTTACCACAATATTGAATGTGTTCCGATGCTCTGTCACTAAGTCTCCATTCTTCATCCTTAGGTTATACAACTTTTTCCGCAGGAACAATTTATTCACAAGAGACTTATATTGGTACAAACTCCTTAACTTTTCACACAAAGCGTTCGTCGTAGCTTCCCCATATACATCCAACAATACCAAATATGAGATACAGAACCGTATTATGCTCTTTGTCCTCTGATCCAACTTCGCCCAACCTTCATATGAAATTGTCGTTGGTTTAGTACTCAGATCTACCTTGATCCACTGATCTTTATCCATCAGAATATCTTCTATATTGAGCTTCCACAACTCAAAACTATTACTATTAAATTTCCCGATCTCAATATTTCCACTGCTCGCCATCTTCTTTCATCGGAAGAATCTATCCTGAAGATCTCCAATTGAACAGGGTCTACCATAGGCCCAACAAAAAAACCCCGCAACAGCAAAGGCGTCTCATTGAAGCCGAAACAAATCTGATACCAAATGTATGTTTTAACCATGTACAAAAATTATCTGTAAACAAACTCTTAAAACAAAAAATAAAATAATAATGAGAGAATAGAACATAAAACATATATACACATACATTTCCCCCTGGATCCAAAAATCAAGACTACTAGCTTGATTTTTCATTATATTCCTTTCAATGTTACAAAAAATATATATACAGTTCGAAGAATTCATAAACCCCAATCCATCAACCCTATATTAGAAAATGACCTTTAGTTCCCTTGACTGGATCCATGAAATGCCATGAGAAGAAAACCATCATGCCCAAAACCATATTCAAACCCATGCACAAAACCACAGGAAGGTTCCACCCATCTAATATAGTGTCCAAATTTTTTTTTCATGGGGCGCTACCTCGGAGCTCATGCATGGGGGCAGACTGGGGGGGATGCACTTCTAGTCATGGAAATAATATAGCATACTCTGTTGTATCTTAAGAGACAATTCCTTGGCTGTGAAAATGAATCAGTGCTTGATAAAATTTTAACAACGTGTCACAGAAGTAATAATATTAGGTGGTCTTCATTCAATCCCTTTGGAAACTAATTGTTTAAAACTCTTAATAATCTGGTATAATGAAAGACTCTACAATGGAATTAACTGCTGATATCTGAATGGAAAATAAGAACTATAGAAGAACCTCAAAATGATATGCTATGAAACAGAATCTACCACTTTAAATTTCAGAATGAATTTATGGAGAGAGAGGAAACTAAAAATAATATGTTGTAAACACAAAATCTATTAATTTTAAGTTTCAGAGAGAATTTGTGAAGGGAGAGGAGTTGGAGTGAAGGAGAACGAATTAAGTTTATTTAACTCTTACTCACAGATGTAATTAAGAGATCGACAAATACTTTACTTCACTTCATTCCAGGAAGAAGGGACAGAAAATGGCACAGGAAAAACGACTCACCATCAACAGTTGCAGGAAACTTGATGCTTCTTTCATTAATCCCTGAGAAAATTAAGTACCTAAGTTTAGTCTTCCTGAGGTCCAAAACTCATAACCTCGCTTCTATCTTTCTATCTTGCTTAAATACATCAAAGACAGTTCGTAACTGATATAACTTCTTGAAACTACTTCGACTACCTAAACTGTTAAAACTACTTATTACATTGCAATTGAGGACATCACTATAGCTTCGATCGTAACAAACAAAGAAAACAAATTAAAACTTGAAATATTATTCTTTTTGCTGTATCTGATTTTTTGTTGATGGGTCTCCCTGAAGTGCTGATGAATCTCCTTGATAGATCAGACATCCTTGCCCTGCATTTATTCCAGATTTCAATATTTTGTCTTTTTTTCCTGCTGTCGTGCCTTTTCTGTTTTTTATGTGGTATTCGAACAGTTCTGCAATAAAGCCTCTTTTCCCGACTTGAGCCAACTGTTGCATTTCCAAAAGTGCCACCATATTCTCATTTTTCATGACTCTACCTCTTTTTCTCATGCCCACAACATTCAGTATTCCATTTATTTATAAGGCGCCATCGCATACAACACTGTTCTACATTGGGTCGGGTGTTACCTGAGTCTACTACCCGCATTCACATTTCTTCATAAAACAACACAACCACCAATAATCTTGGACTTTAAATAAATTTAAATTAACCTTTGAATGGTATCACATCTGCCTTTCCATCACATTTCAACCTTTATAACATATTCTTTAGCGCCATTCCTCCTGAGCTTGCGATGTGCGATGTGCGATGTGCGAGAGGGTCCCACGGCCAAACTTTAAATACTTTAGATTTAGGCTTCGAACTATATCGCATCCGATATTCTTATCGCATTTCACATTTCAGCATTTATAACATATATCTTAACACCATTCCTCGTGAACTTGCGATGGTGCATTGTGAGATTAAGGTAGGGATGACATGGCAATTAGAGGTGAGGCCGATCACAAATTGCAAGTGACGATATGAAACCTTGTCGCACTTTCCATTTCGACATTTATAACATATTCCTTAACGCCATTCCTCCTGAGCTTCTGATGTGCAATGTGCGATGTGCGAGAGGGTCCCACGACTGGCCTTTAAATACTTTAGATTCATGCTTCGAACTATATCGCATCGGGTCTTCGTATCAAATTTCACATTTCCGCATTTATAACATATTCCTTAACGCCATTCCTCCTGAGCTTGCGATGTGTGATGTGCGATATGAGATCAGGCCTTCCACGTGTGATTGCAATTAAGCCTTTGAACATTGTTCTGCATGCTTATTTGCATGAATCGACCTTGACCTGTGTGCAATGTCCTAAACGCATCAATCGGCTTGACTCCTGAACTGTTGTGCACGTTGTTGAGCATTGGAAAAGGTATGCATTTGCCATGTATTTCTTTATCTTTTTCCCTTAATCATGACTCCTTTATATTCTAGAATGATAATATATTGAAGAATTACAATAGAATTGAGGAGATTAGTTCTTATTGTGAAATTAACTAAATATTTTCTTTTCTTCTATATAGGAACTAGATGAAGTGGGAAGCCACCATTTGGGAGGAAAAGACAAGGCAGGTGTAACTGCTATCCCTTCAACAAAAGGTCGTATCTAGATAAGAAGATCAAGATCGGAGCACACAGTCAAAGTAAAGAAAGGAACAGCGCAGCATCAACGCAAGAAGTCAAAATGATAGCTGGAGAAGGAAGATAGAGTGAATCCCTTAGGATCTCTCAATCCTGAGGGATCGCTGCTCAAAGTTATCTGTACTTATTGTTTCATCCGCTGGCTATTATAAAAGAACAACGCTTGTAGAAATCACATCATTAGAAATATTGTGATTATTCAGATTTCCTTTTGTAAATTCATGATTGTTCATCGACTCTCATTAATTAAAACAGAGTGCAATTTCTTGTAAACTCTGCTACATATGATTAATACATAATTTGGTTGTTGTTCCATTATTTGATACTGGAGTTGTTAGGTCCCTATATCACTAGTATAGTCCCTTATTATTGTTAGTGTAAACCCCTTATTGTTATTATTTTACCCTTGTAACCCCCATTTTTTTATTATTGTGCCCTTAAATTATTATTGTTAGGTCGGCTAGGATTACATTGTGGCCCACTAGGATTACATTATGGCCCCATGGACTCCTATATATAGAAAGGAGGTTTTGAGAATTGTATCATCCAAGAATTTTTCATTTATGTAATGTATTGGAGTTTTCCCCCTTGAAGTGGCTCATTTCTAAGGCATTGATATCTCTTTCCTTCCCTTTTTAGAGCTGGTTACACAACATTTGGTATCAGAGCTTTGGATTCTAGGGTTTCGCTACTCCAAAAGGTCATCGTGGTATTTTCGCTATAACTATTTTTCTACGAAGGTTCAGATGCTGAAATTTTTAGGGTGCGAAGCCGAAATCCTGAGGAAGATTCTCTAAAAATTTCAAGGCTTGGTTCGTAATATTGTCGGAGATATGATCTGTGGAATTTAGGTATTTTTTCAGGCTTTTAAACAGGTCATCGTGGAATTTGCGATATAACTTTCTTTCTACTGAGGTTCAGAATCTGAAATTTTTATGGTGTGAAGCTGAAATCCTAAGGAAACTCCTCAAAAAATTTCAGAGCTTGGTTCGCAATAGTTTTGGAGATATGATCTGTGGAAGGTAGTGCTTTTTCAGGCTCCTGAATTTCATCTCAAAAAGGTGATCGTGGGAAAATTTCAATAACTCTCTCTCTGAGAATCGGATTGGAGTTCCGTAAAAAGTGGTCACAAGTACACGGACTTTAGTTTCTTAGCTATCAATTTCAGAGGTGAAGGAAAAAACAGTGACACGTGGCAAGTCATACAATTTCGCTATACTGAACCAGTCCATAATTAGGTCATTGTGGGAGATTGGACATAACTTTGTCTTGGAGAATCCAAATCAAGTCAGACCTATGGCATTCAAAAGATAATTCAGAGGGATACTACAGTACTGAATTTTAGATATTTAAGAGCCGCAATCACAGAGATAATACAATTTCAATATCGAGCTTCTCAAAAGCAAGTAAAAGGTGTGTTTTTTTTTTTTCCGAATTGCATAAGTCTTGTTTGAAGAATCAAGTTGAATTGATTGCAAGGGAATATTGCAGAATAGATATTAGTATTGGATTATAAAATGGCCCCTAAAAGGAATTCAACACGCATTAAGCCTTTGGAAAGCTCTACTATGACTCATGAAGACGAAGAATTGCAACATGATCTATCAAAATTACAAGAGCAAGTGCAACAAATTTCACTCTCGCAAAGAGCAACAAAAAATGAAATGGAAGTTTTGAAGAAAGGCATGGAAGCTAAGATGGATGGCGTGCAAGCTAAGATGGATGGCATGGAAGTTAAGATGGATGGCATGGAGGTTGGCATGGAATCTAAGATGGATGACATGGAAGCTAAGATCGATGAGAAAATGGAAAACATGAAGAATTTTCTAAAAGCAAACATGGAAGGTTTGACAAAGTTGATACAAGAAAGGTTTCCTAATGGTGAAAAGATAGTAGAAGAACCTCATGATGAGAACAAAATAAATGTTAATCGTGATTTCATAAACTCTAATGTTGGCGGGAAGAACCACCATATTCCAAAGATGGATATGAGGAAGTTTGATGGAAAGTATCCTGTAACATGGATACTACAGATGGAGCAATATTTTGGTCTCCATAATGTGCAAAACACACAAAAGGTACACATTGCAGCTTTACATTTAGAACAAAATACATTTGTATGGTATCGATGGCTTTGCTCCCGTAAAAAAATTGTCACTTGGTCAATTTTTACAGAGGAAATTATAGCACATTATGAGGATACAAAGAGCAACACCTTCTTTAGCCAATTGATAAATCTCAAACAAAAGGGTTTAGTGGGGCAGCACATTGAGGACTTCCAAAAATTGAATATCATGGGTAACTGATATTCCAGAGGAACACAGGATTGATCTCTTCATAGGTAATCTAAAGGATAACATCCAACATGAAGTTCGTGTTTTGGAACCTGATTCATTGGAGAAGGCATTCAGGTTGGCAAGAAAAGTTGAATGTAAAATTATGGCGACATGGAAGCCTACCACTCAATTCTATAAATAAGGAAGTGTTGCTACGCCTAGATTTCCACAACCTACAAGGTTGACACCACAAAAATTGGAAGAAAAAAGAGAAAAAGGGCTTTGCTACAGTTGTGATAGCAAATACACTAAAGGTCATAAGTGTGCTGAAAATAAATTATTTTACATAGATTGTGAAGAAGAAGAAGAAAATGAACAAGAAGAGGATACACACCAGGAACCAGCCATAGAAGAGGAAGAAATGAATCCGACCATATCATGTAATGCACTAGCAGGAATTACCACTCCCCAAACTCTCAAGATAGCAGGACAGATCAAGAAGAAAAAGGTAATAGTGTTGATTGATTCAGGTAGCACCCATAATTTTATTCATTGTAAGGTAGCCGAGGAATTAAATTGTTTCCTATACCCAGCACCAGAATGTCAAGTGATGGTTGCAAATGGAGGAACTATAAATTGCTCTGGAAAATGCCATAATATCAAGCTAACCATGGGGGAATATGTCTTGACTAGTCCAATGCTTTCCATTCCTATGGGAGGTGCTGATGTTGTACTAGGAGTACAATGGTTACAATCTTTGGGGACGGTAGCTTTTAATTTTCAAGAACTTTTCTTGAAATTTTTTGCAGAAGGAAAGGAAGTCGAATTACGGGGTATTGAAGGGAAGCCAGGAAGGATAATAAGCTCTAATGTCATGACAAAGCTTCTAAAGAAAGAACAACGAGGCGTAATTGCACAATTATGCTCACTAGAAGTTCCAACATCAAAATCATCTATTTCTACAGATCTCCAACAAGTATTGGACAATCATTCCAAGGTGTTTGAAACTCCCAAAGGACTCCCACCTATTCGTGATCATGATCATGCTATTCATTTGATTCCGGGAAGTGTTCCTCCAAACATCAGGCCTTATAGATATCCTTACTTCCAAAAGAGCGAAATTGAACGTATGATTGCAGAAATGTTAGAGGCGGGTATAATTCAACCCAGTCAAAGTTCTTTCTCTGCTCCTGTAGTATTGGTACACAAGAAGGATGGATCATGGCGAATGTGTCCGGATTATAGGGAGCTCGATAAGCTCACCATTAAAGATAAATTTCCCATTCCTGTGATTGATGAATTATTGGATGAATTACATGGAGCAATTTATTTTACCAAGTTGGATCTTCATTCGGGATATCATCAAATTAGAATGAAGACTGAAGATATTCCAAAAACAACATTTTGAACTCATGAGGGTCATTATGAATTTTTGGTCATGCCTTTTGGCCTTACCAATGCACCTTCTACATTTCAAGGGTTGATGAATTCCATTTTCAAACCCTTCCTTAGAAAATTTGTGCTAGTATTGTTTGATGATATACTAATCTACAGCAGGTCTTGGAAGGATCATGTTGAACATGTTGACAGGGTGCTCAAACTATTGCAGGAGAAACAATTATATGAAAAAACATCCAAATGTTTCTTTGGAGTACAAGAGGTGGAATATCTGGGTCATATTATATCTCACGAGGGTGTTAAAGTAGACCCTAACAAAATTAAAGCCATTAATGAATGGAAAGTCCCCAAGACAATAAAGCAGTTGCGAGGATTTCTCGGGTTAACAGGCTATTATCGCAAGTTTGTTAAGAATTATGGGAGAATAGCGGCACCTCTAACAACATTATTGAAGAAAGATGCATTTTCATGGACTCCTGAAGCAACTAAGGCCTTTGAACATCTTAAAGAGGCAATGTGCCTAGCACCGGTCTTAGCTACGCCGGACTTCACAAAAACCTTTATTGTGGAATGTGATGCCTCAGGAAATGGAATTGGTGCAGTTTTAATGCAGGAAGGAAGACCCATTGCTTTTGAAAGTCGTCCAATCAAAAGAAAGTATTTACAAAAACCTATTTATGAGAAGGAAATGTTAGCAATACTGCATGCACTAAAGAAATGGCGAACTTACCTAATGGGAAGACACTTCAAGGTAAAAAACTGATCATGATAGTCTTAAACACTTTTTGGAACAAAGACTATCTTCAGAAGAGCAGCAAAAATGGGTCACAAAGATGTTGGGTTATGACTTTGAAATAATATACAAAAAAGGAAAACTTAATGTTGTTGCAGATGCACTCTCAAGAAAGAATGAAGAGGTGGAAGCATTGCTTTGTGCCATTTCTATTATCCAACCAGATTGGATAACTGAAGCAAGAGATGAATGGAAGAAGGAAAAAGATGTATGGACACTCATTCAAAAGTTGCGGCAAGATCCTAGTACATCTGATACATTTAGTTGGAAAAATGATTCCTTATGGTACAAAGATCGCTTATATCTTTGTAAGAATTCCCAACTAAAACAAAAGATTCTTCTGGAATTGCACACTTCTCCTTTAGGAGGACACTCAGGATTTTTAAAAACTTACCACAGGGTGAAGAAAGATTTTTTTGGGATGGCCTTAAATCTGATATTCAAAAGTTTGTGGCGGAATGTTTGGTTTTCCAGCAGAATAAAGTTGAGACAATTAAGACCCCGGGTCTTCTACAACCTTTATCCATTCCAAGTCAACGTTGGGAGGAGATTTTAATGGATTTTATCATAGGTTTACCTAAGTCCGAAGGAAAGAGTGTCATCATGGTGGTAGTTGATAGACTTACCAAGTATGCACACTTTTGTGCATTATCTCATCCATTTAAAGCAAGTGCAGTTTCTACTACATTTATGGACAGAATTCAAAAGCTACATGGAAGCCCAAGGGTTATTGTGAGCGACAGAGATCCCATTTTTACTGGAAATTTTTGGACGGAGTTATTTTTTTGTTTGGGTACTCAATTAGCTCATAGATCATTTTATCATCCTCAATCTGATGGTCAAACTGAGATAGTAAATAAATGTTTGGAAGGATATCTTCGTTGTTTTGTATTTGATAAAAAAACACAATGGGTCAAGTGGTTACCTCTCGCTGAAATGTGGTATAACACTTCCTTCCATACTGCAGCAAAAATGACCCCATTTATGGCACTTTATGGATATCATCCACCATCCATCACATCATCTTTAAGAGCAAATTCGAAGGTTCAAGCAGTGGAAGATCACATCGAGCATCAGCAAGAAGCTCTCCAACTCTTAAAGGATAACTTGACTTTGGCACAAAATCGAATGAAACAACAGGCAGATCAACATCGCAGTGAGAGAAGTTTTGATGTAGGAGATTGGGTATTTTTACGGCTACAACCATACAAACAAATGTCCCTCAAGCAAGCTAAGAAGGATAATAAATTATCGCCAAAGTACTATGGTCCTTACAAGGTGTTACAAAAGATTGGTACTATGGCATACAAATTGGAGCTTCCTGCTTCTTCGCGAGTACATCCAGTTTTCCATGTTTCATGCTTAAAGAAGGTTATAGGTGAAAATCTTTCGGTTCAAACAATATTGCCAGAACTTGATGAGGAAGGAAAAATCATATTGGAACCTGAAGTAGTCATGGAAACAAGAACTCGACAGCTACGGAATCGATCAATTTCAGAGTATCTCATCAAGTGGAAGAACTTACCCACTGAAGATTCTACATGGGAGGATGAGAATTTTATACAGAAGCACTCGGAGCTACTCAAGTGTTGAGGACAACACTTTTTTTGAAGGAGAGGGGCATGTTAGGTCCCTATATCACTAGTATAGTCCCTTATTATTGTTAGTGTAAACCCCTTATTGTTATTATTGTACCCTTGTAACCCCCATTTTGTTATTATTTTTCCCTTAAATTATTATGGTTAGGTCGGCTAGGATTACATTGTGGCCTACTAGGATTACATTATGGCCCCATGGACTCCTATATATAGAAAGGAGGTTTTGTGAATTGTATCATCCAAGAATTTTTCATTTATGTAATGTATTGGAGGTTGCCCCCTCGAATTGGCTCATTTCTAAGGCGTTGATATCTCTTTCCTTCTCTTTTTGGAGTTGGTTACACAATAGGAGTAGTTCGGCATTGCTTCACTAGCGGCTAAGGGCCTGACCCTGGTGGATCCACTTGCTATTTGTACCTTTACTTTCCAATTCTAGTCGTGTGATGGTTTGCATTAGTTTTCATTTCCTTTAACCGCATTGCTTCATAGTTATCTTGGTTTATAGCTTACTATTTGATGATTTATGAAATTGGTGTGTTGCATCAGTGAATCACATTGCTGTTCCTTTCCACATAACAAGAGTATTTATTCCTTTATAATTTGTATTGTTATGCTTTGTAGATATAGAGCTTCGCTATTCAGGATTGCTGTTCATTTCCATTAGAAAGAATTTGCTGTTCATTTCCAGTAAATAGATTTGTTGTTCATTTCTGTTAATTAGCTTTACTGTTTATTCATTTCTTGCAAGAGTTTGGTTTTGCTTTGGAGTGTTATTATAGAGAGCCTGCTTAGTCTATTTTCATTAGCAGCATTAGTGATTTAACATAGTTACCATTTCCATTTAATTGCTTTAGTGTGGAGTGCAAGATCATCAAATGTAAAGGCCATTGGTTGTTACTACCTACATTCTCAGATTGATTACCTTGTTCATATTTGATTTCATTTACATCAGTTGACAGAGGAAAGAGTTATTACTACTGCATCCTTGACTGATGGTTGTTGAGTGAGTGATTGAACTTCAGAACATTGAGTTTCATATTGTTGTAATTAGATTTCATTTTCAAGCATTTGTTTACTCTTGTATTTAAGACACTGTACTGCACATTGAATATAATTACTCTTAGATTGAATTACAGCTTCAAACTGAGTACACTCTTGAGATAAAAATTCGTACTTGGATTGATAATTAATGTAGGATAAATAGGAGTTAAAAAGACACCTTTTATACCTCAACATTTTGGCACCGTTTTCGGGGAGAGTGTAGCTATTTATAAAAGAGTGATGCATGTTTGATTTTTTTTCTCCGCGAGGGAAGAACTGGGTATTAAAAATGGAAGGTAAGAACCTACATACTGAGTGAGGAACATGCTCAGTCATCTGCCCGCTTCACAGTAGAATTGAGTGAAAATTTAAGGTAGGAATGAATGCTTGTTTTTTTTTGAATGACTACAAAATCTAAACAAAACAAAATTCCTCCCAGACCTGAAAAACCTAAGGGACCGGTGACCCTTGGGTGAACAACCTTTATCGAAAATATCATTAATAAAGTTGAATCTCAGCCATCAGTAGGCCCTAGAAAAATTTCTTCTAGACAACCTACTAGTTCTCTTCGGGCCACATAATCACCATTTGTAGCTTTTGCTGAGGTGCATAGTCAAACAGAAGAGCAAGATTCTCAAGAAATTGAGAATTCTCACCCAATTTCTTTACAAGAAGGGAACTCTAGTAATATCCATGAAGGGGGAGGAGAAATAGGGGAAATAGAAAAATCAGGATCCCCTCTTGAAGTAGTCCAAACACTAAGCAGCCCAGATAAGGGAAGTGCTGTCAAAATCATCCAAAACAAAGCTAAAGAACCTGAAGAACCAAAATCCCCTCGGATAATAGTTCAACAAGGGACACTCATTATCCCAAACCAAGGAAGAGTTGTTAAGGTCATCCCTACTCCTTCTAGTCAGTCTAGGAATAATTCCCTAGAAATCCTAGAAGGATATTGGCACATATTTGATCAAATGGTCCACAACCAGCAACCACCCCAAACTTCCACACTGCAATATCCCATTGTGGACACTGCAGTTAATGCATCGATGAAGGCCATTCCTCTCTAGCATATTCCTATATTCCATGGCTTAACATCGGAAGATCCAGATGTATTTCTATTTGAATTTGATGTATTATACAGAGGGTATGAATATACCACCGATCCCCAAAAGCTAAAATTATTCCCCTCCACATTAAAAGGAGTAGCTCTACGATGGTTTATGGGGTTAGGTGGAGGTGCTATAAATCACTGGATCAGATGAAAGCTGCTTTTATAAAGAAATATCAGGATTATTGTAGGTCTAGGGAATTAAAGGATGAAATATTTCATATGATAGCAAAACCTAATGAAACATTGGAGGAATATGTAGAACACTTTCAATACAACCTCTAGAGATCACCCTATGCATATTTACCCTTACCTGATAATGTGTTAAAAACTATATTAATTAAAGGGATGAAGGAACAATGGGTTGAAACATTAAACATCATGGGCAAAGGTGACATATATTAGGAAAATTTTGCTGGCATTATTGATGTATGTATCAGGTGTTCAAGAGGCAGCACAAGACTAAAACCAACAGAAAGTGACATGATCATAAGGGATAGCAAGACCTCCGGTGGAGGTATAACCCACACATAAATTGGCAATCTACTAGAAGATTTCAAAACTGATATTCTAGGGACTCTAAAAACACAACTTGATATCATGCAAGCTAAACAAAATCAAGAAGAAGTAGAACAAAATTTGGCAATATTCTGCCCTAGATGTAAAAAGAAACATAGCCATAAAGAGTGCCCGTTGGATACAGTCTAAGTCTATGCCATCTGCACGAAATATCAATCTACAAAAAGCTGCCCCTCACTGTCAGGATTGAAAGCAGCCTACAAAGAAGCGGAAGAAGAAACATAAACAATGTACCTACTCAATAAAAGCCGTCAATGGAAGCCACGACAAACAGGTATGCCCATTGATCCATCCCCTTCTTTTCAGTCTCCTCATTATAATGCTCAACAATATAATGGAATGTGGCAAAATTAGCCACCCTTCCCTAGTTGGTCACAACAACCATTTCCTACACCACCATGGCCAAATCAAAAAAATCAAACCAATTGGCCAAAATTTCCTTATCGTCCACCATTTTGGAAAAATAATACATATCCAACACAATTGTCCCCTCCACCTCACAGAGTCAGACCTGGTAGTCGAACTGGAAAATATCTATGAATCAACTAGCTGGAACGATTCCTCTCCCTTCACCTACACTGCCAGCACCATATAAAATGCAAAAAATCCCCAGACCAACTTAATACTGCAACTCACAGCCCAACCCAACCCGAAACCTAATAATAGTCTGGTTCAATATGTTCAAATAATTGAAGCACCAGAACTAGAAACCAAGTTAAGGGAGTGCAACGATCTTCAACTAAGGTTTGGGCGCATAATAGAATCAAAGGGAGACAAAAATTTTCAAGTTTAAAATCTGTTACCTTTAGAACAAACACTTCAAAAGGAGAATGTGGTTACACAACAAACTCATGAGCAAGCAACCACCTCTTCTCCACCATTCCCAGAATGACTAATCATACCTTGTCCAATAGAACATCCTGATTTTGATCTTCTGGGAAAACTGAAAAATTTGTGTATAAAAATCCCACTCCTCCAAACTATCCAAGATATTCCCATTTATGCAAATACCATCAAAGAACTATGCATAAGAAAGCCAAAGAAGAGAACAACAACTAACCCAACTGTCCAAGTAGTCGGCACTCTATCTGACTTACTATCTGGAAGAGAAGCACCTATAAAGTATGAGGACCCAGGAAATCCTATAGTTACAGTGCAAATCAATGGACAATCATTTCCAAATGCCTTAGTTGATTTGGGAGCTACAATTAATATCCTAACAACCACCACTTGTCAAAAAATTGGCATTACATCATTAGATCCAACAACAACCTTATTGGAATTGGCTGACTGATCAGTATTCAAGCTAGAAGGCACACTACATGATGTAATGGTATCTATAGACTCCTGGGAATACCCTGCCGACTTCCTTATTATCAACCCCAAAAACCGGCTAGATGGACACCCTTTAATCTTAGGTAGACCTTGGTTGGCAACTGCTGATGCTTACATTGGCTGCCGATAAGGCATCATGACTATAACTAGAGGGAATTATGTCAAGAATTTAGCCTTATACCCTCCAGCCCAGCCAAGCCTAAAAATAATAAAAATAAGGAAACAGATTGTATCATACCTCATGGAAAACATTAGATCACCATTAACCATAGAATATGCCCTCGACTTTAAAGACCAAACAGAGGATGATATCATTAACAGTTTCAGCAACCAACCAAAAACTAGATCCCATTTTCATTGTCACATGATCAAGGCAACATTTGATAATGAAGAAGAATAAGATCCCCTGAAAGACATTCATGATCAATCAATACCCACTACTTCTATTTACAATAGTAAAACTATATAAATTGAGCCAGGAAAAACTCTGAACATTAACAAAAACCTGACTGCTGAACAAGAAGAGAAGATGGTCCAACTACTAAAAAAATATAAGGGAGCTTTTGCATGGGATTGCCCAGACATGAAAGGAATTGACCCCCAGTTATGTACACACCACATTTATATAGAAAAATATGCTAGACCCATTCACCAACCCCAATGAATATTAAACCCTCATCTTAAAGATATTGTGAAAGCTGAATTACAAAAACTTTTGGATGTCAACTTTATTTATCCAATATCTAATAGCAAGTGGGTCTCTCCACTAGTAGTGGTGCCAAAGAAGAATGGAAAGTGGATGATATGTGTAGACTACAAAGAACTAAAAAAAACAACCCAGAAATAGCACTTTCCCCTTCCTTTCATTGATCAGGTATTAGATACATTAGCAGGAAAGAAATTCATTTCTTTCCTAGATGGCTTTAGTGGATACAATCAATTTCAGATTGCCCCTGAAGACCAAGAAAAGACTACTTTTACCTGCCCGTGGGGAACATTTTCCTACAGAGTTTTACCCTTTGGCCTATGCAATGCCCCTGCCACATTTCAGAGGGCCATTCTCAGCGTATTTTCATATTTAATAAATGAAGGGATCGAAGTATATATGGATGATTTCACACCTTATGGAGATGATTTTGAGCCAGCATTAGAAACTTTGGAAAAGGTGCTACAAAGGTGTATTGACACCAGGCTCTGCTTAAGCCATGAAAAGTGTCACATGATGATGACTAAGGGACTCATCTTAGGTCATTATATCTCATCAGTTGGAATATAGGTAGATCCAGCTAAAATTTAGATAATTTTGTTAATACCTACTCCCACCACACAAACAGAGGTACGTATTTTCTGGTTATTATAGAAGATTTATAGAGCATTATTCTCGAATAGCTGCACCTCTATACGCATTAACAGGGAATGTTGATTTTATTTGGACAGATAAATGTGACCATGCTTTTGAGGATCTGAAAAAGTTTGTATCAACAGCCCCAGTGCTAAGGGGCCCAAATTGGGATTTGCGATTCCACATTTCATCTGATGCCTCAGACACAGCTATTGGAGCAGTCCTTGGGTAGGAAAAAGATAAAAAACCATATGAAATTTATTATATTAGAAAGAATCTATCTCCTGCTGAATTAAACTATACTGTGACTGAGAAAGAATTTTTAGCTGTAATACATGGTGTAAATAAATTTAGACTATAACTGGGTATCCTGTAGTTTTATATACATATCACTCTGCCATAAATTTTTTAGAAAATAAACCTCTTACAAATGGTAGAGTAACAAGATGGTTGATTCTATTGCAGGAATTTGACATCATAATAAAGGATCGACCCAGAAAAGAGAATCCTGTAGCTGATTTTCTCTCACGAATGACAAAACCAATAGATGCGGCAACAGTTAAAGATCAGTTCCCAGATGAACTTTTGTTTGCTATTACTGCCAGAATCCCATGGTATGCCGATGTTGCAAATTATTTAGCAGTAGGTAAATTACCTAAGCATCTAACGCCCAATGAAAGAAAACAGATAGTGCAGCGCAGTACCCGATTCTCTTAGATTGGGGGCTACCTATTTCATACAGGAGCAGATATGGACATTGGGAGATGCATCCGAGAAGACAAAATATTTGACATTCTGAAAGCATGCCACGACGGGCTGTGCGGCAGACATTTTGCAGATCGCAGGACTGGTCACAAGGTTTTACAAATAGGCTATTACTAGCCTACAATTTTTAAAGATGCTAAAAAGTTTGTACAAGCCTGTGATAGCTTCCCAAGGGTGGGACACCCTGGACAGTCCGATGAAATGCCTTTGAATCCGTAGTTAGTAATCGAGCCATTTGAATGCTGGGCGCTCGATTTTTTCGGTCCTATTAACCCACCATCAAATCAGAAAACATACATACTAGTTGCAATAGAGTATGTTACTAAATGGGTTGAAGCAGAGGCACTTCCAAGAGCTACAAAGGACTTTGTAATACAATTCCTTTTCCAAATATTTGTGCTATATGGCCTCCCAAGGGACGTAATTATAGATGGATGACCGCAATTTGTAGGTAATAAAATCACTGCAACATTAAAAAATTACCACATTTAGCACAAAATCATGATCCCATACCACCCACAGGCAAATGGCCAGGTAGAGAGCACGAATAAGGTGATAGAATCTATACTTACAAAAACAGTTGCATCACACAGACGTGACTGGGCTTTAATATTGCCGGAAGCCTTGTGGGCGTACTAAAAAACATGGAGAAATACCACTGGGTATTCACCATATCAATTAGTATTTGGAAAAGAACCCATCTTTCCAATAGAATTTTAAATTCAAACATTAAGAACATCCCATGAGGTGGGTTTGGATTTAAATGAAGCCCAGGTCAGCAAATTACAGTAGATCAACGAGTTAGATGAAATTAGGCTCTCCGCCCTCCAACACACTGCATTAATTCAACAGTAGAGAGAAAAATGGCACAATGTACTCATTAAAAAGAAAATATTCCACGAAGGAGATTGGGCACTTCTATATGACTCCAGGTTTCAGGATTTCCTTGGAAAACTCTAGACATGATGGCTTGGACCTTATGAGATATAGAAAGTGCATGACAATGTCACCATTACATTAACTACCATTAATGGATCTGGACATTCTTTCAAAGAAAACGGTCATTGAGTACAATTTTACCATAAACCGCTTAATCGGGAATCCTTTTACCAACAATTACGGGGAGATTCTATAATACAGATTCTTGCTGAGGAAGATAATTCCTCCTCAACACCGATTCACTAAATAATTCCTTTATTTCTGAAACTTGTACATAAGTTTTTCTTTTTAATTTTGGTTGTATGAACTGTTTTTTTGTACAGATTTTGTTTTTCATGTTTTTCCTCTTAAAGGAACAACAATCCTGTGTGCCTTTATTTTTTGTGCTGTTCCTCTTAAGGAACAACGTGTCTGCATGTTCATCCTTCTGCTTTTCCTTTCAAAAGGAACAACATCTCCGCTAATTTATTTTGCTATTCCTTTAAGAAGGAACAACATTTCCGCTGAATGTTTTTGTTGTTCCTTTCAAAAGGAACAACATTTTTGCCGATTGTTTTCGCTGTTCCTTTAAAAAGGAACAACATTTCTGCTGATTGTTTTTGTTGTTCCTTTCAAAAGGAACAACATTTTTTCCGATTGTTTTTGTTGTTCCTTTCAAAGGGAACAACATTTCTCCCGATTGTTTTTTCTGTTCATTTCAAAAGGAACAACATTTCCGCAGATTGTTTTTGTTGTTCCTATTAAGGAACAACAACTGTTCCATCTAAGGAAAAACACTTTTTGAGTGCATTTTTCTTTCTTAGAACAACATTTTGAGAATTTTTGTGAATTCTTCATGATCCTTTTAAGGAAAACATACAAATTTATGCAAGGACACAAAAATTAGAGGTTACTGGAATCAACATATCAAAGAGAAATTGTAATCTTTAAAGAAATTGCTTTGTATTGATAAGAAAAAAGGAAAGGACACAACTATCTATATCACTTTGCTGTCTTTATTTTCACTAAAACTAATTTGATTGATTATTTTTATCATGTTGGTTCTTCCCTAATCTTCATAATTCTCTTTGACTTTTATTATTGAATAAGAATAAGGGCATACTTTCCTCTATTGAGATGTTCAGACTTCTTCCACCATCCCTACTCTTAAGGAGTGTTGAGCCATTCTTTATACATAAATAGGCAAGTGATATATAAAAGAAAAAGAAAAGAAGAAAATATATCTATATGATTACTAACAATTCTATGATATGTCAGATGGAGGATAGGGGGTCTCATCATGAGCCAACCTACCATGATCATAAGGAAGCAGTGAAGTGGCATTCCCATTATGGCCACTACACTAGGGACATGATCCAATGGGAAACTTAGAAAAATACAAAGTCCTTGGAACAAGAGGTCTCATCATGAGCCGTCCTGCCCACCTTTCACTCCTTCCTGGTGAATGGCATTGTGATTCATCTGGTTCCCAAACCAGCACAATGGCCTCCATCATGACATAACAAAGCACATTACTAGGCATATATAAAGGATTATGGTTCCAAGGGTGAAAAAGCAACTTTGTCAAGGTTATGGACACCTGTGGGCAACATAGCTCTGCTGATGGTATTGGAGTCATATTTTTCACAACTCAATTGCAATTATAAACCCTTTTCTTATATGTTTATCTTAATTACAAATGAGATTATGATCCTAAACCCCTTTATTGAACCTTTATATATGAAATATTGTTTATAAATCAATATAATGGTTTAAGTGAATAATGACCGCATAAATTTTTTTATTTATGTCAGCTGTCCTTTTCCTTATTTTTGAAATCATTACATAGCATTTCATATCTATTCACGATTTCATAATATGCCTCGATTTCAGTAATTCGATAATTTTTTTGATCATATCATAAGTATACATGCCTTTCTATGCTGTACAACTACCTACAGTATGCTACTCCTCCATTTGATGGTCGAGGGCGACCAATCATATTTCAGGGGAGCGCGGGTGAATTTTAAATATGCTTGCATATGGGTCAATTCCCTATGTTCATCAATTCCAGGAAATAGCAAGTTTAACGGTATTTTTTCTGATATGCATGGGGTGTTGTTCCATTGCCATTTCTATGTATTATTGTGAAGAAATAACAATGTTCAGGATTTAGACGAAATGGGAGGATGAGCAGTACGTAGTGAACCATAAGTTCTAATAGTCTTCGACGCTACACGAGAAATTCTGGAGAGAGCAGGATGGATTACATACCTTACACGACTATAGCAGCCCCATGAAACGGTGGCTATCGATTTTTTTCAGAACTCTGCAGGAGATTTATTCCATGGTAAGAGGTAGGCAAATAACAGTTACAGATGCAGTAATTGCCGAGGTATCTGGTATACCGGTAGTTGGACCCATATGCACCCATAAAAAAGTGAAACTTCAAGAGGCCATGAACATCTTTCAGGATGAAGGACAGACCTTGATCGTCAAAGGAAAAGGAGTCCAGCCAACAACTCTGGGAGAACCATGGATAGAACTGGCCAGAGTAGTGCAAAGCTACATTACATGCGACAGAATAAAGGATGTGGTAAGACCACACCACCTCAAATTATTAGCAGTACTAAAATAGAAATGCGCTGTGAATTTGCCTGCATTTTAAAATTTTTTACTGCATGACGCTGCTCGGAGCATAAGGAAATCCCATCATACAGGGATGGTAGTAAGCCACCACTGTCTAATTCGATTAATAGTTAGTTACAGTCTTGCCCAGTAGTAGACTAGCTGGGAAGAATTGGTATTCTCAATTGACGGAGGAACAACCTTACCTGGCCCAAAAAAAAAAAGAGTCACCAGCACAGCAAACGAACCTCTGATACGTAGACAATCCTCCAGATTAAGAAGAAGCAGGGGAATTATGGGAAGCCTTCAGGGTAGCAGCAGCCAACCCATGGAATTACCTAGTTCTGAAGAAGAGCAACCCTTGCAACTTGAAGGAGGAGAAGATCAGGAAGAAGAGCAACCCCTGCAACTTGAAGGAGGAGAAGATTAGGAAGAAGAAGAAAGTAAACATACCAGTGAAGAAGAAAGGGAGGAAGCAGAACCTCCCGTAACCTCCAGTGCAAGCCCACTGCAAAATCCATTACAGGAGGATGAAATGGCCCAATTTTTGGCCAATATGAGTGAATATATACAACCCCACAGTCCGCTCAACCTAAAACCCTCAGGAAATGGTAGGACAAACTAGGGTTACTTCCCCTGAGGAACCTAGCCTGGAGAATGTGATCACTGAAAGCATAGAAGCAAGCTTGGGTGAGGGCACGACCACTAAAGAACAAACCCTAGTTGAGCAACCAAGTACAGGAAAAGGAATATATGTTCCTTCCAAGAAGAAGAAGAAGACAAATGAACTTGAGAAGCTGCGGAGGGAACGAAAAAAGCTCCAAAAATTAGTAAAACAACTCAGGCAGAGGATTAGGGTGCTAAAAATGGGAAAAACCTCTAAAATAACCCCAAAAATGGGGGATGCAGCCATCCCAATGGAACCCCAGAATGCAAAGGCCATGGAGACTCAAGCCGAGCCCATATCCATTCAAGAAGGCAAGGAACAACATGCAGCTGTTCCAGATGCAACTACCTCAACCGAAAGTGCACAAGGCTGCAATAATTTTTTTTTGTTAAATGACCTTGATATAGAAAAACTCCAAGAGGATCTGGCACAGGCTCAGAGGGCTAAAGAAAAATTCGAAGAAGAGACTGTTCCCAAGAAGAAATACCAAGAGTTACAGTAGCAATTAAAGGACATCAATGCATCAGAGGTAGAAGCTTTCGATAAATGTCGAAAGGCAGAAGAGAAAGTTGAAAAGGTAAGGAATAGATTAAAAGCAGTCAGGAATCAAATGGATACGCTCTATTATTTATACACAGATGTTATAGCATGTAGGTGCCCTGCCAAAAATTATGCTTTGTTTTTATTAGAAATATATTTGCGGTTAAAAATTAAGGCTGTTAAGGTAGGAAAACCTATAGAATTAAAAACTGTAGATGATTTTATAAGCTGCTGCAAACTCCATGGAGTAAAATTTCAACGCCTACTCTGTGAATTTTATTTGCACAATTTTATATTGGAAGAGGAAATGGAGATGAATCCCAGTCCTTTTATGGGTGATGTCCAATATCAAGCATTCATTTCATTTGTTGTTAACGAGTTAAAATGGCTCAAGGCCTATAACATTTTTCAGAGCCAAGAAAATGGGTTAGAAATTTGGGTTAGGGGTGAACCGAGACACCCATTACAATTGTGGGCTAGGCAGAAAAGCTTAATGACAAAGGAGGGTGTGATCGAAACATTGGGACCCATCCACAAAGCAATTGTCCTAGATGGGGTATAATATTTTCTATCCATCAGAGACCAGGTCGTAGTAGCAACTAAAATCCGATGGAAGATTTCCAATCGGAATATTCAAGATAGAGAACCATTCAATTAAAATTTTTTTGAGTTAGCTGCCAACCGCCTGGTTATCTATAGTATCCTCATCTTGAGGGAAGGCCCGTATTGGCTAGGTTGTAGATTTCAAAGCCCTATTATCTAGTATCCTGCAGCATAATATAAGGCCAAATATGAATTACCTGAAGGGCAGACAGGGCATGTTTTTGAAGTTTTAGCTGCAAATCATGGTTTTAGACCACTTAATGAAAAAACCTCTCTAGCCTATTCTCTAACTGCTTTACATGTAAATTATGGTTTTCATGAGGACATGAAAAAGGGTAAGCAGGGGGGTGTATTGAGCATTGGAAAAGGTATGCATTTGCCATGTATTTTTTTTATCTTTTTCCTTTAATCATGACTCCTTTATATTCTAGAATGATAATATATTGAATAATTATAATAGAATTGAGGAGATTAGTGCTTATTGCCAAATTAACTAAAGATTGTCTTTTCTTCTATATAGGAACTAGATGAAGTGGGAAGCCACCATTCAGGAGGAAAAGATAAGGTAGGTGCAACTGCTGTCCCTTCAACAAAAGGCCGTATCCAGACAAGAAGATCAAGATCGGAGCGCATAGTCAAAGTAAAGAAAGGAACAATGCGGCATTAGCACAAGAAGAAAAAATGATAGCTGGAGATGGAAGATAGAGCAAATCCCTCAGGATCTCTCGATCTAGAGGGATCACTGCTCAAAGTTATATGTAATTCTTGTTTCATCCACTGGCTGTTATAAAATAACAACACTTGTAGAAATCACATCATTAGACATATTATGATTATTCAGATTTCCTTTTGTAATTTCATGATTTTTCATCGATTCTCGTTAATTAAAACAAAGTGCGATTGCTTGTAAACTCTGCTACATATGATTAATACATAATTCAGTTGTTGTTCCATTATTTGATACTGGAGTAGTTTGGCGATGCTTCACTAGCGACTAAGGGCTCGACCCTGGTGGATCCACTTGCTATTTGTACCTTTACTTTCCAATTCTAGTCGTGTGATGGTTTGCATTATTTTTCATTTCCTTTAACCATATTGCTTCAAAGTTATCTTGGTTTATAGCTTACTGTTTAATCATTTATGAAATTGGTGTGTTGCATCAATGAATCGTGTTGCAGTTCCTTTCCACATAACAAGAGTATTTATTCCTTTATAATTTGTATTGTTATGCTTTGCAGATACAAAGCTTCGTTATTCAGGATTGCTGTTCATTTCCATTAGAAATAATTTGTTGTTCATTTCCAGTAAATAGATTTGTTGTTCATTTCTGTTAATTAGCTTTACTGTTTATTCCTTTCTTGCAAGATTTTGGTTTTGCTTTGGAGTGTTATTACAGAGAGCTTGCTTAGTCTATTTTCATTAGCAGCATTAGTGATTTAACATAGTTACCATTTTCCATTTAATTGCTTTAGTGTGGAGTGTAAGATCATCAACTGTAAAGGCCATTGGTTGTTACTGCCTACGTTCTCAGATTGATTACCTTGTTCATATTTGATTCATTTACATCAGTTGACAGAGGAAAGAGTTATTACTACTGCATCCTTGACTGATGGTTGTTGAGTGAGTGATTGAACTTCAGAAAATTGAGTTTCATATTGTTGTAATTAGATTTCATTTTCAAGCATCCATTTACTCTTTTATTTAAGACACTGTACTGCACATTGAAGAGCATTACTCTTAGATTGAATTGCAGCCTCAGACTGCGTACACTCTTGAGATAAAAATTCGTACCTGGATTGATAATTAATGTAGGATAAATAGGAGTTAAAAAGACACCTTTTATACCTCAACACACGCGAATAAGCCAGACTCGACCCGCCTTTACATCTCTACACATAATGTTAATACATCAACATATAAATCAAAAATTCTTTTTTGGTATACAAAAATTTCACATTTTCTAACATGTATGCTTTTTTTGGGGTGTTTTGAGACATATTTTAAAAGTAAATGCAAATGAGTCACAACATCTGACTCCACCTAGGGATAGTGATTTTTTCCATGAAAGTGCTAAGAACCACAGATTAGTGCCTTATCCATTGGGAATGGAGTTAAATATTTCTTGGTGACATATGAACAATGGGAAATCCGGTATTTACAATGGTGGAATGCTGACTTTTAATTCTCAAAATAATGCTTCAAATACTGCCCATTCATAGGCAGCTGCAAAGATTCTCCATCTAAATCTTCTAGGATGAAAGTATTGTTTGATCTGGCTTCAGAAATTTTGTATGGACCATACCAGAGAGGGTCAAACTTACTATGCTTTCCTTTATCCTCCCTTCTGGTGTCCCATCTTAATACTAAATCTCCTACTTGGAAGAGGTTTTCTTTTTCTTTTCTGTCAAATATGGACTTCATATTTTCCTAATAAAAAATAAAGTTATCTCTAACTTTGTTTCTATTTTCACTTGATTCAATCACTTTGTTCAATCTTCTCACTAGAGCATTAGGTTATTCCTGAGCTTCTTGAAGGAAAGCAATCATTAGTTTGGCGAATTGAGTAGGAAATAGTGCCTAAGTTCCATAAACCAATTCATAGGGTGACTTGCTAGTAGACCTCCTGGTGGTTACTCGGACTGCCCAAAGAGAAAACTTCAACTTTGAATCCCAGCCTTTCTGATTTTCAGTGATCGTCTTTTTCAAAATCTTAACCAGGGTCTTTTTTGAAGATTATGCTAACCCATTCCCTTGTGGATGAAATGCTACAGAATTAAAAATAAATTATATGTTTGGTAGAAATTAATGAATCGAGCAGAATTAAATACCGAAGCATTATCAGTTACAATATTGACCAGACAACCAAAACTACTAAAGATGTTCTCCTCCAGAAACTTCATCACCACTTGGTCATTTTCTTTCTTGGTGGGAATTTTTTCAACCCACTTTGTGAAGTAACTAGTGGCAGTTAGAATCCATTTGAACTGCCCACTTGAGGGTGGATTTATCTCTCCAATAAAATCAAGTCCCCACTGCCTGAAGGTATATTCTATGAATATAGTTATAAGAGGCAATGGAGCAAGTATTTTCTTTTCAGCAAACAACCGACATTTCTGACCAATCTATGTACATCTGCAAATAGGGTGAGCCAATAGAAACCTAACTTGAGGATTTTATGGGCTGTGACCTTCCAACTATAATGTACTGCAGATAGACTTTCATGATATTCCTTGATAACCTCAATGGATTCACCTTTAGTTAAACACAACAACGAAATACCCGCAGGAATTTTCTAGTACAACTTTTATTTTACTATGACATATGGTTGAGATTTAAGCTTGAGAGATCTATATTTGGTTCTATTCAGTGAAGATGGGCACGAAAAGAAACACAGGTAATGAAAAACATTTTTTTACCAATATAAACATTAAAATTTGTATTGAATACCTGTTTTGGGCTTATTCTGACCTTCTTCGTTGTCAACTCCATCCACTGGTGCCAAGAGGTTAATTCCCAATGCTTGAATTTTTTTCTTCTATTAGCAATTTTGCTAAACTATGTCCTTTGATTAACTTGGTGGGTTTAATGTCCAAGTCATACTCCTGGATTTTCACTATCCATTTTCCTCTTTTTCCTTCAACATCACTTTGAGCCAACACGTCCTTGACAGCAAAATTAGGTACATAAGCAGTTATTTTGGATTGTACCACATAAGTCTTGAAGGCTTTGAGTGCTCTATCTAATGCATACACTTGTTTCTCAAAATTTTTATATCTGAGCTCAACATCTCTAAGAAATTTGCTAAAGAATTCCACTGGTTGTTCCTTACTATCTTCATTTTTATGCAATAACACAACAATAATAGTAGTGGGGGAAGCAAATGGAAATATTTGAAATACCTTTTGATAATCAGGACTTATTAAAACAGGAGCTTCCTGGAGTGCTTATTTTATTCTGGAAAATGCTTCTCTTGCTTATTTATCCCACCTCACTTTTGCATTTTTCTTCAACATGTCAGTTGTATTTCTCACAATCTCAAAATAATTTGGTACAAATCTTCTCAGAAAGTTTTTTTTTCCCAAAAATATCTGAATGTATTTATTTCTTCTAGGTAATGGAATGGTCTAAATTTCCTCCGCCCTTGTTGGATCAATCTTTACCCCTTGTTTTAAAACTATGTGACCCAATAATTTACCTTCCTCTAAGGCAAACAAAGAGTTTTTTGGATTTAGTGATAGACCATACTTCTTGCACTTTTTGAAATTTCTTTGCAGATGTTTCAAGTGTTTCTCATCTGATCTTGAAAAAATAGTTACATCATCCAAATATATAACCACATACTTGTATCCAACAAACGCTATGTCCATGGCCCTCTGAAAAGTTTCACCTGCATTCATAAGACCAAATGGCATCCTTGCATACATGAAGGTGCCCCAGGGTGTTGCGAAAGATTTCTTTTTTCTAATCTTCCTGATCCACTGCCACTTGATTATATCTAGAGAATCCATCAACCATAGACATCTCGTAAGCTCCTGTCACCCTTTGGAAGACATAATCCATTTTAGGTAAAGGATAATTATCCTTTAGAGATGCTCTGTTCAAATTCCTGAAGTCCACACACAATATTATCCCTCCATTTTTCTTCCTCATAGGAACCAGATTACAAACCCAATCTGAATATTTGAGAGGGACTATGATTTTTTCTTGCAGTAATTTCTTCACTTCCTTTTCAATTGGAGCTAACAGTAATGTATTAATATGTCTAAGCTTTTGCCTATGTGGTTTGATTCCTTCTTTCAATGGGATCTTATGTTGTATTATGCTTTTATCATACGTTTACAAGTCTTCATATGACCAAGCAAACACATCCATATACTTTTTAAAGAGATCAATATATCTTTCTTTATAATTTTTTGGAACACCTTTGAATAATTTGATCATTTTTGGCTCCTACTGAGTTCCCAAATTACAATCTTCCATATCTTCCTCTTGATGTATTTTCTTTGAATTAACAACGATATCATTTGAATCAAATATGTTGGGTATGTGTTATATTCTTTCCACGACTAATCACGCGTGGGGGGGTCACAGGGGGGGTGGTAGTCCCCCCTGTCGGGGTTCAGGGCAGCGCCCCATAAATTTTTTTTGGCCCTTATTTTCCAGTGGGTGGATTCGCCCATGGTTTTGTGCATGGGTTTGCACATGGTTTTGGGGTACGATGGTTTTTGGCCCTTGGTATTTTATATATCCGGTAAAGGGAACTACGGTTATGTTATAATCGAGGGTTAATGGATTGGGGTTTATGTATGCTTCGGTATGTATATATATGTGTTGTAACACTAAAAGGAATATAATGAAAAATCAAGCTAGTCGTCCCGATTTTGGATCCAAGGGAATATCTCTGTGTTTATCTATTTTATGTTTTATGCTCTCGCTACTATTTATTTTCTATCTTTAAGATTCGTTTGCAGATAATTTTTGTACAGGGTTAAAACCTACATTTGGTATTAGAGTAGTTTCGGCTTCAAGGGGACGCCTTTGCTATTGAGGGGTTTTTTCTCAGGCCTGAAGTAGAACCTGTTCAGTGGGAGATCTGCAGGATCGATTCTTACAATGAAAGAAGATGGTGAGTGGCGGGAAGATAGAGATTGAGAAATTTAATGGTCAGAGTTTTGATTTGTGGAAGCTCAAGATGGAGGATCTGCTGGTGGATAAATATCAGTGGATCGCGGTAGATTTGGGTACTAAACCAACGGAAATGTCAGATGAAGACTGAAAGAAGATGGATCAGAAGGCAAAGAGCACAATACGATTGTATGTCTCAGATTCAGTATTGTTGAATGTATCTGGGGAAGCTATAGTAAAGACCTTGTGGGACAAGCTAGGGACTTTGTACCAATCTAAGACTCTAGTGAATAAATTGTTCTTGCAGAAAATGCTGTATAACCTAAGGATGAAGGATGGAGACTCAGTGATAGAGCATTTGAATGCCTTCAATACTGTGGTAATTTAGCTGTCATCTGTTGATATTAAAATCTCAGATGAAGATAAGTGCATTAGTTTGTTGTGTTCTCTACCAGACTCATGGGACAGCCTGGTTATTGCAATAGGTAGCAATACAACTACCTTGAATTTTGATGACATTATCTCAGCCTTGTTGTCGGAGGAAATAAGATGGAGAAATATGGAGGGTTTGAATGGAGATGCCTTATCTGTATGAGGAAGGTCCCATAGCAGAAACAAGAATAAGGTTTCAAGTGGTAGATCTAAATCTAGAGGGAGATATAAATCTTCTGGAAATTTTGTAAAGGTGTGCTGGAAATGTGGAAAGGAAGGGAACTACAAAAGGGACTGCAGATCTAAAGATCCTGAGGAAGGAAAGGGATCTGATGATGCTCCTTCTACAGAGGCAAAAACCACCTCGGATGAAGGTGGGGATGTGTATTTGGCTTCTTCTTCAAATACACATGTAGATCATGAGTCATGGTTGATTGAATTAGGTGCATCCTTTCACTTCATTCCCCATAGGGAGTGGTTCTACGAGTATGAGAAATATGATGGCGGTGATGTCTTCTTAGGTGATGATAGGAAGGCTAGAATCATCGGACGTGGAAAATTCAAGTTGAAGCTGCAAAGTGGAAGGATTAGAACACTTCCTGGTGTTCTGCACATTTCTGCATTGGCCAGAAATCTGATTTCTGTAAGCAAGATGGATGATGCAGGTGTAAAAACAGTGTTTGAGAAATATACCCGTAAGATGGTTCGGGGAGCACTGGTATTAATGCGGGGAGTTCAGATTGGAACTCTATACAAGCTTCAGGGTAGAATTGTTATTACTGGGTGCGTCAGTTTTGTGGTTGCCAAAAGTGGAGCGAAAAGCCTAGCAGTCTCTGGAGAAAAGACCATGCTATGGCATCAAAGGTTTGGACATATTGGAGATAAGGGCCTTCGGATACTGCATGGAAATGGTATCGTAGAAGGTATGTCCAATAGCTCTCTAGATTTCGATTTCTGTGAACATTGTGTATATGGGAAGCAGAATCGGGTGAGTTTTACTTCTGGTGCTAAGAGGGCGAACAAGATATTAGAGCTTATGCATAGTGATGTGTTTGGACCTGTGTCAGTTCCATCACTGGGTAAGTCTGTGTACTATGTTTCATTCATAGATGACTTCTCAAGGAATACATGGATACATTTCTTGAGGAAGAAATCTGAAGTGTTTGACATATTTAAATAATTTAAGGCTCTGGTAGAAAACCAGACAGAGAAGAAGATAAAGGTGTTGAGGATAGATAATGGTGCCTAGTTCTGCAAGAAGGAATTTGAAGAGTTCTGTAAGAAGTGTGGTATATCATGGCAGAAGACTACTCCATACACACCTTAGAAAAACAGAGTTGCAGAAAGAATGAATAGAACGCCGATGGAAAAGGCAAGAAGCATGCTTAGTGGTACTGGGTTAGGACAAGAATTCTGGGCAGAGGCAGTGGAGACTGTATGTTACTTGGTTAAGAGATCACCTTCATCAGCGTTGGAGGATAAGACTCCACATGAGGTATGGACTGGTAAGAAACCCTCTCTTTCACACCTGAGGGTATTTGGATGTGATTCATATGCACATGTTCCAAAGGAGAAAAGGAGAAAATTGGATAATAAATATGAAAGGTGCATCTTTATTGGGTATAAGGATGGTTTAAATGGTTACAAGCTTTGGAACCCAGAAACAAGGAAGGTTGTGTACAACTGAGATGTCGTGTTTAGAGAGGTGAAAGATGTTGTTAAACATGAAGTCCTACCAAGGGAACCTGAGAAGATAGAGTTTGAGCTAAAGAAGGATGAATTAGACTCTACAACAAAAGAATACTCGAAAGAGGAAGAAATTAATATGGGCGTGACGGAGAAAGATTAGCTATAGAAAGACAACCCCGAAGGTATAGTCCATCGCACGATTAGGTTACTGCTTTAACTATAGCGATGATGATCCCCGAGTGCCGGGGAACGGTAGATTGGAGGATGGAAAACTATGGAAGGAGGCCATGGTTGATGATGGAATCCTTGCATAAAAATGAGGCATGGGATCTGGTGGAGTTGTCGGCTGGAAGGAAGGCCATCGGGAGAAAATGGGTGTTTAAGAAGAAGATGAATGTAGAAGGCAAGGTGGAGAAATACAAAGCTTGGTTGGTAGCAAAAGGTTATTCCCAGGTGCCAAGGATTGATTTTGGTGATATTTTTTCTCCTATTGCCAAAGTTACTTCTATTAGATTACTTTTATCTATTGCTGCTGCATTTGATTTTGAGGTAGAACAGATGGTTGTGAAGACAAAATTTCTTCACGGGGATCTGGAAGAGGAGATCTACATGAAACAACTTAAAGGCTTTATGGTGAAGGGGAAGAAATAACTAGTATGCACGTTAAAGAAGTCTCTGTATGGGTTAAAAAAGTCATGAAGGATGTGGTATTAGAAATTTGATACCTACATACGGGGACTTGGCTTCACCAGAAGCAAGGAGGATCACTATGTTTCTCTTAAATTAATTGGTGATCGTGTTATTTATTTGGTCTCGCAAGTGGATGATATGTTGTTGATTGGAAATGACAAAGAAATTATCCAAGATTTTAAGACCCAACTGTTCTCCAAATTCGACATGAAGGATCTTGGTGCTGCAAACTATATTCTGGGCATGGAAATTAAGAGAGATCGGGCAAAGAGGAATCCGTGGTTAAACCAGAGGAAGTATGTTAAGACTATATTGCAGAGGTTCAATATGCAGGATAGTAAACTGGTGAATGTTCCAATTCCTGTAGGTACGAAGCTGCCTGCTGAACAGTATCCCAAGACACAAGAAGAAGAGGAGGATATGTCCTGTGTTCCATATGCAAGTGCAGTGGGTAGCCTGATGTATGTAATGGTCTGTACTAGACCAAACATTGCACATGCAGTGGGAGTATTGAGTAGGTTTATGTCAAACCCAGGGAAGGAGCATTGGACAACAGTGAAGCAGGTTTTTAGATATTTACGTGGCACTAGTGATTATGGCTTGTGCTACCAAGGAAGACCAAGATTGGAAAGAGTGTTGGAAATTCGGGGTTTTGTTGATGCAGACTGGGTTGGAGACCTGGACCAAAGAAGATCTACAAGTGGGTATGTGTTTAGCCTATTTGGAGGTGCAGTCAGTTGGATGAGTAAAATACAGTCTGTAGTGGCTCTTTCAACTACAGAGGCTGAATACATAGCAGCCATTCATGCAAGCAAGGAAGAAGTTTGGTTGCAGAGATTGTGTTCAAGTATGGGGTTGGTGCAACAAGCTATAAGGATAGATTGTGATAGCCAAAGTGAAATTTTGTAATGTTCCTAATTAGCCCAAGCTAATTGGAGCATTTCATTTTTTCTTAATTTTATGTACTGATGAATAAAATGGAAAGGAGGACATGAAAAACTCCTAAAAATCAAGAATAAATCAGTGCCTATGTGAAAAGAGGCATAATTGAGCTACTTGAATAAAAGCTTGCAGGTGTGAAAGGGTCTAGACCACCAAAGGAGATCCTATTTGACCAAGTCAACCAGTGCTGTCTAGGTTCATTGAACCTCCTTGATGGACTGTGCTGTTCTAGAAGGGGTTTCCAAGTGTGAAAAAGGCCAAAGAGATGAAGTGGTTTAGGGTTTTCCAAGAGACCCTAATGTTATAAAAAGGAGGAGAAGGCACATGAAGAGGTTGTTGAAGTATTTTCGAGATAGAGGTTGCTTGAGAAACTCTACTTCTCTTGGTTGTTTAGCTAGAGAAGGAGGATTTCCTGTTTAGGAATACTCTCTCCTTCCATGGAGTAGCTCTTGGAGGATATTGTGATCCATTTCTCCACTATCCAGCATTTTGGCCAAGCTTCATCTCCATTAACAGCACTGGTCATGTTGAGGGTTTTGCAGCTGCTGTGAAGTTGAAGCAAGTGGTGACTCAGATCTGCAAAGATCTAATTGTTTTGAGGGATTTCACTTAGGGAGGTGTCCTGTGACCACCCGGAAGAGGATCTCTATTGTATTTTCATTTCAGATCTATATATTTCACATATTGTCATATTCTGTTCAAGCTACAACACTATCTTCTTAGGGAACTGCATTATTTTCTATGTACTGCTTCACTATTGTTTAGATCTTTCATTATACTTGCTTTCTGATGATTGAGGCTTGCTTCTCATCTTGAAGATTCATCTTGTAGTTTGCTGATATCTATTGTACAGATCTGATATACTGTAATAATAATCATCTTCAACAATCTCTGGAATTTTCCTGCAGTTTCATGTATTAAAAGTCAGATCTACATCTTCTTGTGCAATATTTTGTAAAAACCCCAAAGGGGACTTGTGGAAGAGGCTGCGTAGTTTCCAGATCTGGTATGTATCTAATGTTACAACCATATATCTACCATATATCTGAGCTCCATTATTTAATTTCTGAAGCACACTTAGAGGGACGCAGTCCATACCTTTCTGCAATTTAATAAATGCCGGAGATGTCATTTTAATGGATTTCTACACTAGTGTTTAATGTGATTTGCTGTATCTTAATGGGATTTTCTTTCATAATGCTGATTTGATGTTCTATGGATGAATTATAAGCCTTATGGCTGGTCTCCAGTGATTACTAGGAAAAAATGTGCAATTCTGGTTGCTGGGTTTCCTTGTTGCAACAACTTTTCTCATTAGCTGATTTTTAGCTAGTCAACTTCGTGGGAGATCTGTTTAAGGGTCTTAAACTTTTTTTTTTTTTTTTTCTGAAAATTCATCACACAAGTTCCAAACAGCCCAAGCTATGGGAAAAAACCCTGACCTGTGTTATTTTTTCACCCATTTTCTTATACAACATTCTCACTGAGCCTCTTGCTCATTTTTCCTGAAAGTGGAATTTCCTACTTCTTCCTTGGTTGGCTTTTACTCCTCTTTGGACTCATTATTTAGATCTGAAGATCTAAGAATCCCAAGGGTAGAAAAAACCAAGAGGAGTGTGTTTTTCCCACACTTTCTGTGTTTCATCAGTTCTCTATAGACAGAGTCTGGAACAGGCCAGGAAGCCTCTGGTTTTCACCCTCTCTTTAGAGGTGATATAACCAGTAAATGCCCTACCAGTCTATCTCTGGTTTAGAAATGTTGGTGTGTTTCCATACTACTGTGAATCCATAGTGGAATATCTTAATATATTCCCTACTAAGATTATTCTTCCCCATTTGGAACATTACAGTGGTATCAGAGCAAGTTTCATTCTTATGGTGGTTTGTGGAGGGAGCCACTCATGCTTACATTGGCCAGGATCAGGAGATTCTTTGGAGGTGATAGTCTCTCATGGGAGGCCCATTTTCAGAAATCATCATTTCTATTTGAGCATGAGTAGCTTTATGATGACATGGCAACAACTTGGTAGTAGGAAACAGCGCGAGGGGAGCACTTTATTGTAGATTACCAGCGCTATCTATGTGGAGGATTGATCCAGGATGGAGGAATAAACTTTGGTTGAGTATTCCCTAGGATCATGGTGCATTGCATGATCTTGGATGGCCTTGATGGAGATGTTAGATACTTAGTGGATGATATGATCATCTATCATCATGTCAGACTCTTCTTGACTAGAATTTCTAGTCTCAAGGAGAAACTATTGCATGTAGCACATGAGGACTTCCTAGCTGTGCATTTGGATGCATACTTGGCTTTGCTAGAGGAGTTCCCTTGGGAGGGAATTAATTATGATATACATAACCATATGGATAGAAGCATAGCCTGGATGCTTTTTGAGAGGTTGGCACAACCATTCCCTTACTCATTGGAGGAGAGGGAGAGCATTCAGATGAGCCATTTCAGCTTAAGAGCTCTCGTGCATGATGGAGGAGGTATAATTTCATATTTTTTATTTTAATTCTTTTCATTGATTGAGGAGCATGATGTATCAAGGAGGCTTGTTCCTTCTTGCATTTTTCATGAGGATGCACTTGCAGCCAATTGCAGCAGTGGGATTGGCCATTCTTATAGTGGTTGTGGAGGATGCCACATATTCCTTGGTGTGCACCATTGGCACCAAATGGTATTTTCATGTTTTCATCTTATGAGGAGATGTTGTGGCAGAAAACAAGTGGCTAGTAAAGCACTTGTTACTTTTGATTTTGAGGCAAGCCAAGGAGGCACTGCACAGGTTCCATGAGTGGAACTTTGAACCACTCTTCGGTTGTCATTTGACAACTTGCTTCTATTGCATATTGCTCCATTATATTTCTGATATTTGTACACTCATTAGGAGCATTATTTGGAGAATATTGTATGTACAGCCCATTGGGAGCATGATTTTCCCCATTGTATATGTTTTATCTTGCAGGAGACACCATGGGAAAAGCATGATTGCCACAATGCTACTTGTCTCTTCTTGTGGGAGGAACCAATTGGAGAATTTGAGGAGGCATTTCATGGATGATTTTCTTGATGGGGTAGTGTTTGGTCAATTTAGTGTGTCCTAAATTGCTGCATTTAATTTGTCAATCCGGGAATCGTAAGCTGATGAAGTGCGGCGCACTATATGTGCAAGATAACCTATTTCTTAGCTTTTTGTCGTTTTTGGTTTTTCTAAGGTGAAATGGAAATTCTAAAATGAAAACAAGTTTGGTTATATTTGTTCAAGGAAGTGATATCCCCTATAATGATTTACCAACTTGAAACTTTAAAAACAAATTGAAAATTACAATGACAAGACTTGAAAGAAAGTAAAAGTGTACTGCTGAAATGAAAAGGTGATGCTAATCTAATGAATCAAAACAGTAAACTAGTGAACATGAAAACCAAACTATTCTTGCTGCCAACTAAACACAAAAGAAACTATGCTTATGGAAATTCAAAATTGCAACAAAATAAATCTAAATCAGATTACATCAATTCATTTTCTGACCCTTCATCATTAGACCAGCTATGATTTTCGGAAGTAATCATAAACAACTTGTGTAACTGATATTTAATTTGCAGAAAATAAACTAATACTAAATCATACACTCATGATTCAATCCCTCACCATCAGTCCAGCTGTGGCTTTCGGAGGCAACCGAAGATGTCATGCATGATTTAATATATCTAAATTTGCAGAAAAGAAACTAATACTAAACTACACATTTCATAATGCGATCCCTCACCATCAGTCCAGCTGTGGCTTTCGGAGGCAACTGAAGATGCTATGAGCAGCTTAATATATCTAAATTTGCAGAAAAGAAACTAATACTAAACTACACATTTCATAATACAATCCCTCACCATCAGTCCAGCTGTGGCTTTCGGAGGCAACTGAAGATGCTATGAGCAGCTTAATATATCTAAATTTGCAGAAAAAAAACTAATACTAAACTACACATTTCATAATGCAGTCCCTCACCATCAGTCCAGCTGTGGCTTTCGGAGGCAACTGAAGATGCTATGAGCAGCTTAATATATCTAAGTTTAACTACTGAATCAGATAAGCAAAACTGAAATGTACAAAGCAAGACTGAAGTTAAACAAAAGCTATGAAAAGCAAACTAGCAGCAGAACAATGTTAGATTCATGTCATTAGTCAAAATGCTATAAAAATGCCCGGGCTGTCTATCTAAAACCTGCAATCAAGAAAACTGATCAGTGATTAACAATCATAAAACATGAAAGACAGAAATGAAATGGAAATTATGGAAATGTATAAACAAAAATGAAACAACTACAAAGTATGAACATATGGATGGATTATGATACAATGACTTTTAAAAGAAATGAAATGAGAAATGTACACTAATACACAAAACCTTAGCTGAGCAGGGGCCCTCTACACAGCCTTGGTAACAATCCTCAAACACGAATTAAGTTGAAAAACAGAGTCTTCTCACATTAAAAAGCAGTTCATTACAGAATGGTAGTGTTACGGCTCAAGGGCAGCGTAATCACTACAAAGCAGACTAAAAGATAACAGAGTATATTCACGAACATCAACTATCAACTAACAACTAACTTTATGTGCGTATGCAAAACGCTCTATATATAACAATAAACTGTAACTGTCTCCTAAAGTTCATGATGGCAGAGAGCACGTAGACCACTACGCCCACGGATATAGGAGTATGGCCGTGTTAGAAAGTGAATCTACGGAAGGTGGATGCTTGAATTCAACTCCAGAGCTCTGCACAGATGTCGATTTAACCTCCGCAAGCTTAGAAACGGCCGTATGGATGTTTATGTGCCACGAAACAGAGTCCGGCCGACATGAAACTCCATAGTTGACTTCCACGTGGACGCCTTTGACCGCGGCTTCTTTGGACGAGTTTGCTTGAACCAATAGGACACAAACCATGTCCACGTCATTCCTAGCCTGCCCATGTGGCTCGTTTCCCTTGTAGACACCTGTAGCATAGAGTTCCACAAAATAGCTGCGGAAAGTTGCAGCAGCTGCGGAAAGTGGCAAGATTCCGCAGCTGAATGAACAAAATCTAGATCGAATAGAAAACACAAAAATATAATTAAAAACCATGTTAGATACCCTTTTGCACATGATATTGACAATTTGGGAGGTTTAGGTGAGTGAAAAAGGTATGGAAAAGTGTATGGAAAAGATGCAAATTTGGGACTCAACATACCCCCACTGTGAAGGTGTTGCATGTCCTCATGCAACCAAAATTTTGATACTCTTTTTTCAGTTCATGTGCCTTGATACTTCAGCCAGCACATCCAACCCTCTTCTCTTCTTCTTTGGTACTGCCATCATTCTGGGTTTCTTCATTAAGCACCTAAATTTGATATTCACAAGTGCTCTGCTCAATTTTTGGCATTTCCTTTTTAATTTCTTATTCTTCTTTTGCCAAATTCCCAAATGTAACATAGTATTATCATGGATGATCTTGTCTATTTTGCCTTGTTCTTTCAGTGTTTCATTTTCATTTTTGATGTGCCGATTTAAAAGCTCCAGCTCAAAAATTTCCTGTTTTAATGACTGAACTAAATCATCTTGCAATGTATGAGGCTGAATGCAAGAGGTACTTGGACCTGTGGCTGCCTTTTCCAAGGATTCTATATAGTCATATACCTCCTGCTGCTTGGGATCTACTTCCGGTGTCATTTTCATTGGGCTGTCCCCAAAATGCTGCAAAGGAGAATTATGTTCAAAATCTGGCCGAGGAGGGCTTACATCAATATTTTGCTGAGAATAAGATGGAGTATGCTCATTGTCTGATTGGGAGTGAAAGGAATCAGGTTCACTAACTGACTGAAATGGACTATGGTCAGTTGGAGACTGTTCGGATGTCTCCTCACCCAAATCAATGAAATGAGGACCCTTAATTTGTGTTTTTCTCAATTTTCCTTTAAGCCTGCTGCTTCTCCTCACATGCTGTGGTACACTACCCTTTTGTTCTTGTTTTCTTGTCTCTGCCTTCTTGGATATAGATGACTGTTTTTGAAGAAAAACTAATCTTTCAGATAGTATTTGGTGATCTTCTTCTTCAGAAGAAGGAGTTTTATGGACAACCTCAATAATTTCTTTCCCTTTTGGTATTATTGGCTTCTTAGCTTTAATTTCCTTCTTCTTCCTTTTTACCAATCTCTCTTCCCTATCAGTTTTTTTCATAGTAGTAGTAGAAGTATTTTGGATTTCATCTATTATTCTTTTCCTTCTACTTCTTTTTGCTGTGCTAGCTGCGGGAATTTCCTGTGTAGGAGCAATTTGGGTTTCAACATTCATTCTCTTTCTTCTACTCCTTCTAATTGAACTACCTTCAGGAATTTCCTGAGGTTCTTCAAAGAAGTTTCTAACTAGGAATTGTTCCCATGTATCTTTTCTTTCCTTTAGCTCCTTTTCAATCAGATTTTTTATAAGGCCGTGGTGATAAAGATGAGGCTCTACATCTCCGAAGTGTTTTTGACCAGTCACAGCCATTTTCTTTAAGCTATTGAATAGAAAATAAGGGAGATTGAGAGTTTGGTTTTCAAGAAAATTCATCAATAGCCTGGTATGGTACATGTACATAGACCCAAAACGGCCTTCACATGTAATAAATTTCTGAACAATTAGTAGTAAAGTGGCCCATTCTTCTTTTATTGCATGCACAGGGATTGCTCTTTTAAAAACAGTGATATCCATACCTTGATTGCGTAGGATTGTTCTCCATGCCTCATCACTGATACTTTTATTTTTGAACCAACGCTCTCCTTCCTGAAGAAGCTCTGTGGCTGTTGCTATTGATGCTTCATTGACCAAAAACTTGAGGTCTCCAACTTCTGCTTCCGAGCCATCAAATGATCTTGCAAACGCTTTTGTAACTTCTCTGTGGTAACCCCTGAATTTCTGAATAAAACGCAGCCATTTAGCTTTCCTCAACATCTCTTTTGCTTGCAGATATCCCTCTATAAACTTTGGTCCTTCCGGCTCTGCCCTTAATACTTTTCCCATTTCACTTCTCTGTGCTTCACAAGTTTGCCTCTGTGAGGGTTTAAGTGGAAATGGAATGATGGAATACACAGGATCGAGCACAGTGACTGTGGGAATGTATCATAGAATGGAAATGAGTACCATAAATAGAATGGAGTAAGACTGTGGGTAGATATACGGGAGTGAGAGTGAGCAAAAGGAACGAAATGGAGTGAAACAGGGAGTGAGAATGAGTAGAGTGGGGTTTTGTAAACACGACAGAGACACGACAAAGAGGTTAATAAAGTATAATGCATTCGGCCGCGTTTTGAATTTTGGTGGCTGTGTAATAAATATGAACACGTTTCAATCAATGATTATGAAGTTATGCGGCTTGTAAGAGTCCTTTGTCAACTCAAATACGTCTCATTATCTACGGTGGGATATTGGAACATGAGTGAGAATCGGAATTTCAATGATGAAACCGTTTTTGAATAAATGCAAGAGGATAACATGGAGATCGTGGAAGGTTACGGGACTGTCAATATAATCATTGCGCGTTATGGGTAGAGCTCATAGTTTAAAATTATATAAAAATGTGTTTTTCAATACTATTTGAAATAAACTTTATTCATACCTTTGAAATCCTTGCTTTTTCCCTTGGTCTTCAACTGATTGATCTTCATTAGTGTCTTGAATGTTCCATTGATCCTCTCTCCTGCATTTTATTTCATAATTATAGAAATAACAACTGACTGTACATTCTCTTTGAAAATAGAGTAGTAGCTGCGGAATCTACTTCTGGCTGCGGAAACTGGAGTCAGCTGCGGAAAAAGATGTCAGCTGCGGAAACTAACACAGCTATTACTTGGTTGAATAGAAATGAACAAATGACAGATGACCAGGTGGAAATGGTCATAAAAAATATTTTTATTGATGGAATGGATGAAATGAAGTGGAATGAAGTGAAATGAAATGAAATGAAATGAAATGAAATGAAATGAAATGAAATGAAATGAAATGAAGTGGAATGAAATGGAGTGGGTGGTGAAATGAAATGAAATGAAAGACAGATTTTTTTGGAAAATATAGAGTGTCAGGTGCCCCTGATTTTCACCCTATATTTTCTGCATAAGACTGCCAATCAATGATTGGTTTTCAGGCTTATACCATTTTTTTTTTATTTTTTATTTTTTATTTTTTTTAAAGTTGAAAAACAAAAGCTAGGCTGGTGGAGAAGAAGAATTCTTCTGTACCAGCCTGATTGCAGAACTTTCTTGAAACATCTTGACAAAATCCTCTTTAGAGAGTGGCTTATGATAAACTTTCAATCTATGGCCATTCACTAAAAGAGGAGTTTGAAACTCATCAATGGTCTTGATTCTTACAGCTCCATTGTTAAAGATCTTGTCGATCTCATATGGCCCAAGCCAATGAGTCTGAAATTTCCCTTGAAAATCTTTAAACTTGGAGTCAAATAACAATGCCCAATCTCCTTCTTGAAACTTCTTCTCTTTGATATGTTTGTCATGCCATTTAGTTCTTTGATATTGAACTAGATCAGTTCTTAGAATTGCTTCTTGTCTGGTCTCATCTAGCTCATTCAACTGCTCCATTCTATGCTTTTGGGCTTCTGATAAGTCCATCCCCAACTGAACTGCTATCTTGAAGGTCTTGACTTGGAACTCAATGGGGAGCAAGACTTCTTTCCCATAAACAAGTTCATAGGGAGAATGTCCTGTTGTATTCCCCCATGTAGTTCTGTAGGCCCACAAGGCTTCTGGAAGCCTTTCTGCCCAATCTCTTCTATGTAGATGAACAGTTTTGGTGATGATACTTTCAAGAACTTTGTTTGTGGACTCCACTTGACCATTTGCTTGTGGATGGTAAGGAGTAGATTTTATGTGCTTGATTTTGTATTCTTCCATCAACTTCTCCACCAAGTTTGATGTGAATTGGCTCCCTTGATCTGTTACAATTTCTCTTGGAACACCAAAGCGAGTAAAAATATCCTCATAAAGAAAATGAACAACTGAATTTTCAGTAGCAGATACTAATGCTTTAGCTTCTACCCATTTAGTAACATAATCAGTGTAAACCAATATATACTTCTTTTGCTTAGATGGTGGATTAATAGGTCCAATGAAATCTAAAGCCCATTTTTCAAAGGGTTCAATGAGTACCTGTGTTTGCAATGGCATTTCATTTGAAAGGGTAAGTTTCCCTACTCTTTGGCAGCTGTCACACCTTTTGACATATTGTTTTGCATCTTTGAAAAGGGAAGGCCAATAATATCCTAAAGAGAGGATTTTATAGGCCGTCCTTTTGTCTGCAAAGTGTCCGCCGCATGGTTCATCATGACATGCCTTAAGAATATCGGGCATTTCATCTTCCCTGACACATCTTCTGATCACAAGATCTGGCCCTGTTTTAAACAATTCGTTAGAAATCCATGAATATTTTGAACTCTCCTGAATAATCTTTTGTTTTTCTCTTGGAAATAAATGTGAAGGTAGTTTCCCTGTAACCAAATAGTTAGCAATATCTGCATACCAAGGGGTCTTAATAGTTACTGCAAACAAATATTCATCAGGAAACTTATCTTCTACAGGAGAATCTTCTTTAGTATTCTGAATCCTAGACAAGAAATCAGCTACTGTATTCTGTTTTCCTGGTCTATCCAACACGGTAATATTGAATTCTTGCAAAAGTAAAAGCCATCTTGTCACTCTGCCATTAGTAACAGGTTTGTTCATTAAATATCTAATTGCAGAATGGTCAGTATGAATAAAAGTTTCATAGCCTGTTATGTAATGTCTAAACTTATTAATTGCATGAACAACGGCTAAGAACTCTTTTTCAGTCACAGTATAATTCAACTCTGTGGGAGTCAAATTTTTACTGGTGTAATAAATGGCATAAGGAATTAAATCTTTTTGACCCAACACAGCTCCAAGAGCTGTATCTGAAGCATCTGTAGAAATATGGAAAGAAAGTTTCCAATTTGGTCCTCTCAAGATAAGTGCTTTAGATATTCTTGTTTTCAAAGTTTCAAAAGTTGATTGACAATCAGGATCCCATTTAAATTCACAGTCTTTTGTAAGCAACTTGAAGAGTGGAGATGCTATTTTAGTGAAGTTTTCTATAAATCTTCTATAGTAACCAGTAAATCCTAGAAAACTTCTAACATCTCTTTAACAATTTGGAATAGGTAACTTGGAGATGACTTCAACTTTTGATCTATCAACCTTAATCCCATCTCCTGAAATATGATGCCCCAAAACAATCCCTTCAGTAAACATCATAAAGCATTTTTCATGGCTTAATGAAAGGTTTGTTTCTTTACATCTTATAAGAACTTTTTTCAAATTTTCTAATGCCTCTTCAAATGAATTACCATAAACTGTAAAATCATCCATATAAACCTCTACACAATCATGGATTAGATCAGAAAAAATTCCTAGTACTGCTCTTTGGAATGTTGCAGGTGCATTACATAACCCAAAAGGAAGCACTCGGTAGGCAAAAGTTCCCCATGGACAAATAAATGTGGTCTTATCTTGATCTTCAGGTGCTACCTGAATTTGATTATAGCCACTAAAACCATCCAAAAATGAAAAGTACTTTTTACCTGCTAATGTATCTAATACCTGATGTTAAGGCAAGAAAGTCATCCTTGATTGCTTTGTTCGATTCCTGACAATGTTCTGCTATACTCCATTTGTTCTTTTAGTGCTATAACCAACTAAACCCTTGACTATGCGAAAATCGGATAATCAGAGTTTGCACATTGAGAAGTTTTTGGAGCTCTTCTTTCACTATCGCCCTAAGATTTGGATTCATCCTTCTTTGGGGTTGTCTGATTGGTCTACTGTTTTCCTCAATATAGATATGATGGATGCAAGTCTTAGGATCAATACCCTTCATGTCAGTATACTCCCATGCAAATGCAGTAAAATGTTTTTGCAAGATTCTGGTTAGTTCTTCTTGTTGTGATTTCTCCAAATGTTTGTTGATATTCAATGTCTTTTCTGGAAAAATCTCAATAGCAGAATTACCAAATTATTCCATAGAGTAAAGAGACATTTGTCTTGATGATAAATATTCTATGTCAGATTCCAACTGAAATTGTGTGGGGTCATATTCTGAAGTTATCTCAAAATTTTCTAATGTGTTCAGAATTTGACTATCCTCACTAATCTCAGAAATGGTAAAGACAGGTTGTATAGTGTTCTCATCATCGACCCATTCATTGTCTTCTATTTCTGTAATTGCTCTTGCGGGAGGATACAAATTGAATTTCTTTGTCGAATTACCATTAGAAATGTACATGTCTCCAGATCTACAACTAATAAAAGCATCAGCTGTGGCCAGCCAAGGTCTTCCTAAGATAATTGGATGTCCTCCTAGATTACTTTTTGGAGTCAAAATCATAAAGTCTACTGGATATTCCCAAGAATCTAAGGAGACTGAAATATCTTCTAATACACCATCTGGTTTAATAACCGATCGATCTGCAAGTTGAAATAAAGTAGGTGTAAAAAGAAGGTTAGGAAGTTTTAACTGTTCCATAGTCTGTCTACTCATAATGTTGATAGCAGCCCCTAAGTCAATCAATGTGTTTGGAATTTCTATCCCATTTATATGTGTCTTGACAATTGGACTCCCTGGATCTACATACTTCTGCATGGTAATTTTTCCCATCATAATGTCTGCAATCTTTCCTACCAGGTGGATTCTTCTTGTGTCCTTTAGCTTCCTTCCTGGCCTTTTGAAACTCAACTCCTTTATGGTTTTTGCTAGAATAGGAATTTCTCGAATGGCTTGTAACAATGGAATCTTGATACAAACATTCTTCAATTCATCTAGAAAGTCATAGTTAGGCAACAAGATTTGTTTTTCCACCCCCTTATCAATTTGTAGTCTTTCCGGAAAAGGAGGTGTAGATGAAGATATAGGTTGCTCAACTATAGGAGTTGTGGATGTTAGCTTTTCTTTTTCTTTTTGAATTTTTGAATTTTGAAGAGATTCTTCCTCAGAACCCTTATTGACTTGAAGAGAGTCCTCCTCAGAGGTATCTTGCTCTTGAATATCTATGGAAGGTTTTTCTAAGACTCTACCAGATCTGAGTTGTACATCGTTGAGAGGAACAATCATATGGGTAGGAAATTGTTGTCCTTCTACCATATAAGTAGTTTGAGGATTCTTATTGTTAGGATTTGGCAATGGCTGAGCTGGAAGTTGATTTGTCTTCTGTTGGTATGGGAGCATGAGTTGAGGATTTGTATTTTGTTGAGAAGCTTGTTGTTGTGGAAATGGCAATGAAAGTTGTGGATTTGGGTTTGGAAGTTGTGGAGCTTGTTGATTTTGAAAAGATGGAGGATATTGATAAAATTGAGCAAATCTCCCATAAGGATTTTGCATCCCCTGTACCCATGGCTGATATGAATTTTGATGTTGAGGCCAAGGTTGTTGCCAAGGATTCCAATTTGGTGGGGTTTGAAGATTCATAGGGTTATTAAACCCTTGAGATTGTTGTCCCTGCCAAGGTCTCCTTGCGACAAAGCAGAGAGATTCTACTGAATTTGGATCTTCTTGAAAAACAGCTTTGAGTCCAGGGATTGAAGGACAATCCTTGATCTCATGATTTTCTGAGCAAATCATACATGTTTCTACAAATTTTGCATCCAAGGGACATTCCCTTAAAGCATGTTTCTTTCTACATTTCAGACAAAAGATGGCTAAAGCATCTGTTTCTGCTTTCTGCTTGTTTTGGATTTTAAGGGTGTCTAGTTGTTCACTAAGGCTCCCTAAGATATCAGTTTTGAACTCATCGAGCATATTACCAATCTCTGCCCTACTTACTGATCCAGTTGCAGATTTGTTAGCCCTAATAAGAGAAGAATCCCTAGGCCCTTTTCCAGTTTTAGATTTTCCCCTTGAGAGATGGATACATAGTTCTGTTATGTCACGAAATGGAAGGTGAGATATGTCTCCTTTCCCCATCATGTTTAAAATGTCTATCCATTCATCTCTAATGGCTTTTAATAGGAGGGCTTTCAAGGTTTCATTATCTAAGTTGCTCATCTTTGCTCTTTTCCAGTTGTATTGAAATCTTTCAATTAAGTCTTCCAAATTTTCATCTTCTTTTTGCATCATTTTGAATACCTCATCCTTGTGATTGGTGGGCATACAATAGTCCAAGTATCTATCCAAAAATGTTTGTTTCATATCATTCCAAGTCCTGATAGATTGAGTAGCTAATCCCATGAACCATTTCAAAGCAGATCCCTTCAAAGTTGAAGGAAATAGTTTGAGTTTTTGAGAATCTTCCATATAGTCATAAGTTCGGCACACTACTTCAAACTCAAACAGAAATGTTTCAGGATCCTCACTTCGTAATCCATAAAAGTTAGGGAGAACAGATGGTGAGATATTTTCCATTGTTGCATGAGTTTCCTCATCAACTATAGGGAATCCAAGAAAATTGTCCCTATTTCTACCATCATTTCCTTCACCATTGTTATCTCCATTATCTCCTCCTCTTCTACCTCCACCTCTATTTATTACTTCCTCTGCCATGATAGTTTCTTTAGAGTCCTTATAGTCCTCTAGTTCTTCTACCAAGGAAGGATGAGAGAAAGTCTCTTTGTTTTCTAAGTGGGTTTTAGAAGGTGGTATGGGAGAATCCTCTAATTCAGCTGTTCCTTGACTTCCAAGAATCTTAAGGCTAGGGGTAGATGGTGGTGAATTTGGTCTATGCCTTGAAGAAGATGGAGTTATGAAAATCGAACTCTTGGCTTTAGCTATAAACCTTCCCCTAGAATCTCTTGCTCTATGCATGTCATTTTTATTTTTTAAAAAGTTGGGCTAATAATTCTCTTTCTGATCTTCCAGATCACACTAGGTGCAAGAAGAGAGCATACTTAAGAAATTACTAAACCAATAACTCTCTTTTCTGATCCTCCGGATCACACTAGGTGCAAGAGGAGAGTATACTTCAAGAAGTTATCAAGTTTTCCCTTCTTTTATGATTTTATGTTTTTTAGGAGGGTATTACCTAGTTTCGGTCCACAAACATGACGCCAAAATACACTGTCAATTTAGTGTGTCTAAGTACTGCATTTAATTTTGTCAATCCGGGAATCGTAAGCTGATGAAGTGCGGCGCAACATATGTGCAAATAACCTATTTCTTAACTTTTTAGCCATTTTTTGGTTTTCTAAGGTGAAATAAATTCTAAAATGAAAACAAGTTTGGTTATATTTGTTAGAAGTGATATCCCCTATAGTTGTAACAGAAACTTTAAAGCAAATTGAAAATTACAATGACAAGACTTGAAGAAAGTAAAGTGTCTTTGCTGAAATGAAAAGGTCTGCTAATCTAATGAATCTTGTTAAACTAGTGAACATGAAAACCAAACTATTCTTGCTGCCAACTAAACACAAAGAAACTATGCTTAAGGAAATTTGAAATTGCAACAAAATAAATCTAAATCAGATTACATCAATTCATTTTCTGACCCTTCATCATTAGACCAGCTATGACTTTCGGAAGTAATCATAAACAACTTGTGTAACTGATATTTAATTTGCAGAAAGTAAGCTAATACTAAACCATACACTCATGATTCAATCCCTCGCCATCAGTCCAGCTGTGGCTTTCGGAGGCAACTGAAGATGTCATACATGATTTAATATGTCTAAATTTGCAGAAAAGAAACTAATACTAAACTACACATTTCATAATGCAGTCCCTCACCATCGGTCCGAACATTGACTTTCGGAGGCTCAGCGGCCTTTATAGGCAACAATATATCTAAATTTGCAGGAAAAAGAAACTAATACTAAACTACATTTCATAATGCGGTCCCTCTCACCATTCGTCCGGTACCGTAGCTTTCGGAAACAGCGAAGGCCTTTATGGCGACAATATGTCTAAATTTGCGGAAAAGAACTAATACTAAACTACACATTTCTATGTCTGGGTCCCTCACCATCGATCCGGTGTTGCTTTCGGAGGCAACGTCGAAGACGCTATGAGCAGCAATATATCTAAATTTAACTACGCAAACAGAGATAAACAAAATACAGAATGTGTACAAACGAAGCCAGAAGTTAAACAAAAGGTATGAAAAATAAACTAGCGACGGAGAACAATGTTAGTTTTCATGTCCATTAGTCAAAATCTTTATCAAAATACTGGTGTCTATAAAATAGACGCCTTTGACGTAACTTCTTTGGACGAGTTTTCTTGAACCAATAGGACACGAACCATGTCCACGTCATTCCTAGCCTGCCCATGTGGCTCGTTTCCCTTGTAGACACCTGTAGCATATAGTTCCACAAGATAGCTGCGGAAAGTTGCAGCAGCTGCAGAAAGTGGCAAGATTCCGCAGCTGAATGAACAAAATCTAGATCAAATAGAAAACACAAAAACATAATTAAAAACCATGTTAGATACCCTTTTGCACATGATATTGACAATTTGGGAGGTTTAGGTGAGTGAAAAAGGTACGGAAAAGTGTATGGAAAAGATGCAAATTCGGGACTCAACAGGTAGCTTGGGCCATTCTTGGAGGCCATACCATTTTAGCCCAAGGATAGAGGCAGCCCCATGAACACTTCAAATGGAGAGAGGACCATCTTGAGAAGCACAAGCACACTCTCCATTTAGCCCCAACACATATCAAAAACCGGGGGTTGAGATTTTATTTGGATGATTGCATGGATGGTAGGATCATCATTGGGAGACAAATTTTCCCATGCATATCATCACTCCTACCTTAAGGAGGCCAAAGCACAACAAGAAGGAATTCCACTACACCTTCTATATTTCCATGAGGAGAATCATTTTCAGCTTGCATACTTGGGAGAGAGCATTGGAGGGAATATTTACTACAACATATTTTGAGTAGTGGTAGAGCTTGTTGATGAGGAGGCCACAAGAGAAGAAGGAGGAGGAATTTTTTTCTCTCCATGCAGTTGCTTGAGGGAAAGAAACATGTGGGAGGGGAGGACTATAATGTTCCCAATTTTTAGCTTCAACCTAAAATGGAACATTATAGTTGCACATTTTATTTTTGTTTAATAAAATGGGGAAGGAGACAACTTAGCCTCTTTTAGATGAAGAAATAACACTCCTTATGTGAAAAGGAGGCAAATAAGAAGCTGAAATAAACACCTAAGGGTGTGAATGGAACCCAGCTCACTTTGATTAGTCATCTTTTATTAAAGTCAACAGCGCTTCCCAAGGAGGAGAAGCTTCCTAAAGAAGCTATGCAGGAGGAACATGAGAGACTATCACCTCCAAAGAATCTCCCGATCCTAGCCAATGTAAGCATGAGTGGCCTCCATCTTCCCAAGGGGGAAACTATCACAGCACTGGAGACTTTGGGTACGATGCATGCTTATGAGAAACACATTTCATTTTATGGTTGCATGTATTTTCTTACTTCATATTTGCAGCCCATGACTCCCAAGAGGAGTGTTATACCATACAAGCTTCATGGCCAACTATGGGTGAAGATTGTTCTCAAACATGGCCACTCCCTTGATGGGATAAGGGAGATTATACACCATGATGGGTGTTGTATTAAGGCACAAATTATAATTCTCACTTTCAGCCATGGTGAGATAAAGGGAGCAACAATTAAGTGGCTTGTGAACCACTTACAACATTCAGATTTGATGCATGAAAAGGACAACCTACGTTGGGTTTTTCTGGGTGAGTTTAAACACTCCCCAAAATCTCTAATTTTCTTGTCACATGCCTTGTATCTCAAGATGAGGCTACATAAGAAGAAGGCATGGGTGTTTGGTTTGACAAGGAAGAGGTATGGAGACCACATGATGAATCCCATGTCCATACATTTACTTTTTCCTACCATGTATGTGCATGTATTTCTATTTAGAGTGCATTTTAAAATCATGTATGTACTTGGGCTTGGGAGAACTTGTAACCTTCTCATGGGTTGGAATAAGGAGATTTTTCCATATCATATTGATGCCCCATGCATGAGAGGAGGGTTGACACATTGGGTGAATGTGTTCAGGGTGAATTCTCCCAAATTCATTGGTATGTCAAGGAGAGGATGGAACTTTATATGACTGCTGCATTGTGTATGATGTTTACTTATGCAAAAGGTAATGTATTGAGTTGGTTCCATGAAGGGAAGTCTCTCACATGAGGGGGGGGGGATTGGAGCATGATATGTGTTTCTGGAATTCCATTCAGCCAACAATCATTATCCTCTATCATTTCCAAGCTTTGAAGAAGCTTATTCCAGTAAACAAGTGGTGGGATGGCCAATTAATTTTGAAGCAACATGGGAAGGGGAGCCTTCCAACATACACCTTGAGAAGCTATTGGTGGAAGGGCTCTAAAAGAGGGCTACATCAGCATTGTCAAAGAGGCATGGGAATTTTAGAGGTGGATTAGCAACATGACTCTTTGGGAGAGTTGAATCAGACCACTCTTCCTTCTATGGAGGGAGGGAATAGAACCATGCACCTCTCCCTTAATTGGAGAAGAATTATTGGCGAAGGACATGATCATGTTATACATGTTTTATTTCTGATTTCATGCATTCTTACACCATTTTTTTGCAGGCCAAATATTCCAAGGAGAAATGATATATCATGAGAGCCTCTTGGCCAATTTTGGGCTCCAAAATCACTCCCTTGAAAGGGAAAGGGAGATTTTTGCAAAGAGAAGGTGCTGCCCCAAAGCACCAAACATGCATCACACTTTCAGCCATGATGATGTGGCATGGGCAGCAAGAATTAAGGATGGCATGTGCCTCATGAGAAGACCACTCTCCATGTATTGAATGTCTCATATTCCAGAGAGAGCATGGGGCAAACCATGCTTGTTTCATATGATCTATTGTATCCTTATGGGATGCGCTAAATGCATCTCATGAGAACATTGGAGGAGCAAGACATGGATGGATTGGTGAGAACATCACTTATGGAGGAAGCTTATCTTATGTTGGTGTCACCAAGGAGGAAATTTTTCAGCACTCACCTTGCAGTTGCTTGAGGGCAAGCAACAATTTTTGGAGGGGAGGACTGTAATGTTCCTAAATATCCCAAGCTAATTGGAACATTTCATTTTGTATTAATTTTATGTACTAATGAATAAAATGGAAAGGAGGACATGAAAAACTCCTAAAACTCAAGAATAAATTAGTGCCTATGTGAAAAGAGGCATAATTGAGCTACTTGAATAAAAAATTGCAGGTGTGAAAGGGTCTAGACCACCAAAGGAGATCCTATTTGACCAAGTCAATCAACGTTGTCTAGGTTCATTGAACCTCCTTGATGGACTGCACTATTCTAGAAGGGGTTTCCAAGTGTGAAAGGGGCCAAAGAGATGAAGTGGTTTAGGGTTTGCCAAGAGACACTAATATTATAAAAAGGAGGAGAAGGCACATGAAGAGGTTGTTGAAGTATTTTCGAGATCGAGGTTGCTTGAGCAACTCTACTTCTCTTGGCTGTTTAGCTAGAGAAGGAGGATTTCCTATTTAGGAATCCTCTATCCTTCCATGGAGTAGCTCTTGGAGGAGATGGTGATGCATTTCTCCATTATCTGGCATTTTGGCCAAGCTTCATCTCCATTAGCAGCGCTAGTCCTGTTGAGGGTTTTGCAGCTGCTGTGAAGTTGCAACAAGTGGTGACTCAGATTTGCAAAGATCTAATTGTTTTGAGGGATTTATCTTAGGGAGGGTGTCTTGTGACCACCCAGAAGAAGATCTCTATTGTATTTTCATTTCAGATATGTATATTTCACATATTTTCATATTCTGTTCAAGCTACAATGCTGTCTCCTTAGGGAACTGCATTATTTTCTATGTACTTCTTCACTATTGTTTAGATCTTTCATTGTACTTGCATTCTGATGATTGAGGCTTGCCTCTCATCTTGAAGATTCATCTTGTAGCTTGCTAATATCTATTTTACAGATCTGATATACTGTAATAATAATCATATTTAGCAATTTTTGGAAGTTTCCTACAGTTTCATGTATTAAAAGTCATATCTACATCTTCTTGTGCAATATTTTGTAAAAACCCCAAAGGGGACTTGTGGAAGAGGCTGAGTAGTTTCCAGATCTGGTATGGATCTGATGTTATAGCCATAGATCTGCCATAGATCTTAGCTCCATTATTTATCTACTGAAGCACACTTAGAGGGGTGCAGTCCATTCCTTTCTGCAATTTAATAAATGCCAGAGATGTCATTTTAATGGATTTCTGCACTATTATTTCATGTGATTTGCTGTATGTTAATGGGATTTTCTTTCATAATGCTGATCTGATTTTCTATGGCTGAATTCTGAGCCTTATGGCTGGTATCCAGTGATTACTGGGAAAAACTGCACAATTCTGGTTGCTGGGTTTCCTTGTTGCAGCAACTCTGCTAGTCAACTTCGTGGGAGATCTGTTTAAGGGTCTTAAATTTTTTATTTTTTATTTATTTTTATTTATTTATTTATTTATTATTCTGTAAATTCATCACACAAGTTCCACACAGCCCAAGCTAGGGGAACCAAGCCCTGACCTACGTTATTTTTTCACCCATTTTCTTAGACAATGTTCTCACTGAGCCTCTTACTGATTTTCCTAAAAGTGGAATTTCCCGCTTCTTCCTTGGTTGGTTTTTTCTCCTCTTTGGAATCATTCTTTAGATATGAAGATATAAGAATCCCAAGGGCATAAAACTCCAAGAGGATTTTTTTTTTCCCACACTTGCTCTGTTTCATTAGTTCTCTATAGATAGAGTCTGGAACGGGCCAGGAAGCCTCTGGTTTTCACCCTCTCTTTAGCGGTGATATAACCAGTAAATTCCCTACCAATCTATCTCTAGTTTAGAAATGCTGGTGTGTTTCCATACTTCTTTGAATCCATATTGGAATATCTTAAGATATTCCCTACTGAGCTTATTCTTCCCCATTTGGAACATTACAATTTTTCTTGGCTAAGAACCCTGCTTATCATTCAAAGACAAAACACATTGATGTTCAATATCACTTTGTGAGAGATATGGTTGAGGCTAAAAGGGTGGTGCTGGTAAAGGTGGAAACTTTGAAAAATGTTGCAGATGCATTGACGAAGTCTGTAAGCACTCAAAAGTTCTCCTGGTGTAGAGAAACAATGGGTGTTGCAGAACTGGGCTAATGACTAAGCTCTCCTGTGGAAAGAAAACAACAAGTGGGAGAATGCTGGGCATGTGTTATATTCTTTCCACGACTAATCATGCGAGGGGGGTTATAGGGGGGGCGGTAGCCCCCCCTATCGGGGTTTGGGGCAGTGCCCCAGAAAATTTTTTCGGTCCTTATTTTCCGGTGGGCTGATCCGCCCATGGTTTTGTGCATGGGTTTGCACATTGTTTTGGGGTACGATGGTTTTAGGCCCCTGGTATTTTGTAGATCCGGTAAAGGGAACTACGGTTATGTTCTAATCCAGGGTTAATGGATTGGGGTTTATGTATGGTTCGACATGTATATATATGTGTTGTAACACTAAAAGGAATATAATGAAAAATCAAGTCGGTTGTCCCAATTTGGGATCCAGAGGAATATCTTTGTGTTTATCTATTTTATGTTTTATGCTCTTTCTACTGTTTATTTTTTGTCTTTAAGATTTGTTTGTAGATAATTTTTGTACAAGGTTAAAACCTACAAAATAGTATCTCAAGAGGAAACAAACCTTTAGGGAGTACATTATCTTTCAACTGAATAATATTCTGATCACCTATTGAATTTTTGAAATGTCTTGCCTCTTTTTTTTTCTTTGTTTGTTCTTCTTCTTGATCTATCTCAGCATCTTCAAAGTTTCCAATCATTTTCAAGAAATGATTTATCTGCTCATCATCTTCAAACACCTGCCAATGTTTCACATTATCAGGAATAGAGGGTCTATGTCTAATTTTAATCTCATACCTTAACCTTGGATTGATAGGTGGCTTGAAGGTGCTAGTTGTAACTACTAAAGAATCTGCCAATCTATTCTCCTCCCTTGGAATAAACTGAAGATTGAAGGCTTCAAAATAGTTCTCTATCAGATCCCAAACTTCATTCCTATATGATGTTAATCTTGGATGCTTGGTTTGAGAATGATTTTTAATATGTCTTATTATCAATTCAGAGTCACCAAAAATTGAAATACACTGAACTCCCATATGTTTAGCAACTTTAAGGCTAATGATCATGGCCTCATACTCAGCTACATTATTTGTTGAATCAAAGTCTAACTTGAAAGAAAAATCACGAGGTTACCTTTTGGCAATATCAACAATAATCCAGCTCCTGCACCTTCCTTGGAGTATGCAACATCAAAGTAGCATTTCCAAATATTTTTTGAGTGTAGAACATTTTTTACAACTGCTGAAGAGAGTTGCTTCCCTGTGTCTTCAACAAATTCTACATCTTCATGTAGCATGAAACATGAAATATCTTTGGTTTCTTGACTATAAATAGGGGAATTTCCTGCATATTTCTTGGTAGTGGTCTTCATGAACCTTGTTTCCCTATACAATCTCCTTTCTTCCCCATTAAAAACAAGAATGATAGCATAAGTGAAATAAAATTTTAGAAAACCTCCCAAATTTTCTCCCCAAGACTTGGCTGGAATGTCAGTAACAACGACATCCATGACTATATTATTTGCTGCAATTTGTGCCAAAGAAACTAACACATATTTAATTAACCCAACATATTTCATCCTTTTGGAATCAAATGAATACATATCCCTGTAAGGTTTGGTAATCTGCAAGTTTAGTTCCTTCATAACAGACAATGGTATGAGATTATGGGATGCACCTAAGTCCAGCATAAAATTATGGAGAGTAAAATCATGAAGCAACAGAGAAATATATAATGGTGGAACAGAAGGATCTGCTTCTTGTACCTGAAGAAAAAAGGTGACCACTGGCTTTTCTTCTTGTAAGTTCACAGTGTCACTTATATCTTCAATCTGTGTGAGATTAATAAATTTTGAAATTTCTTTCTTGTAGACTGGTATTTTAGCTAATTCTAGAAGATGTACATGAATTTTTATCTTTTCCAACACTTTTGTCAAACTGAAAGCATGAGTTTGTTTAAAAGTATTTTCAGGTTATTCTTCACTCTTTCTAGAATTTGCCGCTTGTTCGGGTACAGGAACAACTCTCTCCAAAATATTAGTATCAACTAATTTTCTCTGGGAAGGTTCACCCTGTAGTACATCTGTTCTATTAACTGAATTTACAGGCTGCTTCCCATTACTCACTTGTTTTACAGGTTCCTTTTGTTGTGGAGTCGCCATTGGAGGAGGAATAGAATCTTTTTGTTCACCTTCATTATCCCACGCTCTAGATGTCTTTCTAGACCTTAAATCATACTTTTTATGTAACTCAGCTTGCATGAAATATGTGAATTTCCTACAGTATTCATCCATTTCATCTTGATCAAAAGATACCTCAACTTCAACATATTCTCCCTCACAATCTTCCTCTTCATCATCTTCTATTGTGTGCATAGCAGATATTTGATCTTTAGCCTCCTTTTGGTCATCTTCTGCCGACTCTTTGGGTGCTGCTTCTATATACAATGGTGCTTGAACCTGGTCTTGATATTTTTTTTCCCTCTGCAAAATTTGCAGGGGTTGTATTCTGAATTGAGGGTTAAATCCTCCTCCGTTTTGTGTACTTGTCTTGGGGAGTTTTTACTTTCCAATTCCATCTTAACTAGCTTATTTGACAAAAATTTTATCACCTTTGTCATATCTTCAATTCTTTGATCTTGTGATGATTCTTCTTTTGCTTTCCCCTTCTCCTGGACTAGTTGTTTTCCTTTTGCCTTCCCAGCTACAGTCATATTAGCTTCAATTTCTAAAGCATCTGTTTGTATTTTCTCTAGAGTGGGGGATCTCCTTTCTCTAAATGTGAAACTAAAATTGGCTTCAAAAGCCCAAACAAAAACCACATTTTATCCAAAATGAGGGGGCTTCATTTCTACAAGAAAATTGTTATACAATTTATTGAATCTTTTGATAAAATCTGATATATTCTCATCTGATTTTCTTTTTATTGCATTGAATTCTGTTATTGAATATCCATGATCTCTTTTTTCACCCCATCTCTGAGTGAATTGATTTTCTAGTTCTTACCATGTATTAATAGAATCATTTGGAAATCCCTTAAACCACTTTCTAGCCTCTCCATCCAGAGAGTGAACAAAAAGCCTCATTACAACATCAAGATGTTATGCATTCAGATTTTCAGCGAAATTACAAAACACAGGCAAGTGTTTTTCTGCAGTTATTTCATCTTCCCCAGTAAAATGTGGGAGTAATTTAAGGTACTCTTGAGGCATTGCATTCATCGGTTGTGGAAGGTTAAATGGAGCATATCTATTCAACAAAAGGTTGGTGCTGGCATGTTTTCTTCTTGATTAAATGTTCCTTGGTTAGAGCAATCAATGAACCTACTGTGAAAATGAATGGGGGTGGAGGTAAAACTAATATGGGAGTGGATTTATGGACAATGGCAGGGGGGTCAACAACTCAAGTTTGTTGAGCTTGAGTAAAAGTAAAAGAAACAGACTCAAAGGAGTTTTCTTCCAACTTAGGTTCTTGAAAATAAATTGATGTGAAAGGTGAGTCTTGCTCCAAGAAAGGAAGTATTTTAGAGATATATTCAAACAAAGGATTACTAGAACTACTTCCAGGAGAAGACAGTGTAGGACTAGGTGTTGAGGGATTTTTGGGTTTCCGAACCCATTTAGAAACCAATATTTCAGGGTCTGACAAAGCAGGGACCTTCTGCTGTGAGGTATCCAACCTCGTGTGAGGCCTTTTGTGAACCAGGATTCTAAGAATAACAAACACAACCAAATATTTCCTCATCACTGAACAACCAGAGGAAATAATGTGAAAAACCCAGGGAAAATAAAATTCATCACTTCGTCCCTGGCAATAGTGCCATAAAATGTTGTATCTTAAGAGACAATTCCTTGGATGTGAAAAGGAATAAGTTATTAAGACATTTTTAAAAATGTGTCACAGAAGTAATAATATCAGGTGGTCTTCGTTCAATCCCTTTGGAAACTAGTTATTTAAAAATCTTAATAATCTGGTATAATGAAAGAATCTAGAATGCCATTAATTGTTGATATCTAAATGGAAAATAAGAACTGTAGAAGAAACTCAAAATTATATACTGTGACACAAAATCTACCACTTTAAATTTCAGAATGAATTTATGGAGAGAGAGGAAACTCAAAATAATATGTTGTAAACACAGAATCTATTACTTTTAATTTTAAGAGAGAATTTGTGAAGGGAGAGGAGTTGGAGTGAAGGAGCACGAATTAAGGTTATTTAACTTTTACTCATAGATGTAATTAAGAGACCAAAAACTACTTTACTTCACTTCATTCCAGGAATAAGGGACACAAAATGGCACAGGAAAAATGACTCACCATCAATAGTTGTAGGAAACTTGATGCTTCCTTCATTAATTTCTCAGAAAAGTAAGTACCAAAGTTTTAGTCTTCCGGAGGTCCAAAACTTGGAACCTCACTTCTATCTTTTTATCTTGCTTAAATACATCAAAGACAATTCATAACTGCTAGAACTTCTTGAAACTACTTTGACTACCTAAACTGTTAAAACGACTTATTACATTGCAATTGAGGACATCACTATAGCTTTGATCTTAACCAACAAAGAAAACAAATTAAAACTTGAAATATTATTCTTTTTGGTGAATTTGATTTGTTGTTGATGCATCTCCTTGAAGTGGTAATAAGTCTCCCTAACATATCAGACATCCTTGCCCTGCATTTCTTCCACAGTTAAATATTTTTTCTTTTCTTCTTGTTGTTATGTCTTTTCTATTTATGATGTGGTATTCAAACAGTTCTGCAATAACGCCTCTTTGCCCGACTTGACCCATCTGTTGCGTTTCCAACAATGCCACCATATCCTCCTTTTTCCTGAATCTACCTCTTCTTCTCATGCCCGCAACGTTAAATCTTCCATTTATTTACAAGGCACCACCACATATAACACTATTTTGCATGGGGTCAGGTGTTACCCGAGTCTACTGCCCGCGTTCACATTTATTCATAAAGAAACGCAACGACAAATAATATTGGAATTTAAATAAATTTAAATTAATCTTTGAATGGTATCGTGTCTTCCTTTCCATTGCATTTCAAACTTTATAACATATTATTTAGTGCCATTCCTCCTGAGATTGTGATGTGCAATGTGCGAGCGGGTCCCACGATAGGACTTTAAATACTTTAGATTCAAGCTTCGAACTATATCGCATCTAGTCTTCGTATCACATTTCTCATTTTGGCATTTATAACATATTCATTAACACCATTCCTCTTGAACTTGCGATGTACGATGTGCAATGACGGTAAGGATGACGTGGCAAGTGGAGGTGGGGTCGATCGCAAATCGCAAGCGGTGATATGAAACCTTGTCGCACTTCACATTTTGGCATTTATAACATATTCCTTAATGAAATTCCTCCTAAGCTTGCGATGTGCGAGAGGTTCCCACGAATGGACTTTAAATACTTTAGATTCAGGCTTCCAACTGTATCGCATCCGATCTTTGTATCACTTTTCTCATTTCAACATTTATAACATATTCCTTAACGCCATTCCTCCTGAGCTTGTGATGTGCAATGTGCGATATGTGATCAGGCCTTCCATGTGCGATTGTGATAAGCCTATGAAAATTGTTCTGCACGTATATTTTCTCGACTCAAACCTGAGCTGTGTGGAATGTTCTGAATGCATCAATCGGCCTGACTCCTGGAATTTTCTGCACGTGAATGAGCCCGAATCGACCCGCCTTCACATCTCTGCACATAATGTTAATACATCAACATATAAATCAAAAAGTCATTTTTGGTATACAAAAATTTCACATTTTCTAACATATGTGCTTTTTTTTTGGGTGTTTTGAGACATATTTCAAAAGAAAATGAAAATGAGCCACAACACACCCAACACTCTCTCACCATTCATCGTTCTTGGAACTTAGTCCACAAGATCCGAATCACTCTTCCTCAGGAATTGGGTGAATAAATTTTAAATAATTATCAAAAGACAGATTGATGGAGCTAGAGGAAGAAAAAGGAAGCTTCTAGAGGAAAGGAGGCATTCTGGTGCGTAAAGAGTAGAGTTATATGGATGGAACATGGGGATAAAAACATATTTTTTTCAAAATGTTACAAAGGGGATAAAGTTGAGCAATACTATTTGGAGTCTAGAAGGAAGGGATGGCGCTCAAGCCACAACCTTTGAGTAGTTTTCTCAAATTGGAAAAACAAATTTTGCCTCACTTTTCAAGGTAGAAGAGGGGACATCCATTACTGAAGTGGTAAGGATAATTAAGTTCTTATCAAGGTATTTTGATGAAAAAGTTAACATCAAACTCATGGAATAGATAAGTGAAGATGAATTGATGGAGGTCCTCCATAGTTTACAAAAAGGAAAGATATTTGGCATAGATGGATGGAAAACATAATTCTTCTTAGGATTCTTTGATCTTATAGGGCCGGACCTACTAAGGGTGGTGGAGGAATCTAAATTCTTTGGGCATATTCTGGCCTCCTTTGACACAAATTTCATAACCCTAATTCCAAAAGTGAAAAAACCAATCAATTTTTACGATTTTAGGCCTATGTCACCGTGCAACCGTATCTAAAAATGATAGCAAAATTCACAACCCATTGAATAAAAAAAATTCTATCCAAATCCATCTCAAATGAGTAGTTTAGTTTCTAGAGGGATGACAGATTCATGAGGCCACACGAGTGGCCGAAGAGGGCCCACAAAACATTAAAACCATGGATTTGAAAGGATTCGTCCTAAATATTCATCTACATAAAGCTTACAATTGGGTTAATTGGATAAATATCGAGTTTAAAGTGCCTTTTATATCATGGGTTATGAGATGTATCTCCCTGGTATCTTTTTCCATTTTGATAAATGGCTCAACATGCCATTTTTTTCATTCATAATGAGGACTTCATCGAGGGTGTCCATTATCCCCTCTAATTTTCCTACCAGTGGAAAAAGGTATAAGAAATATTTTAGGAGAGGAAAATAGAAGAGAAGAGTTTAAAGAAATCTTAGTGGTAGATAATCTACAAATTACCCGTCTATTATTTGTAGATGACATCCTCTTTTTTTCTAATCACATAGATCTTAATGCCACATATTGTTTCAAGAAAGCCACGGGTGTACATGTGAATATGACTAAATCAACCCTTTCTACTCATTCCTTGGAAGGAATGGAAGTCCTATACTTATAAACCTTTTTTCTGTACATCGAGTTGGACTTTGATGAAGGCCTAAAATACCCAGGTTCTCAGTTAAAATAAAATTCTTATGGGAAATTAGATTGGAATTGTCTCATTGAAAAACTGGAATAAAGGCTAAAGGCCTAGAGTTTGAGATGTATTTCAAGAGAAGGTCATCCATTTCTTATAAATTTGGTTCTTAAACACTTGATATCACTATATTGGATCAAAAAAGTAATTTTGGAGAAAATGTGAAAGGTGTGTATGAGGTTATTTTGTGGAGGATCTTGAGACCAAGTAATGATTCCATAGGTTAAATGGGAAAAAATTGCAGTCCCAATGGGATGGGGTAGATGGGAATTGACGAACATTCCTCTTTTTTCTAAAGTGCTAATGTGGGATGGAGGCTACTCACAAATCACTGTCTGTGGACCTCGATGGAGCATATGAAGTATATATTTCCTGGATCAATTAAGGATTGGATAAGGAACCCCAATAAGTCTTGAAAAATTTTTCCAATCATTTGGAAAGTTTTTATGGGCTCTTTCAATCTCAATGAGGTAGTTTTAGCATCATGAGTGGGGAATGAACCTTGAGTCAAGTTGGGTTGTGATTCATGGGTCACTTGTGGTGAAGATCATCTCCTTCCATAGGATCTGGTGGTGGTGTCAAATGGTGGAGACATCTATACTGTCAATAAAATAATAGATCCAACCCTCACTAACATATGGGTGAAAGGTTGGTAATCAAATAATTAACTAGGACTATAGGCAGATCACTCAGAAATATGGGCAAGATAGCATTATGTGCATCCCATATTCAACTAACAAATGGGGAGGATGAAATTTGATTAGATCCCTATCCTTTTGGGGACTACATGAAAAATATAGGATACATTCACCTTATTTCAAATTAGATACGGGGTGAATAGGTATGATGGTGGAAATGCCTATGGAAAATAAAATTCCCTGGAGAATCCTATCTCTTCATGTGGTGCCTACTAGAAAACAGAGTTCCAACTTGGGACAACATCCAAAAAAGGCTTATAGAAGGACCTAGATGGTGTTCTATATGTAAATATAAGGAGGAAATGATGGTTAATTTTGTCTATGGAGTTCCCTTACATAAAATGTGTATGGGTAAGTTGTAGAGGGAAATTTGGGTTTGTAGTGGAGTGGCAAGCGAAAAGTCCAGTGGATGCCTGACACACCTAGTACAGTAAAATAATTATAAAACCCTTCAGGGAAATTCCTTTACTTATCCTTTGGGGGATATGGTTAGCTCTAAATAAATATATCTTCCAAGAGAATCTCTCCACACTAGATGGTATAATTGCACAATTTGTTTCCATGTTCTCCTTACTTCCACAAAAGGACATGATTCATGGAGCTAAAAATATTGTTCCTGAAGAAATTGATAAGTCGAGGCCTTGGAATTTTGTTTATGGGGCAACACAAGGCAATGCTAGAAATTATGGAGGAGGCTCTATAGTTTACCTAAGCGAGACTCTTTATTATTCCAGGAAGATGAGGCTTGGGAGGGGAACAAACAACTATTATGAACTTATGGCTTTAAAATTGTCGCTTCATTTTGCAAAAGAAACAGGCAACACCTTCCTACAAATTTTTGGTGATTCAATGCTAATCATAAACTAGAAAAAAGGGGCCCAAATATGTCACAATTAGATTTTATACCACTTTTGGAAGAATTTATTCGACTCAAAGATTTTTTTGACAACTACTCTATTTTTCATGTTTATAGGGGACACAACTTGATAGTGGATTCATTACATAAGGTGTTCAGATGGCACTAGGAAATTGGGTAATCAATGAATCAAATGATCATGTACATGATGAGTTTTATCATAGTCCCTTCACAGAAGGGGGACCACAAGCAATGAAAAATCAATTAAGCTAAAGCTATTCTTTTTGTCCACGGTTCCAAAGTACTATGTGGGTTGTCAAGTTGGATAAATGAATACCTTAGTATTAAGGGGGTGCAACAGAATATAGTATTTTGTAGAAACATAAATTTAATTCTATCATAGAGCAACTATAAAATGACACACTTATGTATTTATGTGTAACATAATATATAAATGGAGTTTTATTCAGCGTCTCTATATATATTTGACATACAGTCACATTGTTTTGGGTGATCACTCGAGCTTATCTAAATGCATACATCAATATTGATCTGAAAAATGTAATTTTCATCATTCAATAATGAAATGAAATGAATTTTTTTTTCCACGGAAAAGAAACATGTAAATATTTAAATAAAAGAAAACATGAATAGTTAGAATAGGAACCAACCCTAGAAGATGAAACTAAGGGTTGTTCTTGTATGTTATATAAGCGTATTTCATTAGTGTAATTTAAATCCAATATCAAGAGTTATTTCCTTGGTATTACATGGTATGAGAGCCAAAATTAGATATATCTACTATTATAACTCCTCTACCATATATTCCCCTGCTTATGCATGTCTCTCCATATCAGATCCAAATTTAGGTTCCTACTTGTGTCATTCCTCTCAGTCGTCTGCCCTTGTAGAAACATACCTTTGATATGGTATCATTCTTAAGTCCTATCTATGCCATTATGAGACACACACACATAGAACCTTGAGAATTTTAACTACTTCGTAGGCATTACCTTCATTCCCCACACATACTAGTGTTTCCAATCTCTCTCCTGCCAATGAACTCTCCATTTTGGTTTCTCCAACCTCCACTACCAATATAGTTTGATGATTCTCCCTATTTTATGTTGTATTTTTTTCTTTCCCATTGCACTTCATATCCCCATGATATCTTTCTATTTGGATGTGATACCTTTTTATTTGGTTTCATAGCTTTTTCCATACATCTCTATTAGTTGCTTGCTTGGACTAGGAGATTTAAAAAGTATTTTGGACCATGACATTCTACCATAGATTTCCTACTAGTTAAATTTTTCTAAAGGAAATTCATCTTGTATTTTTTTTTTTTTTGCTACGCCGACCACTACAAGATGGGATTAGGTGACAATGCCATTTGGAGAATTTGATACAATTCCATGCATCATGCATTTTGTTTCACTATTAATCTACACATCTCTCTCAATAATTATTTTTTGATTGTATTGATCAGGAGGTTAAGGGTTGCCATGGAGAGAAGTAAAGAGATTGAATGAGTGTTAAGAGACTTGAGGCTAAACTTTTAATTCAAATAATAGGTCTTGATGCGTTTGATACGTGCAATTGTACCCGCATTCATAGGTTTTCTCAGCATTTATTAATCGATCCATGTTCCTTCAATGTATTTCTATGAGTGGTAAGCCATGGATGTTGTTTTAAGACCACTATATGAGTTTAACAAGGACAATTTTCACCTTGTCAAAATATCTCACAAGCTTTATTTCAAAGAGTTTAGTAAAGTGGATTTCAAAACAGCCATGGATTTGTTGTTACAAGATCCTTTGGTTAATTTTTCAATATGATATTCATTTTGGTTAAAAAAATAATTGTGGGATAAGGATAGGATGTGATGTGTTGTATTTTGAGATGGGCATATCTACCTACATCACAAGGCTAAAATAATATGAAAAAATTCTATTGGATCTTCATAGTATAGAGAAAACAAACTATGGACCATGTAGTTGATTTTGGGCACTATTTCAAGTTTCCATAAAATAATTTTATGGAAGTTTTTGGGTTTTCAATTTTTTCCTTATGTTAAAATTTTGGTGGCACATTAGATGAGACTGTAGTAATTCATAGCTACTAGTCAAGATGCATTCTCGTATCTCCATCGTAGGTGCGGTGCCAACTAGAAAAGAGAACTACCAAGAATGGTCCAGAAAAATCATGCACAGTCTCATTTTTAATGACTTATGGAAAGGCATCAATGAGGAGAGGATGAGAATGCACTTGCCAAGTCCACCCCAAGTAAATATTATAGCCTATTTGTTTCCTATGTAAGTGAATAGGTGGGTCATCATATAGTTTCAATTACAAGTTCTTATGGTGCATTGAAAAATTTGAAATATATATATATATATATATATATATATATATATATATATATATATATATATATATATATATATATATATATATATATATATATATATATATATGACTCACACTAAGAATTAGAAGTTATTTATTTAATGGTCAACTCTTCAACCTTGAGTTGAAAGACACTAATCCCTTAGCCCTAGCCTCAAAGAATAGAGCCATTATGTAGGTTGTAAATTCCACTGGAGTTAAGATGGTAATTACTCTCATAGCCTTTTTCAAGGCCCTATATCTTACATACTTTAACTATCTTGAATCCCTACAAGCTAGTGCACAACTCAAGGCCATTACTTTTGATAGCATGGTAGAAAATTTTACATAACAAGAGAAAGTTTTTTGGAAAAGGAAGAAAAAAAATCAAATAAATGTTCCTTGCTAAAAAAGGGAAGAATCAATAACATTATTTTCCTAAAAGAAGTGGCACCAAAAGAGGCCTTGGAAGAAATAATTTCAGAGGAAGGGGGGTAAACATAATTAAGGAGAAAGATCTAATATTCATTGAAATAAATATGGAAATAATGTGACAACATGAAGAATCCACTGGGAGAGAATAAAAAATGGTAAAAACCAAAAAGAATATAAAGTTAAAATGTTAGCTCCACCTAAAGGTAAACCACTTGAATTTTCTCATTATGTTATTTCTCGTTGCAATATTGGAGTAACTGAAGATTTGTTTCCTACTTCATTGGTTTATTGGAGATATACATGACTACTTGATACATGTGCAACCAACCGTATTACCTTTTGGAAATACTTCTTTGAATACCTTATTGACAATGTAGATAGATCAATGTATTTTGTAGATAGGTCATGTCTCAAGTCGTTTTCACTAGGCACCATCAGGGTTAAATTGTCCCTTGTTCACATTCATCAACATGGCCACTAAATTCACATGTTTGATGTGAAATTACAAATAAGGAAATCATCTAACAACACAATTTTCATGACTAGAGTAGAGGAGGAAAGAGTGCTTAAGCTATAAGGAAAATATGCACATGCACAAAAATATGCATGCCTTTCTTAGTATAATGTAGGTACATTTCCATACAATATTCTATGGAATGCAATATTTGGACATATTAATTATGATAATATTTGTTTGTTTGGAAATAACGTTGTTTCAATTTTTCCAGCTATTACAAGGAAACTAAAGCAATGTAATGCGTGTCTCCTAGGAAAACATAACAAGCAAACATTTCATGATTATACTTCAAGAGAAAGTAGAAAAAATTCACCGATTCATTCTAATTTGTGTGAATTTATCCTTTTTCCTTCTGCAAATGGAAATAGGTATGATGAATTTTATTGAAGATTACACCAAGATGTGTTTGGCATAATTGTCGAAAAGTAAATTAGAAGCTTTTGAAACTTTCAAAAATTTTCATGCATGGATTGTAAATGATGTGTAGTCACATATTGGCTCTCTTTGTACTGATAATGGAAAAGAATGTACTTCTAATGAATTTTAAAATTTATTTTTCCAAAATTGGATTCAACATCAACCTTTTGTTCCATACAACTTAAAATGGTGTAGGTGAAAGAACAAAAAACACTATCTTAAATGTGGTTTGATTAATGGTGTTTTTCAAAAATGTAAAATTGATGTTTTGGGTTGATTTAGTTCTATTTGTGGTATATGTCAAAAACAAATGTCCATCTCATGCTCTTAGAAATAATACCCCTTATGAAATGTGATATGGGCACATTCCTTTGGTAAGGCATCTCATGATATTTGGTTTCACCTGCTATGCCTTGATTCCTAAGGAACAAAGAAAAAAGCTTGATACAAGGAGTAAAAAATTCATCTTCTTGGGGTATTTATATAGAACCAAAGCATATCATCTTTACAATGAGGTAAATAAGAAGTTTATTTTGTCTAGAGATGTGATTTTTCTTTAATTTCTAATATTGACAAGATTATTGAGTGGAAACTTGATTGTTTGAATAGATTCATTGATTTAAAAATTTATCATGAATTTGATAATGAGATTCCACATCTTGAAAGGGGGATCCATATATGGGATAAATATATGGAATAAAATTTTGGAGCATTGTCCCCCCCTCATGAAGTTCCATCAACTTCTTCAAATTAGGGAGAAACCTTGAGTGACATAATTGGGAGGATTGGAAAGATAAATCTTGATGCATCCTCATTTCAAAAAGTAAATCAACCTAGCCCATATCATAAAGGTCCCCCAAAATGGCTAACCAAAACACTTGAAATTTTTCATCCTATTAAAGGTGGAAAGACATGAACCAAAAATTCCACTAGATGAGATGGAGTTGACATAGATAATTTTGATTCGGGTGATGATATGGATGTTTCATATGCTTTTTAATTGAATTTATCTAGTAACTTTGAACCAAATTCCTTTAAAAAAGTTGCTTCTCATGATGAATGGAAAGAAGAAATGTAGGAGTATGATGGTCTCATAAATAATGGAACATGGAAGTTAGTGGGATTTCCATTTGGAACCAAAAAAATTCGCTGGAAGTGGGTCTATAGGAACAAGCACAATCATATGGATCACTTGACAAGCACAAAGAGAGGCTCATGGAAAAATGAAATGCACAAAAAGTGTTGAAAATGCTTATTATTGATGTCAAAGGTTGCCCAATTGAAGGAACATATTACATAGTTGAATAATACATTATGAGACCTTTTCAAAATTATATGCCAAGTCCTCTAAATCCTTATGGTTGAGGAGATAATTTTTGAAGTTATGTTAATTATTCTTCCTTATGGTTGAGGAGATAATTTTTGAAGTTATGTTAATTATTCTTTCTTTTCCCAAAAGTCGGCCTAGCTAGTGACAATTCAAACCCACAATGGATGAGTTGGACCTAAAAATAGTACTATATATAGGCATAAGAAGTGATCTGAATCTGGATTAGGGGAAAAAATTTGCTTAAAAATGAAAATGCTCAGAATCGTAGAAAACTAGAATGACAACGACCGGCCCATTGCCAGGAATCCAACGCAACTCATTTTGTCGAAAACCAAGTTCAGATGAGGAAGTTATGGTCTGCTGATCGCCATTCAAAACATGCAAATTTAAAAAAAAAAGCAGAATAGGTATAAGGTGATGACATTTCAGCCTAGTCAGCATGTAGAGAATCTTCTTCAATTTTTTTCCAATGGGACTGTGACAAGTGTCACAATTGGATTTGCTAGTTTGGTTTGTGAAGGTGAAAATTACCCAACGTCCTCCAATATCCTCCAAGGTTGAATGTGAATTCATGTGTTGGAATTATTTTTATTTTTAAAAGTTGGATTATATATATATATATATATATATATATATATATATATATATATTAAATATTTATTATTATTAGATCCAAACTTTAATATAAAATTTCGAGTACATTTTAACCTAAAGTCCGAATATACATATCCGAATTGGCATATTCTATTTCGGTTGGCATATTTATTAACCAAGTCCCAAAGGTTGATTTAATATATGCGATGGCATATTATAACCTTGGTCTGAAACCTATATATTATGGGGAGCAATACAAAGTTTGGAGTATGTTATTAACCATAGTTCAAATATTAAAGTTTGATGGGCAGATTTAAATCAACGACAATGTCAAAGGTTTGAATTATATATGGTGGCATTTTCAAATGTCAATCCTTACTACAAAGGTTTGAAACTATTTGGTGCAAAGGTTTGAAACTATGTTATCTGATGACATGTTTTATGTGTGCCAAAAAATGTATATGAGGGGCGAGGTGGGGGTTCGACCCCTTGACCTCCCCCACTCCACTCTATGCTCATACCAATAAGCCACAATTTTTTCCTTGAAACGAAAGGCACTGAAGTTGTAATTAAATTGCATCCGATTTCGGATGGCGGAATGAAGGGGGCCATCCCTGCGGGTCAACCTACCTTCCACATAACCGCACACCATATGCCCATCCTTAAGTGCTCGAATTAAATGGGATAAGTGTGAAGTTAACCTCATAATAGTATGTAGTTAAGCTTTAATTAATCTGAGATTAAGTTGGCATATTTTTAGTAGATTCCCCAATTTTAGCGGACTTGCCAACTTTGTTGGAGTTAATTGTCAGTTTTCCAGATTTAGAGGAATAATATAGGGGAGAATTTAATGAAGTTGGCCAAAAATAAGGTCTCTAGGAAAGACCCAGGTTCAGGGTTGAGGCCAACAAGGTTTCCACAGTAGTCTAGCACAACGCCGACATTTTCACCCTACTCCTGAGAGTAGAGCGTCTCGCCTGAGGCGTGCTACGACCTTAGTGAGATTAGAAGCTAGATCAGGTAGAAGAAAAATGAAACCACAGAGAACAGAATGGAAACTTGGAAGAAAAAAACATATCTCAACTCTATGCATATACTATCACTCATAAACGCATGTTTAGAAGGCTGAATTAAAATTTAAATTGAGCATACATTCATCGTAAGAAAATAACTATCACTCAACTCATAACATTGCACACAACAACAACCATATTTTATTATCAATAAAAGAACAACATACATCAACTCTGTAGAGTCTATTACAGTTTGATTCAGTACAACAGAGTTCTCACAGATATCTCATAAGGCTTTTCTCTTTCCTATCGGCCTTTCACCGCACTGACTAACTAACTAGTTTCCGCTGGTTGACTGCCTATTTTTTCCTCCGCTAGTGTGACTATCAGTCTTTCCTCTTTTCCTACTCCGTTGCTTACTGCTTCTTCTTTATTACTGGGAGTTCTACTGATTATTCTTGTCTCCCATATCTTCCATCTGCACTGTTCTCTGCTAATGTCGCGCCACCTATCTTCTGGCTTTCCGCAACCATGACAACTCCCTGTCTACCTTGATTTCATTCTGCCACCTATCCTCCGACCCTCTGGAACTCAAAAATTTTATTTTCTAAAACGAAGGCCCCAATAGGCCCCAAACACATGCTATTGACTCATCCCGAGTCAATCTTTTCCTACTGCTGCGACTTCTGGTGGTATGTTGGCTTCAGAGGTTGACCTTGTCTTTTCTGTTTCTTCGCTCTGTCCAAACAAAGGCCCCAACTCTGGAACCTTCCTCAATGTTGAGAACTTGAGTTCTACAAACTCAGTGATTGCCTGTTTCCACTCTTTAATTAACTGTTCTGTCTGGGTGGGGACTTTTTCGGCCTCAGTCTCACTCGCTACAGGCAATAGTTTGTTGGATACCTCATGTATCTTCGGCTCGGCTTCGGCCACCATCTGCTGCATTGCCTCTTATTTTTATTTTACTGGTAGCCTTAACTCTCTAGGGACCTATTTTTTGGCCTTTGAGTGCTCTTATATTTTCTATATTTTGGTTTCCAATACCTATGCTTGGTTGTATAGATGGGTTATTCCGACCAGATCAGTGGCTTCTTTGATTTCTTGGGAAATTTGCTGAAGCTATGCTGTGATTGGGTGGGCTTCTATCGTTATTGAGATGGAGCATTCATGTAAATTATTCAGCAGGATATAAGCCTCTTTTACTGTTGTCCCTAGGGTTTCCCTCATGCCATTTACCTACTTCTGTCTCTATATGACCTTGTCGACGTAGCAGAATTTTTTGCATGAAATTTTCACCCGGATGGAACTTTTGACCATTGAGTAGGCCGATATGTCCTCTGGAATTTTTCTATCTTGGGAAATGATTGTCGGCCATAGGTATTTGAAGATTTTTGTCGCCTTTTCTAGCTGCTTATGTAAGGTATCCTTTTCAATTTTAAGCTAATTGTGATCCTCAATAAGCATGATGACCTGTTGTTGTTGCTTCTCAAACCTATATTGGAGGTCATTGTGTAGTCCTTCTTCTTGCTGTGCTGTCAGCTGGATGAAATTGTATAACTGGCTATCCCCCCAACTCTGCATGTTCTCAACGCCTGACATCTCCTGGGCCGGATGTCTTTCTCTGAATGGTTTCCCACTGGTGAGTGATCTCTCTGAGTTCTCTTGTGGGGATGCTAGTTGGTTCTGTTGTGGTAGCTGAGAATCAGGGACATTCATGCTAGTGGACGGTAGAATCTGCTACAATATTAGGTTGGATTGCTAGAAAGGGTTTAGCTCTGTTGATGAGGGCATTGTATCAGAAGTAAAATACCCTCCTTGAACTAATAGCTCTAGGAAGGTGCCCTGTCCCGCCGAGGGTTGGTCAACCTCGAGTACTCTAGCCATACCCAAGTTAAATTCTGCCTCGGTGTCACCATTTTTCTTGTTCCCTAGTTTTATTGGATTTGAGATATTTGCTGAGGTGGGCGGAGTGTGGATGGAGTGGTCTTTGGAGGTGAATGAAGTGTGGAGTGATGAGTTGTGAGTATGAGGTGGAGATGATGTCTGAATTCTTAGAACCAAGGACAAATCAAATGTAGGTAGCACAAAGGTTACTTGGGTGGTTCCCTCTAGCTCTTCTTGAATTGATACACCTATATCTATAGGTTGGGTCTGATCTTCCCCTGTGAGATCAACTACTTTCTTAGGTACCATAATTCATCCTTTCTTTGGCTTGGGTGCATCTACTAGAGGCTTGGGTGCCTTGATTTTGTGGATTGGAGTGACTGTGGTTGCTGGAGGGGAATTGAACATGGTGGAAGGTAGGGTAGTAATGAAAGGGGTTGTTGTGGATGGGGATACAGAATTCAAAGACTGGAAGTGAGAAAAAGAAGGAAACACAATAGAAGCACTTGTGAGAGTTTTTATTACTAGATTGAATTCCTTCACCCTCGTGTCGAGCGGGTCCAGTAAAGGTCATAACTGCAATTGGGAAACCCTCCTCGTCGCTTCTTTTGGTGACTCCCCTGGGAGTGCTTTCGGTAGCATCTCCTCAAATGAATAATGGGGTATTCCACTTCTAACTTCCATCGCATCTCTAGGACATGAGCAGACTTCAGTGTGGAAGGCTTCTTCTTCTACTTGAAACTTTAGTGGCTGCATTCAGAACGTGGTTTAGTCCATGCAACTAGGTATGATATAGTTTTGTTTGTGGGTTACCCCGAACCATATCTATGAAGAATATCTGGCCAATAGGTTCCTCAGAACCATTTTTTGGCTCCCCACCACATCAACTATCTGCCTGTACCAGAATGATAAAGCCTCTTTGTTGACCTCCTTGGTGTTGGGATCTCTTGATACTTTCCAGGGCGTAAATCTTAACGCCATTGGATGGCTGTGAATAATTTCTGTGAGCTGCCTAATGCTTGGATGAGTCCATGTCCACATTGAAAATTCCATAATGAGATAGCCATAGATGAATCCTGTGGATTTCCTGTAATTATCCTCACAGGCCTCAAATAGTACATTCAATAGGAAGGTGCACTAGTTTAGCTGTGCTCCTTGGATGCAGTGTTTCGTGACTGAGATGGTGTCGAGGGTGCATACTCCTTTGGTGTAATGCATCATTTTTTTACCCACTACCAGATAGCAGAAAAATTTCACCACTGGATTGTTGATGAGGTCAATCTTCACTCCCTTCCCTCCTCTTCTGGTCTCATACTTCTTGTAATAATCACAATCCCTTGACTTTTTGGCTCTTTTGGACACATTTTGGAATGTCGTTGAGATGTCATTCCCCTCTGCTGATAATCCTGTAAGTCTATTGATGTCCTCTCCATGGATATGCATCTCTCTCCCCAACCAAAATGATCCATTATGAACTCTTCTCATCAGAAATTTGTACACTGCATTGCCGCTCCTATTGTTCCAAATACTGGGAGGTTCCTGAGGTTTAGTATAGTCGACCTTTGAATACCTTTGAATTCTGGATTCATCCTTGCTGCTTCACCTCCTCCCTCTATGGAATAATTCTCCATATACACTTGTCTCTTCATAGCTAGGAATTGATAGGAGTCCGTGAAATCTGTATCAATTAAGGAAGCATTGTCATACTTGTCTATTAATGATTCTATCCTCTGAATTCTTGCATCGATCTTGGGCTCGATGACTGATGTTGCTATCTTCGTCATCTTTGTTCTTCTGCTGTATACCTGAATTGATGTTACTGGTCTATTTCTGTGAATTCTTACTGTTGGTCTGTTTCTTTGAACTTTCTTTGTCGAAATATTTCTTGTTGTTGTAGCTGTTTCTATTTCAGAATTTTCCGGAATTCTAGTGCTTTTCTTCTTTCATGTGGGTTAGGTAATTCTATTGACACCAATGAGGTTTATATGACCCCATAACTAATTAATTGTGTGATTAGTTACCGCAGTGAGGTGTATTCTAAAATTTCTGACTGTGGCTTCGGGATTTGGGTAGATGTGATGGGTAATAATTATGGCTTAATATGGAAAATTTATTACGGTATGGGGTTTACTAATTAATGTAGTTATTTTTCAAATTCGGGTGATCCTACGGACTGAAAACGATATGATGGGTCATTATGAATGAATTATATTTGACACACGTGGCTTTCTGACACAGTAGACTCTACCCCCCACCACAATTGGTTGCGATGTGGTCTCCACATCGCAACAGGTGCAATTTATTTTCTACGCCATTGTGCGGTATTTTTATTAGGATTCCTATTCTATGTCTCATCTCAGGTGCGAGAGAGTTATTGACTCTATCTATTTATGTTCTACCCTACTGACCACTCTTGGTTACGAGAGTTATTTGAAAAAAATAAATGGTGGAACTTACTCATGATAAGGCTTCATGCATACGCCATTCACCCATCCTTGTAGTATTTGTCCATCTAGTTGCGCCAGTCGAACCGCGCCTGAGTGTTTAATTTCTATGACATGATATGGTCCCATCCAATGCATTTTGAGTTTTCCCGAGAACTTCTAAAATTTTCTATCGTACAATAGGAATTTTCCTCTGATAGTGAACCTCTTGTGCTTGATGTGATGGTCATGTTAGGATTTTTGTATTTCTCTTTGCACTGTCTGATGGAAGTCTGCTAGAAAAATATCTTATTCAAGATCCTGTAGCTCATGGAGGCATTCAATGATTGAGTCTTCATCTGTCATATGCACTATTAAAGCAATTAAGAGACTTGGTATGATAAATTCGGCTGGTACAACCACCTCTCTTCCATATACCAGCTGGAATGGAGTTTGATTGTGCAATCTCTTTATGGTTGTCCTATATGCCCACAATGTGGCTGGTATCCTTTCATCCCAGTCATCGCAGTTGACATTGCATATATTGGTTAGTATTTTTTCTAAGATCTTGTTGAATGCCTCAATGGTTCCATTCGCTTGAGGGTGGTATGGGCTACTTTTGTGATTTTGTACCATAAATTTATCTAGCAGAGATTTAATAATTGTATTAATGAAGTGTATACCTTGATCACTTGTTAAGCTTCTGGGACAACCAAATCTGCTAATGATATTCTTGAAAATAAACCTGGCTACTATTTCTGTTGTGCAATCTCTTACTGGTGCTGCCTCTGCCCATCTTGCGAGATAATCCATTGCGGTTATTATATACCTTGCCTGTGAGTGTCGTACCATTGGTGCAATTGGCCCTATGAAGTCAACGACCCATTTTTCAAACAGCTACAGTGCTGTTACAGGTTGCAGTGGTAACTCATCATGGTGCGACAAACGTCTTGTTCTTTGTTGACATAACATTTTTTCACATATGCCTTACTATCTTTGTGAACTGTGGGCCACCATAACCCTGCATGTAGTATTTTTCTTGTAGTGGGTTTTGTGCCAATGTGGCCTCTCACAACTCCCTTATGACAGTCCCATAAGATATTCTCTCTTTCATGATCCATGAAACATCTTCACAAGACGTGATCCAATCCCATTTTATATAACTGTCCTGCTATCAATTGATATTCAACTGCTTGCACTACCAGATGTCTTCTTTGAGTTGCCGTGTATTCTATTGGGCATTGCCCTATGGCCAGATACACTATTATCTGCTCTAAATAATATAGGATGGCTTCTACTCTGAAAATATCAGCATCTAAGAACTGGTCATCAAGGGATCCCCTATTCTCCCCATTCTCCAACCTTGATAAAGGGTCGGGACCCATGTTTAACCTCCCTGGTTTTACTATTACTTCAAAAGTGAACTCCTGGAATAGTAGGAGCCATCTACAGATTCTTCCTTCAAGCATAGGTTTGTTTACCAAGTATTTCAACACTGAGTGATCCGTGAAGAACTTGAATGTACCTCCCAATAGGTAATGATGAAACTTATGAAGAGAGTATACCATCGCAAGAGCTTCTTGTTCTGTTGTTGTGTAATTCCTTCCAGCTGTAGACAACTTCCTGCTTGCAAAGTACACTGGATGATCAATAGAAGTCTCTCTTGGCTGAGCTAACACCACTCCTAATGCAACAATGGAGGCATCAATATGGACATGGAACTGTTTGTCCCAGTTAGGATGAACCAATATTGGTGCACTTTCTAGTTTTTCTTTCAATATGTTTATGGCGTTAGTGCATTCGTTGCTCCATATAAATTGCTCTGATTTCCGCAACAGTTTTTCTAATGGTGTTGTAATATTTGTACAATTGGATGAATCTTCTGTAGTACCCTATATGCCCTAGTAGTGACCTCAACTGTTTTACAGTTTCTGGTGCTTCTATTTTAACAATGACCGCTACTTTTGCTGGATCCACACAAACACCCTGCTTACAAACGACATGTCCCAGAAGTGTCCCAAAAGGTACTGCAAAGATGCATTTCTTAAGGTTGAGGGAGATTTGGAGTTGTTTGCATCTGTCAAAAATGATTTTGAGTAGAGTTTCATGGTTCTTCAGTAAACAATAAACTGTCCAATCATCCATATATACCTCTAGGAACTTATGGATATAATCCCTAAATGCTGCTATTACTATTCGTGAAAATACTGCTGGTGTATCCTTTATTCCAAAAGGCATGACATGGTATGCAAAAGATCCCCATTCGTTTGTGAAAGTGGTCTTCCTTTTGTCTTCTTCTACTATTCTCACCTGGTGATACCCGGAGAATTCATCTATGAATGAATAGGCTTCATTTTCCTACTACATTGTCAAGAACCTCATCGCTAAATGGGGTAGGAAATGGATCATGAATACATGCATTGTTGAGACTTTTGTAATCTACACATACTCTAATCTCTGATTTCTCCTTTTTTCTCTGTATTACAATGGGACTGACCCATTCTACTTCCTCAACTGGAAAAATCAAGCCTGCCTTCAGAATTTTATCTATCTCTGCTTTAACTTTTTCCTTAACTCTTGGATTTAGGCGGTAAGGCCTATGTTTTACCAGTATTGCATCTAGTTTTAAGACTATGAACATTTCTCCCATGTATTATTTAATCCCCTTGAGCTCTGCTATTGAAGATGGGAATAAATATTCATATTCCTGTAATAGGTCAAAGATTTCCGTGCTTCTTCTTTGTCTTCAAGGGTAACAAGTGCAGTCCTTCTGTAGTTGGTTCTTCCTGTACTTCTTGCTCCCCTTCTTTCTTTGGAAAGTATAAATTCCGGAAATTCTCTAAGTCGTCATTTTCCATCTCGCGATTTATCCATTTACATGCTACTGATTCTTTGATTTTATGTTATGCTAATCGTAGATCTTCATCGTCCCGAAGCTCTGGAAAGAATAATACTCTTCTGATGGCTTGGAGGGCATCTGTAACTGGCTCTGTATCTCCCTTGAAAGAAAAAAATTGTGCGAACCTTTCCGCAACTACACGCCAGGTGCCAATTCGTCTCTTCTTCTCCTCCATCAAGTACCAGGCCAATGGAATGGTGTCCAATGAATGTATGAAATTGTGCATCCACATATATTATGGATACCTGCCTTCTTCCAGTTATACTCAAAAAATTTTAAGTGCTCTATGGGGTTAGAATCCCCTTGGTACTTTTCGATGAATTGTGGTCCTGAAGCTTCTTGGAATTTAGCTCTTAGTGCTATTGCAAAATCTTCCCATTGCGGAAGAGAGGTGCGATGGTTGACCAACCATCTTGCTGATGTGGATTCTACATCCATAAGAGGGAATCTATGCTTTATTGGTACCTTTTATTCTAATTTTTTAATAAATGTATTTACAACATGCATATTTGATAGAGTCGGATATCGTCTTACCTTGGTTCCAATCTAGTTGACTCCTGTATGTTAGCGCATATTCTAATGTTGGTTTCATATCCTCCCTGTTGCGAATCATCTCAAGCTATTTCTGAGCCCAAATCAGAACTCTTAACACTTCTCCAGCTTACGGTCCCTCCCGCTGTCAGACTGATATAATATTTTCTCTTTCCTATCGTCATTTGGTAAAGTTGATTTAGAAGTTGAGCATCCTCTTTTTTGTCAACAGTCTCTGTATATCAGGGTCCTTGATATGGGTCATGTGGCTGAATTACCCTGACTTTCCCGTCTTCGAATATCATCAATTCCTTTTTCAAATCAATTGCTGCATAATTCTCGAAGGCCCAATCTATCCCCAATAAAGCAGGATAAGGATCCTTGTCCCCCATGATGTCTATCACCTAAAAATATGTATATGTTTTTACTCCCGCGACATCAACTTCGACTTCTTCTAGCCTTCCTATGGGTACAATACAATACTGATTTTCCATTGGCAGCCGTATTGGTGACTATGTCAACTTTGGCCTCCCCAGTGCTTCCCACGTATTTCAAGGTAGAATGTTGACATCTGATCCTAGATTGAGCATTATATCTTTGATTTGAAATCCTGCGACTTGAGTATTCACCCAAAATTCCTTTCCAGTTCTTCTCTTGTTTCTTTTTATCATTCTTATGTACTTTTTTGTTGAATTTATTGACTCTCCTGGTTATGCATTTTCTTGCACCATCAACTCTAGATTTTTTTTTAGTTGTTCCATCATAGGTGCATTGGTTACAATTTTTAGGAACAGTCAGAACCATTCCTCAATCAATGTACTTGTATGATTCTCCTCTTTTTTGAAGGTCAGCTGTGGAAGTTCAATACTTCTACTCCCCCCTATCTGGGAAAATGTTTCCACTGCTGCCTTAAAATATTTATTTTGTCTATCCAGTCTAAAAGAGTTCTTTGGAGATGTGGGCTTGATCAGATTTACCGGTCCATACTCTGTGCATCCTCCCCTGGTTTCTTCCCTCCCCATGTTACTATAGCTATGATTTTCATGGGCTGAGCTTCTGCTATTCTTAGTTTTGCATTAACCAGATTAGCTCCTCTTTGTCTGGCTCTTTCCTCCCACCTCTTAATCAACTCTCGGCAGTATTCAGTTGCGTGTGTGTTAACTCTGCATTGAGAGCACCATGGTCTTCTGGGTAGCAGACATTCCCTTGCTACGTTCCCTTCTTGATCACAATTATAGTGCCTTATTGGTCCTCTTCCTCTGGTTCTGTCCCCTCTCATTCCTGCTCCTTGGCCCCTTGGAGTTTCATTCACTCTATAACATGGTCTGTCCAGTTGTTCTACTAGTGCATCAAGGGCTCTACATTGCTCTGTATTATGCGTTGTAGAAGCACAAAATTCACAGTATATATTGTTTGGAATATTAGATTTTTTTTGCAAAATTGGACATAGTCATGGAGGATGACCGATACCTTTGCATATTTCATAGTAGTCGATTGCAGTCTAATTTTGCTAAGTGGGGAACCCTAGAGTGTGGGGTTGCGGTTGGTATAATCCTTGGGTATTTATCTGCGCAACTCCCCCAACTGGTGGAGCCCCCTGTGTCCCTGTTGCTAAATTTCCTACATTTTTCCCTTGCAACCTCGGGCTTTCTGTGGCCACATGTCCTTTCATCAGGCAATGGGTGCACCGCAGGTTGGGCCTTGCACGTCGTATTGGTTAAATGTCTTTCAAATTTTCCGTTAGACTGGCTATCTGATGTTGTAGCTCTAGTATGGAAGGATCTTGTCCTGCTGCTCCTCCTCTGAACTCTTGCGGGTACCCCACCATAGCTTCTATTTTCATGGCTTGATCTAGGGCACCTTGTAGGGTATCAATCTTCTGTTGCGTCAGTGGGGTCCTTGTCAACAGGAGGAGTGCCTTAATAAACCAATATCGTTGGTGATTTGGATCAATTGGGTAACTTAGCTTCCCAATCGCATCCTTGAATCTTCTCATCAGGTCCCAAGCCATTTCTCCTTCTCGCTGTTTGATTTCCCACAACTTAGATAATCCCTGTTGATCTATCTGAGGTAATTTAAATTATTTGAGAAATTATTTCTTCACATCATATATTTTTGGGTTTGGATGAGCTTCTGACCATTTAATGAACCAATGAAGAGCTCTTTCTGTTAGAGTGGCTTGGAACTCAATCAACTTAGCTACCTCTGGTGTCTTCTAAGCTCTCCAAATTGCTTCGTAGAGATACCAGTGTTGCTCCACATCATCGTTACCTCTCCTAGAGAATTCTGGGTATCGGGTGAATGATCCCGCCATCTTTCCTTTTATGGGTGGTACTAGAAAAAAAACCTCTAATTCCCAGCTGAGAGATTGTACTACTAGCACTGTGGCTAGTAGATATCTGTACTGTAGACATAACACTACTCAACTTGCTAAACTCTCGTACTTAACAAAAAAATTATCAAGTGGATGATAGAGTACCAGGGAAAGGTCAGGACTAGAGCTAATTGAACTTTGAAGAATAGTATTAGCTTGCGTTATGGGTGTCGACCTCTCTCGGAATAGTTGCTCCATCGCAACATGCAGCTCCACATCGGATGTCTCCTCAGGGTGCGCGTCCTCCTCATTATAATTTTATCCCTTTTCTCTTCGAGCTGGGCTCCTATACACTTGCCTAACTTCCTTAATGGTCCCTCTGATTCCTTGGGATCCCATCTGACCTTCCCTTTCCTTTGTCATCTGTGGCACCTTTTCCTTGTCCTCTCGATTACTCTCCTGCTTCTCAAACTCCTTCATCACCCTTTCTCACCACTTCTTAGAAATCTACACCCTCCGATGTGCTTTTCGCTCTCTCAATCTACTGGAGGTTCTGATATTCATATCCCTATTCCCCCTTCTCACTTACTTGTAGCATATTTCCCTCAGTCCCTTCCCCTTGTACTGTAGGTTTAAGTCTCCATCTCAGAACTTTGAAATGTCATCAAACCCTCATCCACCATTAAATCTTTCATCCACCACGATATTTCCTTCAATAGTTCTCCCCACAATCCAGATATGAATATATCTTCAGATTTTGTAAAATATTGGTAACACTCGGTTGCAAATTCCGCAATGTATCCTTCCAAGGTATATTGTACCCAAAAATCTACTTCTTGGGTCAAATCAGTATCTAACCGATGGAGTGCTACCAGATTCATGTGTGTCCACTTGCGACAGACTCTACACGATCCTACCAAAAGTGACTTGATTTGCAGTCTCTGTAACCAATTATAAAGTTCTTCATGAAACTTTCCCCAGAAAATTTCGTACAGGTCACTCGCAGATTCGAAAAACAAGACCCGATCTTTGACAGTATTTTCCCTCTGTTGTTGAAGCTTTGCTTGTTGTGATATCAACTGGTCTAAATGATTATAGCACCAGCTTCGTAGTTCCCTCTTAGAGATCCATGATACCATGATCTAACTCCTAAATGAATTTTCAGGTCCCGGAAATGGAACAATTTGTTGGTGAAAAAGGAGGTCTCTGAGCAAGACCCAGGTTCAGGGTTGGGGAAAACAAGGTTTTCGTAGTAGTCTAGCACAATGCTGACATTTTCACCCTACTCTAGAGAGTAGAGTGTCTCACTTGAGGTGTGCCACAACCTTAGTAAGATTAGAAGCTAGATCAGGTAGAAGACAAATGCAACCATAGAGAACAACTATGGAAACTTGGAAGCAACAAACATATGTCAACTCTCTGCATAAACTATCACTCATCAACACATGTTCAAAAGGCTGAATTAAAATTTAAATTGAGCATACATTCATCGTAAGAAAATAACTATCACTCAACTCATAACATTACACACAACAACAACCATATTTTATTATCAATAACAGAACATCATACATCTACTCCGTAGAGTCTATTACAGTTTGATTCAGTACAACAGAGTTCTCACAGATCTCTCCTAATGCTCTGCTCCTTCCTATCGGCCTTTTGTTGCACTAACTAACTAACTAGTTTCCATTGGCTGACTACCTATTTGTTCCTCCGCTAGTGTGATTGTCAGTCCTTCCTCTTTTCTAGCTCCGATGCTTACCACTTCTTCTTTATTACTAGGAGTTATACTGATTGTTCTTGTCTCCCTTATCTTCCATCTGTACTATTCTCTGCTAATGCCAGGCCACCTATCTTCTGGCTTTCTGCAACCATGACAACTCCTTGTCTACCTTGATTGCGTTCTGCCACCTATCCTCCAACCCTATGCAACTCAAAACAGTTCTTTTCCAAAACAAAGGCCCCAACATGAAGCCTACCCTGAGTAATTTTCGACCAATTTGGGATCATGAATAGTCATTCCTAGCAGATTGGCATGCTTTTAATCCATTGGACTATCTTATAGAGGTACAGGAGAAAATATACATGTGTTTTTGGTCACTTGAAGAAAATGGAAGCCCAAGGCAACCAGGAGGGAATGCCATGCCCATATCAGCTTAATGCCAAATGGAGTGAATGAATAGTAATTTTTAGATATATTTGATGTTACGAACATAATGGTACATTTTACAGAGGATTTGGAGCACATCTGAAGGTTATTTTGTAAATTTGGAGATTAAACAAGCCCATAGCCACCAAGATGGGAGGTCAAGCCTAGAGGAGTTGGTAACCAAATTCAGAGATTGAATAGTCATTTTTGGGGCTTTCATGTCTTTTGAAGCTAACGGAATAGTCATAAAATCCATTGGAGCATCACATATGCTTGTAATTAAACATTTGACTCATAATCCCAAGAGGGCCTAACTAGTTGAAGCATGTCCATGGAGATGTAGCCCAGGAGGGGTGAACTCCATTATCATCCATTGCGTTATGTGATTGTTGTGAATTATGTTTATGCATTTAATTTTATGTGAATGAGTTTTTAAATCTTAATTAACTCATAATTTTATCATCAAAGACACATGAAACTTGACTCTTTAACCCCTTCACAAATGGTTAACATGAGACGATCCTTAAACACATTTTTAATACTGATGAGGGAGCTAGCATAGCAATAACTAATTTTCCCATATTCAGATCAAGGAGTAGGAATTTACTCACCCACTCATGCAACTCAAATATGTTTAATCAAGAAAGGAAAAATTGGGCTTCTCAGGTTCATACCTCCTGAACTAGAAGTGAGGAGAGGGTGAATTGGGGAGAATATTTGTGGAAGTATTTTGGCATATTTCAATTTTTTTTTTTTGGCTCATTTCTAAATTATTTTTGTGTCCTTGAAGGTGTTATAGTTCATACACTGGTGAGGATTTATTAGACCAAATTTATATCCATTTGAGGTGAAGTCTTGAGGCCGATTTCTAGTAAATTAAGGGGTCGAGTTAATGCATGTTTTTGTTGGCCGAATTAAGGATGATTAAGGTTGAATTTATTCCTTTTTTGAGGCCAAAGTTACAACCCTGGAAAATTCAAGTTCTAGGCCTATCTTAAGATATTATTTGAGGATTAAGTGTTTTAATTTTTATGAAGTAAAGTTCTAGGGCCGAGTATATCTGGTTGAAGTATGAGTTTCAAGATTGAGTTTTATTGTTTGAAGGTCTAACTAATTCATGTTTTGAAGGAAAATTTATAGTATATTGAAGGCCAAATTCAGGCCTGATTTGAATTCCAAGTTTGGCTATCTTGGAAGATAAAATTTTGGATGCTAATTTTGAGAGAAAAAGTTAAGTGTATTGACTGGAATTTTTTGTGAAGGATAAAGGAAAAACTGCAAAGATAGTAGTATTTATAGGGCCAAATACTAGATCCTAAGAAATTTATAAGTTAGAGCCCATTGAGGATTTGTGTTCTGATCCTATTGACAAGTTGGTATTGAAAATTTTCTTATAAGTTGGTGGTTAGAAATTGTAGCAAGAAAGGCTCAAATTGACTTTTTCCTTAGTCAAATTAAGTAATTCAATTTTCCACATCAACAAGATGACTTGGATTGAAGTTATCTTGAGTGACATGGCTTTGTCACTTAGTTATATTAGTAAATTCGAGTTTTTAGGCTTGGAGTAGAGTTGTGCATGTAGTTATTGCTAAAATTTAGCAATCTAGTTCAATTATTTTCAGGTGAACTTAGTTAACTGAGCTCAAGTAATTAATTAAGTCAGTTGAAGGTCAGTTGAGTAGTAGAATTGTTTGTAACTCATTGATATCTCAGTTAAACTAGTCAATCAACTAAAAATATCGCAAACATGCATGGAATTCAAATTTCCTATATGGATTGGAGGAAAAGACACATTGTAATCATCAATTATATACTAGTTGAGTGTGCAGGCTTGACATTGATGCAAGTGATTTATTCCTTGGTAATATCACAAGGAAATAGGGAATTACCCTATTACTTAGAAGCTAAATTTATCCTAGATTGTGTAAGGAAATAGGAAGAAGTTGGAGCCTTGAATTAGATTAGTGTTGGCCAGAGCAAGGCCAACAAGAGAAGAGGTTTACAGTGTAGGGTGTGCTTCAAGATCAAAGAAATATATTGTAATAGTGTCTCATTATCATCTAATTAATGAAAAGAAACGGAGAAGATTTTACCATTTGGGTTCCCATGTAAATCATTGTGTTCATGTGGTTTAATGGTTGAATTTCATTTCATGTGTTTCTAAATCAAATACATCATTAGTAACAAATTTCTATTAACTTGTACACTTACTAAGGATTGATGTCCTTGTTTTCTTAATAGGTTGGAGCCTACAATATTTCGTAAGTTGGTGCTTATAGAGGAGTTGTGTCCTCATAAGATATTGTAATAATTTAAATATTTTTTCAAGTATTTCTTCTTCAAATTTTGATTTTCACTTTAATCATTGCGATCATACATTGTGGATGCCTGATTATGTGATGCGAATTCAGTTTCAAGATTAAATAAGAGAAAATTTGTCAAGAGTAATGAATATTGATTCACCCCCCCCTCTTATTATTCAAAAAATTGGTATCAAAGTAGGATTCTTCAAGAACGATATAAAAACTGTTAGAATATCTTAAAGGGGGCCACGACTAGTCTAGAAGCATCAATCAAAATTCATTTCTTTGATTGATTTTTTTTTTTTTTTTTTGTCTTTTGGAAGATAAGAATGAAAACACACTTTATGTCTCTTGGTGCTAAAGTTTGGAGGTCTATTACAGATGGATATAATGTCCCATTCTCTCCCCCAACTGATAAATATGGGAGAAAGGCTTATGTATCTAATTCAAAAGCTATGAACTTCATTTTAAGTGGTTTGTAAAATTTAGAATTTGTTAAATTTATGCAATGTGAATTGACTAAAGATATGTGAGACAATCTTGTAAGAAACTATGAAGGAGATGACAAACTAAATAAGGAAAAGCTTCATACTTTCCAGAGCCAACTTGAAATCCTAAACACGAATGATGAAAAATATGTTAATGCTTATTTTCTTCGAGTAGATGAAGTGGTTAATTCTCTCAAAGGATTTCGTTAAGAAGTTAAAGAAACAATAGTTGATAAAAACAAAATTGAGGTATCTTCCTCTATGTTTTGATGCCAAGGTATCTCCCATAGAATAATTAAGATATTTGGAGAATCTAAAAATGGATGAGCTTCATGGAATTATCAATGCATACAAAATGAGGATGAGAAATTAATCACATAAGGAAGCAACATTTAAAGCATCTAAGAAGTAAACATGATACAAAAATGGCACGTAAGTTACCTCTCATATGTTTTAACTGTGGTAAGTTAGGAAATTTTATCGCTAAGTGTCCTTACAGGGAAGATAGTGGTGATGAAGAAGAACCAAGAAAAAGGGTCTTCAAAGGAAAATCTTTGAGAAAGAAAAATATCTATTCCAAAGAGGATACTAATTTTTCTGAAGAATAAGAACATATGATGATAGAAGAGAGATCCAATTTGTAGCCACAAATGAGGAATCCAACATAGAAAAATTAGAGGAGAAAAAATAAAAAGCAGAAGGAGAAAGCGTTGAAGGCATAGTGGATCGTGTAGAAATTTGTTTTAGTGCATTAGAAGAAATTGATAGCTTCAGGAGGGAGAGCAAGATAATATCCAAGGAAATCATCTTCATCAAGACTGGAAGAGAGGAAGAAAAAAGAGTGGAAGAAATTTTGAACAATCAACCAAAATAAAGTGAACAAAACTATGAAAAGAATGGGGCTTAAATTGTATCATTAAGGAAAGTGCTAGATAATTTCAAAAAAAGAATGAAAAGATATAAAACCCTGGATGTTATTCTCGACAGTCAAAAATCACCATATGAAAAGAATGGTATTCATTAAATGAGTGATACCTCACTAAAAGAATATGAAAACACCAATTCACCCAGTAAGGAAGTTGAAGAAAAACATGAAAGCTCCACCCTCAGAAAGATAAAGGACAGGAGATGGGAGGATTATGGAAACACTGTTACACCAAAATACTCTGTTGATGCTCTCAAGGGGTCCATTGACAATGTAGGTAGAAATATTATAAGGGACACATAATATAAAATATTTGGATAATCTCCAAAGGAGATCAAATTCAAAATAAATATTTCATCAAGGCAACCATACTAAACCAATTATCAAACTATTTTTCTGGGTCATTAATTTTCGTGAAAAAAATTTGGTCATTAGGAAAGCGATTGTAAAGGTTATGTGAAAAATGATTATGAAATATGTTCTCATAAAACCTCTAAAAATAAGTTCATAGACATCAGATTCAGAGACATTAATGATAACATAAATCATAATTCATTTGCACCATTATCAAGGTATAACATAGAATGTTACAAATGCAACAAATTTGGACACGTGGCATGAGACTGTCCTAAAATATCAAGAGAAGGGTTTTGGATGAGAAAACGGGAAGAAACACCAACAGTAAAATTTAAACTATTTGTGTATGATTGAAACAATCAAAGTCAGTGGTTCATTGATAGCAGATGCTCTAAACACATGACTGGAGATCAAAGAAATTGAATACTCTTTTGGAGACAATGGATTTGCAAGAATCTCTAGAAGAGGTACCATAAGCCTTGAAAATGGTAGGATTAAAGAAAAAGTTGTATGTACTGTTATCACAAAATTGAACTTTATTGGCTACTCATCAAACAACTCAGTGTAACTATTTCAAACCAATTCTAACTGAGTATTAGCCTCTTTAGTTTGAGAGGGCTCTCTCAAGGGGGTTTATGATTTTTGAATAATGGTAGTACTAGATGGCTAACTCGATAGAAATTGTAACTTGTTTTTTATGATTGCAGGTTGAGAAATGCAGGCTTGCTATCATTGGGATTATGGAGTCAACAATCAGTAATTTCAGTGATAGTGGTTCATCACATGGAAGCTGAGGCAGATAGAGGTTTTTAACAAAGGAAACTCACACACACAACATAGGAAAACACAATCATTTCACCACTAAAGGAAGTCAGAGCATAATATTATGAATTATGAGTAATTAGAGATGAAATATACTGCAAGTGATAAAACATAAGATAAAGATCAATAATATATCAAAAACCTCATGATAATCTCAGGTTTGTAAATAAGAATGTCACTTTGTATTACTGAAATTGGTCAAAAAACATACAAGCGACAGTATTTTGCAAATATTCTCCAATTCCTTACTACTTCGATGTTTTTTCTTTAAATAGACATTATTTACAACAAGGATGATCTGCCTGGTGGCTAGATCCTCAAATTCTCCTATGACACCTTTCATAATTGAAATACATAACTTCTAACAGACAACTGACAGCTACCCTTTAAAGAAACCATCTCCTAATAGGACTCTAACTCCTATTTATTACATTTCTCTACCCTATCTATGAAAAAGTTACATGATGGTTACAAAATAAATATCACACGATCGAAAGACACATGACAGAGTTCATCACCACTTTACATATTTAAAACCCTCCTAGATCTATGGAACATAACCCTGCTTTTTAGGAATGGATGATCTTCATCTTCAACGCTGTTTTGACTCATGACCTGTCTGCATGGAACACCCTTTGAGTCATAAATATCTGATAATAAAATCCATTGACATGTTGGAGGTTTCCATTTGGCCAAAATTTCCTTTAATATGCTCAAAAATATTTAACAATTGCTCGTTACGAAAACATGATAGTTTCGTAGCGAGTTTTGGTAGCATGAGAAAAGTAGCCTTTCCATCCATCCTCTTCCATTCTTTGTTGTTCCATCATGTCAATCATGTCATGACACCTTATCACCATGGATCCCCCTCCTTAAAACATGAAAAAACTTCCTTTAAATGTAAAAATACACCTACAAGTTTTTTCGTAGCGTATTTCTGGCTTCAAGCCTGAGGTACGCTACGGAACTGTGTAAAAACCCAAAAATTTCCCTTTTCAAAATTGTCTTCAAAAACTGACTTCCTGCTAAAAATCTTGATTCTCTGCATGTTATGAAACTTCTAAGGCATATTCAATCTCAACTTACTATTCCTGTGGTGTTTCCTCTTCATTTACAATCAGTTGAGCTATAGGCTCTTCTACCACTGTCATCTTCAAACCTTTCTTTTCTAGCACTTCATGAATTAGCTCCAATTCCTCTTCAAGGTCTTTCACTTTGTTTTTTAATGCCCTGTTCTTGTATTCCAAGTGCAAGTTTATCTTTTTGATGTGTTTGACCTCTCCTCTTAGTGGCTGAGTCCAATTTATCAGCTTTTCTGTATTGTCCAAGGTCTTTGAGACACTTGTGACTTGATCCTCCCAGATTTTCCTCATTTGTTCAAACTGAACCCTTTAATCTCTATGCTTCTTTGCTTCTTGCTTCAGGACTGATATCTCCTTGTGTGCCTCCTTCTTGCTCCTTAAGGGTTTCAACTTCGATTTTTAATTTTTCGGTGATTTTATCTTTACCCTTATTTTGATTGTTGACCAACTCTTATTTTTCATGTGAGGGAGAGATGCATGATGCTTGGTGGTGGGTGAGCAATTTCTTCGTCCTTACAAAGTCTCTTTGTTTGCTTTCCATGACCTTTCTTGCATGTCTGGTCATTGGCTTTCTGAGTTGAAACATGAAACCAACATCATCGCCTGTGAAAGTCTAAATTTTGAGTTGACTTACAATTTCTTAAGCTTTCTTCCTCCATCTTCTATGTATTCCATTGGACAATAGGAGTTTCTTCAATATCAATTGCATACACAATATACCCTCTAAGTTAACCTTAGCCATTGGTTGGCTTCCGGTAACTCTCTTGTTGCTTTGTTTGCTAAGCATTTGCCTTCTATTTTGCAAAGTATTTGTTTTAGGTGTATGAATCTTCTGCAAAGGCTCTGTCTCCATGCTCACTGGTTCTAGTGGGGATGATCTATTCCCTTCTTCAACTTTCTCTGCCACTGTTGGTGATGAAATACTTCTAGAGTTCCCATACGGTTGGGAACTCTTTTAGGAGTGACATCATCAACTTAAAAACCACTCATGAACGGAAAGGATGTCCAATCTCTGCCTAATCTCTTCAACCCCTCTAACACCAACAACTTAATCAAACCATTGTGAAAAATAGAAGTTTCATTGCCTTCTGTTTTGACTTGAACCTTATGTGACATTTTTAGTTATATTTCTGTATAAATAAAAGGGCAAGTCAAGTGACCTCTTACACACAAAATGTAGAAGAAGCCTAAGCTGGTAGGAGTTGACCATGTGAAACCTTCCTTCACAGGTAAAGTACTTATGAATGATCATCAATAACTTTTAATAGCTGTCCTCCATATAACTCCTTGGGATAGCATTTGTGAGATCAATTTCACTATGCTCTGGTTCAATGAATTATTTGCAATCCTACATGGTGAATTTGATGCCTTTAAACCACTATTCCCATCCTCTAAGGATTCTTATTTTTGCTGCAATGTTTTCTGGTGTTACTGTGAGGTTTAGCATTACCACCGTTGAAGTTGTTCCAGTGAAACTGTTAGCAAACTCCTTGGAAACCTGTAGATGACAACCTTGCAATATTTGACAGAATTGCAAGCAACCTGTCCTTTTGAATACCTCCAAGGCAGTTGGGTCTTCATTTAAAAAATTCATGTCCATGGGCTCATACCTGTGGCAGTGACCACCTTTGTCAGTTTTCTTCCTTGTAGCCATGGTGTCTTTATATCTTCTCAACCTCGCTTACTTGATGACACTTGCAACCTTTGAATCTACTAGCAACCTGCTTGGCTTGATGAAGCAACTCTCCAGAAACTGAATAACATGCAAGGATAAAGCGGAGAATGACAAAAAGACTAACTGGGTAATGTTTTATGGTTTTAATGACAACTCATGCCTTAATCATGACACATGCATGCTAAAAACAGTAATGATGACCTCAGACATGACTTTGTACTTTTGAAATAACCCTGACAGACTCGAATGACCTTCACCCTAACTCCTCCAATGATGAACTGACACTTTGCATCAAGTTTGACAAGAAAAACAGGAAAACAATTTTTCGTAGTGTAGCTAGTTCATTCTCTGACATATTCACTATGAAACTATTAGGCAGTTTCGTAGAGAAAACTGCTATTTCACAGTGTAAAACACTGTGAAAAGAGGTAAAACTAGATTAAGTGTCCTTTTTGAAATTAAATGCTTGGTAAATGAAATATGACACCTAATGATGACTAATGGGACATGATAGGCCACACAAATGGAGGTGACCTTGTGGGCCCAAGCCCCAACCAAAGCCATAAAGCAAAAATTCACAAGCCGCAGAGCTGACCAAAGAGCACAAGCACACACCAAAAGCCAACCCATGCGGGTTCACAACCCCATCGAAACGGAATCAAGGGCCAAGACGACAAGGTCGGCTCACACCCGGCCGGCAATTAAGGCTACACAGACAGCCTCTCATTGCCAACACAGAATATAAAACAAAATGACCTTCCCACATCCCAAAACCTCGGGTCCAAGGAAAGACCTCAAGCACCAAGATCCGAGACCTTCCCAATAGCTCAGGAAACATAACAAGACGAGGGGTCCTCTCAAGCTGCAATATTGAGATTTGATGTTCAACAATAATGAGTGGCCCAACAGGGACCCATACTCCTTGATGTATACTCAGGATAGGTTAAACATGTAAAAAATAAAATTTTCCTATACCAATTTGAAAAAAGGCTTAAGGAGACCTTATCCTTTGAGGAGTGAACTTTATGATCATGTTAATTAATGTTTCAAAAAATTATGGGTGATAACATTTACGTTGAAGGACTCAAACATAAGCTTTTAAGTATAAACCAAAATTTCGATCAAGGTTATAATCTCACATTTCATGCTAAAGATTACGTAATAAAGAAAAATAATTTTGGAAGATTAGTGGGAAGTCTTGTCCTTTGTAGATAGTTATAGGCTAAGGAACTATGTCAAATCATCTAAAATGTTGTTTATTTTTGTTTTGGATGACCAATGCTTTAAACTGTTAAACATATGCAAATTCTAGTTATCTCTGATATAACAGAAGGGATGATTCTTCACCTTTCACAAAATTAAGATTTGAAATGTTTTTGAAAGGTAGAATTCAAGAGGATATATATATTTCCTTAAAAATTCAGAAAGAATATTTAATTCATTATATATATAGAAGATGCATGTAGAAGTCTCCTTCAACCAAACAAAGCGTATTTAAAGATAATAGAAAGAAATAATTAAATTATGTAGTCCTATTAACTAAAAAAAATGGTTCTAGTTAATTAACCTTTCTATTTGATTATAACTTTGCAAGGGATTTCAGAAGGTTGATATTCAATCTTATCTTACCCATATTTCTATTATGTTTAAACATGTGGAGAAATAAATAAAGATGAAACATAATCAATAAGCACGGAAAAAATCATAGTAGTATAGAAATACATTTCCAAATGAGTCTAGAATCCTTCTATTAATCTCAAAAATAATTGAAAAAATTACAATCATGTTCAGTGAAGTGTTCAACCCCCTGTCTTTCGAATTACAAAGTACTTATAGAGTTTTTGTTCAAAATACCTAGACTTTGAACCAAAATTTATTACAAAATATCTTATCCAAAGTGATTTGGATTTTTACAAAAAATAGAACTAGAAAAGAGGAAATCTGAATTGATTTGACATCTTGCACATAATTCGAGGTTGTTGCTTGTGACTGGAGCTATAAAGATGTTGTTTTGTTTCTTGTTCACGGAATTATGTTCTTTGATCCTGACAACCTATATTATGCCGTTGAAAATATGTTGTTTGTCATTCGATGAGCTCGCACATTTTGTCCCATTTTTTCTCATCAGGAATAGAAAATTTCTTTAATTTTCTATATGCTACTTCAACTTCAATGTATTTCTCAAAAGTAGGTTTAGTTCTGAACATATGCTTTATCTCATGCTGAAATAATATAGCATAAATTAGACCTTCCATGGAAGCCTTCCTAGTGATAGTTCCTTTGATTTTGGAAAATATGGCTTTGAATATTGCCATATCATGCAATCTATGATGATATTCTTCTAGTAGAATTAGTTTACCAGCTATACCTTTCAGACCTGGAAGTCCTTTTTGATGTAAATTATTAATTTTCCTATGAAATTTTTTAATTTGAACTTCTAGATTATGACATTTATTCTCCGGTTGTAGCATTAAATTCCTTTTACTAAAAACTTTTCTCGCCTCCAAGACATCTTTAGTTCCGTCTTCAATTTCATATTCTTCGAGATCTTCTTTTTTATTGGAATTAATAACTCTAATTATTGTTGTAGCATTTCTGGGTTTGTGGTCGAGGTCCTTTTTTACTTCTACCATTGTGTTATCACAAAATTATACTTGATTGGCTGCTGATCAGACAACTTAGTGTAACTGTTTCAAACTAGCTTTTGACTGAAGCTTAGCCTCTCCATTCTGAGAGGGCTCTCTCAAAGGGATTTTATGATATTGGTTAATGATAGTGTTAGATGGCTAACTCTATAGAATTTTTATCTTGTTTTTCATGATTGCAGGTTGAAATAATGCAGGCTTGCTACCATTGGGCTTATGGAGTCAAAAATCAGTATTTTCAGTCGCAAGATTTCTTGACATGGAAGCTGAGGCAGATAGGGGTCTTTAACAAAGGAAATTCACTCATAAAACATAGGAAAACATAGTCATTTCATTACTAAAGGAAGTCAGAGCATAGAGTTATGAATTCTGAGTAATAGAAATGAAATCTACTGCAAGTGGTAAAACATAAGGTGTAGATCAATAAGACATTAAAAACCCCATGAGAATCTTAGGTCCGTGAAGAAGAAAGTCACTCTATATTACTGATATAAGTCAAAATACATAAAGCAACAGTTTGGTGAAAAAAATCTCCAACCCCTCACTACTTTGATGCTTTGTCTTTAAATAAAAATTATTACAACAAGGATGATCTACCTGGTGGATAGATTCATCGAATTCTCCTATGACACATATTATAACTAAAAAACATGACTTATAATAAGAAACTGACAGCTACACCTTAAAGAAGACATCTCCTATTAGGATTCTAACTCCTATTTATTACATACTCTACCTTATCTTGTGAAACCACTACATGACAGTTGCCAAATAAGTATCACATGCTCGAAAAAACCATAACATATTTCATCACCACTTTACATATTAAAAACTCTCCTAGACATGTGGAAGAAAACTCTATTTTTAATTGATGCATAATGCTTATCTTCAATGAGTGATTTAGCTGATGACCTATCTCCACAACACTTCCTTAAAGTCACAATTCTTTGATGATAAGATCCCTTGAGATGTAGGAAGAGTCCAATTGTCCAAATCTGCTATTAAGATGCTCCAAAACCTTAAAAAATAGCTCACTACGAAAACAAGATAGTTTTGTAGCGAGCTTTGTTAGCATTGAAAAAGTAGCTTCTGCACCCAATAAATTTTCTCCTTTGCTGTTCCATGGTGTCAACCAAGTCACAAAACATCACCACCATAAAACTCCCACCTTGAAAACTGCAAAAAGTGACTTTAGAGGCAAAAAGGCTGCTACAGGTTTTTTTGTAGCGTTTTCCTATCTTTAAGCATAGGAAACGCTACGAAAAGACGAAAAATTGTGTAAAAACACATAATTTGCCTATTTCAAAATTGTCTTCACAAAATGACCTCCTGCTGCTAAAACTTGATCTTCTGCATGTAGTGAACCCTCTGAAACATATTCAATCTCAATTTGTGGCTCCTGTGTTGTTTCCTCCTCATTTATGATCAGTTGAGCAATGGACTCTTCAACCATAGTCATCTTCAAACCCTTCTTCTCCAGCTCTTCATGAATCAGTTCTGATTGCTCTTGAAGATCTTTGACTTGGTCCTTTAGTGTCCTATTCTTAGATTGCAAATGCAGGCTTACCTTTTTTACATGCTTGACCTCTTTTCTTAGTGGCTGAGTCCACTTTATCAGTTTTTCTGTGTTGTCCAAGGTCTTAGAGACACTTGTGAGTTGATCCTCCCAAATCTTTCTCATTTGTTCAAACTGCACTCTTTCAACTTTATGTTTCTTTGCCTCTTTCCTCAAGACTGATATCTCTTCACTTGCATCTTTCAACTATTCCTTAAGGACTTCAAGTTCTAACTTCTCATTGATTTCTCTTTTCCCTTATTTTGTTTGATGACTAATTCTTCTTTTGCAGGTGAGGAGAGGTCAATGATTCTTGGTGGTGGCTGAGCAGTTTCACTGACCTTCTAAGTTTCTTTGTTGCTTTCCAAGACTTTTCTGGCATGTCTTGTCATTGGTTTTCTGGCTTGAAACATGAATCCTGCATCATCCCTTGCAAATTATAACTTCTTAGCTATTTTTCCTTTCTTAAGCTTCCTTCATCCCTCATCTATGTCTTCAGCTTGGACTATGGGAGTTTCTTCAATATCAATGGCATGCAATATGTCTTCTAAGTTACCCTTAGCCATTGTTGGCTCCTTGTAATCCTCTTGCTGCCATGTTTTCTCACTGTTGGCTTTTGTTTTGCAGGTGTAGCCTTAGGTATATCAACCTTTTAAAAAGGCTCTATCTCCATAATCACTGGCTCAACTTGCTCTGCTACTATAGGTGATGGAATATCTCCAGGTTTGGGAGTTATTTTTAGAGTGACAACATCTACTTCAAAACCATTTATGAACATGAAAGATGATCAGTATCTACCTAATCTCTTTATCTCCTCTAACACCAGCAAATTGATCAAACCATGATGAAAAATAGAGGTTTCATTTCCTTCTGATTTAAATTGAAACTTTTCTAACATTTTAGATAATATTTCGTATAAGTAAAAAGGAAAATCAAGAGACCTCTTACCCACAAAATGCATCAGAAGCCTAAGGTGATAGGAATAAACCATGTGATAACTCCCTTCACAGGTGAAGCACTTATGAATGATCAACAAAAAATTTGAGTAGTTTTCCTTTATACAACTCCTTTGGATAACATTTGTGAGATCATTTTAACTATGCTTTGTCTTGATGAATTCTTTATAGTCCTGCATGGTGAACTTGATGAATTTGAACCATTTCTCTCCTCCTCTAGGGATCCCTGTTGCTGCTGCAATGGTTTATTGTGTTACAGTGATGTTGAACATTCCCACCTTTGAATTTGTCCCATTGAAACTGATAGAAAACTCCTTAGAAACCTGCAAATGGAAATCTTGTAGCCTTTGGCAGAATTGTAAACACCTTGTTATTCTAAACACTTCTAATTTAGCTAGATATTCATTCAATGAATTCATGTCCATTGGCTCATATCTGAGGCAATGACCACCTTTGTTGGTCTTCTTTGCAGCCATGGTGGTTTTATGCCTTCTCTGCCTCACTTGATTAGTGACACCTGCAACTTTTGAAAATGCCAGCAACCGGCTTGGCTTGGTGAAACATCTCTCTAGAACTCAATAACATGTGAAGATGAAGCGAAGAATAACAAAGACTCAATTTGGTAATGTTTTAAAGTTTCGATGACAACTCATGTGTTAATCATGACTCATGCATGCTAAAAACAACAATGATGACCTTAGACATGACCTTTGTACCTTGATTTAACCCTAACTGACTCGAATGACATCCACCCTAACTGTTCTAATCATGGAATGACACCTTGCACTAGATTTGACAAGACAAAAAAAAAAAAAAAAAAAAGGAAGCTGATTTTCGTAGAGAATCTAGTTCAATTTCTAACAGTTTTGCTACGAAACTATTAGGAAGTTTCGTAGCGAAAACTGCTTTTTTACAGTGTAATACGCTACGAAAACAGAAAAAATTGGCTAAACTGACCTTTTTGAATTCAAAAGCTTGGGAAATGAAATATGTCAGCAAATGACGACTGATGGGACATGATATGACTTGAATGGAGGTGGGTTTGAACCTTAGAATAGGTTAAGATGAAAAAATTTAAATTTTCCTAATGAACTTTATGACCATAGCTTTGACAAATGAACTCTATGACCATGTCAAATAATGTTTCACTTTTCTGAGTGATAACAGTGGCTCCAATTAGGATGGTGTGCCCCTGTGGTACACCAAAGAACCTGTAGTTCCAGTGCTATCCATCTTGTTGGAAATAAAAACTCTGAAATCTTCCAAGATTTTCTTCAAACTCTAATGGAATTCACCTCGGGCTCAAGCTTATTGATCAGCTTGTCTTTATTAGCAAAAAAAAATATTAAAATGGAATATATATAATGGAATGAAAGATCAGTAAAACTTAAGAGGAATAGTGCTTCAAAAACCTTCCATTGATAGGCCCTTCAGCACAAGGTTGTCCATCCATATCCTGCAGTATGTAAGTGTTGTTTCCATGGAATGTAACCACTTTGAATGGATCTTTCCAGATATTATAAAACTTACCATGTTTCCCCTTTTCTTTAATTCTGGCCTCCCACTTCAATACCACATCTTGAATCTGAAAGTTTTCCTCTTTGACCTTCCTGTAAAATGTCTTGTTAATTCTGTTTCGAGATTGCTGTTTGTTGTTATAGACTTCCTCCCTTTTTCCTACAGAATTCTCCTCTGAATTGCATTTGGCTTCTCCTCTAATCCTTGCAACAACTTCATGAGAGGCACTCCCAAGGTTGTAGGAAATATGGCTTCAGCTCCATATAACAATTCATAAGGTGAGGTACCAAATGACCTTTTAATGCACACTCTATCAACCCACAGAGCATACTTCAGCTTCAGATTCCATGACTTTTTATTTTCCTGCAACACCTTCTTGATAATCCTCACAATGCTTTTGTTAGAAGATTTAGCAAGACCATTAGTTTGTGGATAATATGTAGTAGAATGTACAAGTGTAATGTGATATTGATGACAAAAACTTATCAACCTCTTGGATTTGAATGCCTGTGCATTGTCAGTGATGATCTTCATAGGGCAGCCAAACCTATACAATATATTATTCTCCAAAAATGAAATGATAACTGAATCATTTGCTTGCCTAGTTGGGATTGCCTCAATCCACTTGGTGAAATATTCAGTAGCTGTGAGGATCCAACGATGTTGACTTGAAGATGATGTATGAATATCACCAATAAAATCTAGCCCCCACTGTTGGAATGGTGCCTCAACATAAATAGGCATCAAGGATAAAGGAACAAGCTTTTTCTTACCATAAAAAAATTGGCATTCATGGCAGACAATAATATTTTTGTAGACATATTTGAACATAGTAGGCCAGTAGTACCCTACTCTAAGAATCTTATTTGCTGTGGCCTTTCAATAATGATGACCTCCACAATCTCCTTTTGTGAAACTCCTCAATCACTTTTTCAGCCTCCTATTCTTGCAAAAAATTCAAAAGAATACCACCAGTATCTTTCCAATACAGATTTGTATCTATGATGCAGTACCTCAGGGATTTTAGCTTCAAAAACCTCGCTATAGAATTTGTCAATTCAACAAGAGCTCTATGATTATGTAATACAAAAACAATGTCTCTATACCACTCAAACATAATGTACTTCTCTTCAATGGGAATCATCTCTTCATCTTCATCTGATAATTTTGAAATTTCTGCAATTAAATTCATATCAAGACAGTCAAAATTGGACTGTGCCATCAGCTTTGCTATCCTGTAACCTTTGAACAATTTTGTAGGCCTGATCTTTATATCATATTCCAGCAAGTTAGCTATCCACTTCCCTCTCTTACCATCAGGATCAAATTGAGTTAAGGTGTCTGTCACAACAACATTAGGAACAAATGCTATAACATGAGAATGTAGAATGTAATTTCTGAAATATTTGATGGCTTTGACCAAAACATAGGCCTGTTTCTCTAAGATGTTATACTTCAGCTCTGAATTATCTAGGGTCCTGCTAAAAAATGAAATGGGCTACTCAGTACCTTGCTGTCCTTTTTGCAGCAAAAATCCAACAATTGTATTTTCTGATGCAAATGTAAAAGCCAGAAATTCCTTTGAAAAATCCGAGCTGATCAACATTGGTGCTTGAGTGAGTGCCTTCCTGATTATGTCTTTAACAATCTCAACAAAATTGGGAATAAATATCCTCACAAAATTGAATCTTCCAAGGAAAGACTGAATTTCGTTGCTGCTTCTAGGAAAATCCACTTTCTGAATGGCATTGACCCTGTTTGGATCAATATTAATCCCATCTTTAGATATAATATGCCCAACTAACTTCCCTTAAGTCAGAGGAAAAATTATTTTAGTGGTATTGAGAGAAATTCCAAACCTTCTGCACTTCAACAAAATATTTTCTAGATGCTTCAAGTGGTCCTCCTCTCTCCTTAAGAAAACTATTATGTCATCTAGATAGATAACCACCAACTTATCCTTCTCCTCAACAAAGGAAATGTCCATTTCTCTTTGAAAGGTCGCTCCTGCATTCATCAGACCAAAGGGAATATTGGCACACATGAATGTGCCCCATGGTGTGGTAAAGGCAGTTTTCTCCTGATCTTCTGGATGCACTAGTATCTGATTGTATCATAAAAAACCATCCAGCATAGACATTCTTTGGGAACCAACAATATTCTGTAGAATTTGGTCCATCTTTGGGAGAGGGTAGTTGTCCTTCAGAGAAGCTTTGTTCAAGTTTCTAAAGTCAATGCAGATTCTGATTTCTCCACTCTTTTTTCTAGATGGAATCAAGTTTTCAAGCCACTTTGATAATATGATTGGGAATACTCTTTTGGAGACAATGGATTTGCAAGAATCTCTAGAAGAGGTACCATAAGCCTTGAAAATGGTAGGATTAAAGAAAAATTTGTATGTACTGTTATCACAAAATTGAACTTTATTGGCTACTCATCAAACAACTCAGTGTAACTATTTCAAACCAATTCTAACTGAGTATTAGCCTCTTTAGTTTGAGAGGGCTCTCTCAAGGGGGTTTATGATTTTTGAATAATGGTAGTACTAGATGGCTAACTCGATAGAAATTGTAACTTGTTTTTTATGATTGCAGGTTGAGAAATGAAGGCTTGCTATCATTGGGATTATGGAGTCAACAATCAGTAATTTCAGTGATAGTGGTTCATCACATGGAAGCTGAGGCAGATAGAGGTTTTTAACAAAGGAAACTCACACACACAACATAGGAAAACACAATCATTTCACCACTAAAGGAAGTCAGAGCATAATATTATGAATTATGAGTAATTAGAGATGAAATATACTGCAAGTGATAAAACATAAGATAAAGATCAATAATATATCAAAAACCTCATGATAATCTCAGGTTTGTAAATAAGAATGTCACTTTGTATTATTGAAATTGGTCAAAAAACATACAAGCGACAGTATTTTGCAAATATTCTCCAATTCCTTACTACTTCGATGTTTTTTCTTTAAATAGAAATTATTTACAACAAGGATGATCTGCCTGGTGGCTAGATCCTCAAATTCTCCTATGACACCTTTCATAATTGAAATACATAACTTCTAACAGACAACTGACAGCTACCCTTTAAAGAAACCATCTCCTAATAGGACTCTAACTCCTATTTATTACATTTCTCTACCCTATCGATGAAAAAGTTACATGATGGTTACAAAATAAATATCACACGATCGAAAGACACATGACAGAGTTCATCACCACTTTACATATTTAAAACCCTCCTAGATCTATGGAACATAACCCTGCTTTTTAGGAATGGATGATCTTCATCTTCAACGCTGTTTTGACTCATGACCTGTCTGCATGGAACACCCTTTGAGTCATAAATATCTGATAATAAAATCCATTGACATGTTGGAGGTTTCCATTTGGCCAAAATTTCCTTTAATATGCTCAAAAATATTTAACAATTGCTCGTTACGAAAACATGATAGTTTCGTAGCGAGTTTTGGTAGCATGAGAAAAGTAGCCTTTCCATCCATCCTCTTCCATTCTTTGCTGTTCCATCATGTCAATCATGTCATGACACCTTATCACCATGGATCCCCCTCCTTAAAACATGAAAAAACTTCCTTTAAATGTAAAAATACACCTACAAGTTTTTTCGTAGCGTATTTCTGGCTTCAAGCCTGAGGTACGCTACGAAACTGTGTAAAAACCCAAAAATTTCCCTTTTCAAAATTGTCTTCAAAAACTGACTTCCTGCTAAAAATCTTGATTCTCTGCATGTTATGAAACTTCTAAGGCATATTCAATCTCAACTTACTATTCCTGTGGTGTTTCCTCTTCATTTACAATCAGTTGAGCTATAGGCTCTTCTACCACTGTCATCTTCAAACCTTTCTTTTCTAGCACTTCATGAATTAGCTCCAATTCCTCTTCAAGGTCTTTCACTTTGTTTTTTAATGCCCTGTTCTTGTATTCCAAGTGCAAGTTTATCTTTTTGATGTGTTTGACCTCTCCTCTTAGTGGCTGAGTCCAATTTATCAGCTTTTCTGTATTGTCCAAGGTCTTTGAGACACTTGTGACTTGATCCTCCCAGATTTTCCTCATTTGTTCAAACTGAACCCTTTAATCTCTATGCTTCTTTGCTTCTTGCTTCAGGACTGATATCTCCTTGCGTGCCTCCTTTAACTGCTCCTTAAGGGTTTCAACTTCTGATTTTTCAGTGATTTTATCTTTACCCTTATTTTGATTGATGACCAACTCTTATTTTTCATGTGAGGAGAGGTCTATGATGCTTGGTGGTGGGTGAGCAATTTCACTGACCTTCTAAGTCTCTTTGCTGCTTTCCATGACCTTTCTTGCATGTCTGGTCATTGGCTTTCTAGGTTGAAACATGAAACCAACATCATCTCCTGCAAAGTCTAAATTTTTAGTTGACTTACCTTTCTTAAGCTTTCTTCCTCCATCTTCTATGTATTCAAATTGGACAATGGGAGTTTCTTCAATATCAATTGCATGCAATATACCCTCTAAGTTAACCTTAGCCATTGGTTGGCTTCCAGTAACTCTCTTGTTGCTTTGTTTGCTAACTGTTGCCTTCTATTTTGCAAGTGTTGTTTTAGGTGTATGAATCTTCTGCAAAGGCTCTGTCTCCATGCTCACTGGTTCTAGTGGGGATGATCTATTCCCTTCTTCAACTTTCTCTGCCACTGTTGGTGATGAAATACTTCTAGAGTTCCCATACGGGTGGGAACTCTTTTAGGAGTGACATCATCAACTTAAAAACCACTCATGAACGGAAAGGATGTCCAATATCTGCCTAATCTCTTCAACCCCTCTAACACCAACAACTTAATCAAACCATTGTGAAAAATAGAAGTTTCATTGCCTTCTGTTTTGACTTGAACCTTATGTGACATTTTTAGTTAGATTTCTGTATAAATAAAAGGGCAAGTCAAGTGACCTCTTACACACAAAATGTAGAAGAAGCCTAAGCTGGTAGGAGTTGACCATGTGAAACCTTCCTTCACAGGTAAAGTACTTATGAATGATCATCAATAACTTTTAATAGCTGTCCTCCATATAACTCCTTGGGATAGCATTTGTGAGATCAATTTCACTATGCTCTGGTTCAATGAATTATTTGCAATCCTACATGGTGAATTTGATGCCTTTAAACCACTATTCCCATCCTCTAAGGATTCTTATTTTTGCTGCAATGTTTTCTGGTGTTACTGTGAGGTTTAGCATTACCACCGTTGAAGTTGTTCCAGTGAAACTGTTAGCAAACTCCTTGGAAACCTGTAGATGACAACCTTGCAATATTTGACAGAATTGCAAGCAACCTGTCCTTTTGAATACCTCCAAGGCAGTTGGGTCTTCATTTAAAAAATTCATGTCCATGGGCTCATACCTGTGGCAGTGACCACCTTTGTCAGTTTTCTTCCTTGTAGCCATGGTGTCTTTATATCTTCTCAACCTCGCTTACTTGATGACACTTGCAACCTTTGAATCTACTAGCAACCTGCTTGGCTTGATGAAGCAACTCTCCAGAAACTGAATAACATGCAAGGATAAAGCGGAGAATGACAAAAAGACTAACTGGGTAATGTTTTATGGTTTTAATGACAACTCATGCCTTAATCATGACACATGCATGCTAAAAACAGTAATGATGACCTCAGACATGACTTTGTACTTTTGAAATAACCCTGACAGACTCGAATGACCTTCACCCTAACTCCTCCAATGATGAACTGACACTTTGCATCAAGTTTGACAAGAAAAACAGGAAAACAATTTTTCGTAGTGTAGCTAGTTCATTCTCTGACATATTCACTATGAAACTATTAGGCAGTTTCGTAGAGAAAACTGCTATTTCACAGTGTAAAACACTGTGAAAAGAGGTAAAACTAGATTAAGTGTCCTTTTTGAAATTAAATGCTTGGTAAATGAAATATGACACCTAATGATGACTAATGGGACATGATATGACCTAAATGGAGGTGACCTTGTGGGCCCAAGCCCCAAGCCAAAAGCCATAAGCAAAAATTCACAAGCCCATAGGCCCAAGCCAAAAGGCACAAGCACAAGCCAAAAGCCAACCCATCTGGGCACACAACCCCATCAAGCCAGATCCGGGCCAAGCCAGCAAGGTCAGCTCCCACCCAGCCAGCAATTAAAGGCTAGGTTGGCCTCTGTGCCCTTTAGAATATAAAACAAAATGACCTTCCCACATCCCAAAACCTCGGGTCCAAGGAAAGACCTCAAGCACCAAGATCCGAGACCTTCCCAATAGCTCAGGAAACATAACAAGACGAGGGGTCCTCTCAAGCTGCAATATTGAGCTTTGATGTTCAACAATAATGAGTGGCCCAACAGGGACCCATACTCCTTGATGTATACTCAGGATAGGTTAAACATGTAAAAAATAAAATTTTCCTATACCAATTTGAAAAAAGGCTTAAGGAGACCTTATCCTTTGAGGAGTGAACTTTATGATCATGTTAATTAATGTTTCAAAAAATTATGGGTGATAACATGTAAGTTGAAGGACTCAAACATAAGCTTTTAAGTATCAACCAAAATTTCGATCAAGGTTATAATCTCACATTTCATGCTAAAGATTACGTAATAAAGAAAAATAATTTTGGAAGATTAGTGGGAAGTCTTGTCCTTTGTAGATAGTTATAGGCTAAGGAACTATGTCAAATCATCTAAAATGTTGTTTATTTTTGTTTTGGATGACCAATGCTTTAAACTGTTAAACATATGCAAATTCTAGTTATCTCTGATATAACAGAAGGGATGATTCTTCACCTTTAACAAAATTTAAGCTTTAAAATTTTTTGAAAGGTAGAATTCAAGAAGATATAACATTCTTAAAGATTCAGATAGAATATTTAATTCATTATATATAGCATATGTGTGTAGAAGTATTTTGCAACCAAACAAAACATATTTTAAGATAATAGAAATCAACAATTAAATTGTGTAGAGGAATTAACTAAAAAAATAGTTCCACTTAATTAATAGCTTTAACTAATTATAAATTTGCAAGGGATTTTAAAAATATTGATATTCAATCTTATCTTACCCAGATTTATATTAACTTTAAACATGTGGAGAAATAAATAAAGATGGAAACATAATCAATAACTGGAAAAAATCATAGGAGTATACAATCTCTTTCCAAATGAGTCTAGAATCCTTCTATTAATCTCAAAAATAATTGAAAAAATTACAATCATGTTCAGTGAAGTGTTCAACCCCCTGTCTTTCGAATTACAAAGTACTTATAGAGTTTTTGTTCAAAATACCTAGACTTTGAACCAAAATTTATTACAAAATATCTTATCCAAAGTGATTTGGATTTTTACAAAAAATAGAACTAGAAAAGAGGAAATCTGAACTGATTTGACATCTTGCACATAATTCGAGGTTGTTGCTTGTGACTGGAGCTATAAAGATGTTGTTTTGTTTCTTGTTCACAGAATTATGTTCTTTGATCCTAACAACCTATATTATGCCGTTGAAAATATGTTGTTTGTCATTCGATGAGCTCGCACATTTTGTCCCATTTTTTCTCATCAGGAATAGAAAATTTCTTTAATTTTCTATATGCTACTTCAACTTCAATGTATTTCTCAAAAGTAGGTTTAGTTTTGAACATATGCTTTATCTCATGCTGAAATAATATAGCATAAATTAGACCTTCCATGGAAGCCTTCCTAGTGATAGTTCCTTTGATTTTGGAAAATATGGCTTTGAATATTGCCATATCATGCAATCTATGATGATATTCTTCTAGTAGAATTAGTTTACCAGCTATACCTTTCAGACCTGGAAGTCCTTTTTGATGTAAATTATTAATTTTCCTATGAAATTTTTTAATTTGAACTTCTAGATTATGACATTTATTCTCCGGTTGTAGCATTAAATTCCTTTTACTAAAAACTTTTCTCGCCTCCAAGACATCTTTAGTTCCGTCTTCAATTTCATATTCTTCGAGATCTTCTTTTTTATTGGAATTAATAACTCTAATTATTGTTGTAGCATTTCTGGGTTTGTGGTCGAGGTCCTTTTTTACTTCTACCATTGTGTTATCACAAAATTATACTTGATTGGCTGCTGATCAGACAACTTAGTGTAACTGTTTCAAACTAGCTTTTGACTGAAGCTTAGCCTCTCCATTCTGAGAGGGCTCTCTCAAAGGGATTTTATGATATTGGTTAATGATAGTGTTAGATGGCTAACTCTATAGAATTTGTATCTTGTTTTTCATGATTGCAGGTTGAAATAATGCAGGCTTGCTACCATTGGGCTTATGGAGTCAAAAATCAGTATTTTCAGTCGCAAGATTTCTTGACATGGAAGCTGAGGCAGATAGGGGTCTTTAACAAAGGAAATTCACTCATAAAACATAGGAAAACATAGTCATTTCATTACTAAAGAAAGTCAGAGCATAAAGTTATGGTGCAGGTAATCACCGTCGAATCTCCATAGTGGTAAGAACATAAGGTGTGAATCGATAAGACATGCAAAAGCCATGAGAATCTTAAGTCCGTGAAGAAAGTCACTCTATATTCTTTGATATAAGTCCAAAATACATAAACAACGGTTGTTGAAAAAATCTCCAACCTCACTACTTTGATGCTTTGTCTTTAAATAAAAATTATTACAACAAGGATAATCTACAGTGGATAGATTGTAATTCTCCTATGTTCTATATTATAACTAAAAAACATGACTTCTAACAAGAAACTGACAGCTACACCTTAAAGAAGACATCTCCTAATAGGACTCTAACTCCTATTTATTACATACTCTACCTTATCTTGTGAAACAATTACATGACAATTGAAAAATAAGTATCACATGCTCAAAAAAGCCATAACATAGTTCATCACCACTTTACATATTAAAAACCCTCATAGACTTGTGGAACATAACCCTATTTTTCAGGAATGAATAACCCTTGTCTTCAAAGTTGCTTTAGCTGATGTTCTATCTCCACAGCACTTCCTTCGAGTCATATTATTTAATGATAAGCTCCCTTGACATGTTGGAAGAGTCTAGCTATCCAAAACTGCCATTAAGATGCTCCAAAACCTTCAAAAATAGCTCGCTATGATAACAGGACAGTTTCGTAGCGAGTTTTGGTGGCATTGAAAAAGTAGCTTCTGCACCCAATAACTTTGCTCCTTTGTTGTTCCATGTTGTCAATCAAGTCAAGACACATCACCACTATCAATCTCCCTCCTTGAAAACTGCAAAAATTGACTTTAAAGGCAAAAAGGCTGCTATAGGTTTTTTCATAGCGTTTTCCTGTGTTTAAGCCTAGGAAACGCTATGAAAAGAGGAAAAATTGTGCAAAAACACAAAATTTGCCTATTTCAAAATTGTCTTTACAAAATGACCTCTTGATGCTAAAACTTGATTTTTTGCATGTAATGAACCCTTTGAAGCATATTCATTCTCATTTTATGGCTCTTATGGTGTTTCCTCCTCATTTATGATCAGTTGAGCAATGGGCTCTTCAACCACAGTCATCTTTAAACCTTTCTTTTTTAGCTCTTCATGAATCAGGTCTAGTTGTTCTTTAAGGTCTTTGACTTGGTCCTTCAGTGTCTTGTTCTTAGATTGTAAGTGCAGGTTTACCTTTTTGATGTGCTTTACCTCTTTTCTCAGTGGCTGAGTCCACTTTATCAGTTTTTCTGTGTTGTCCAAGGTCTTTGAGACACTTGTGACTTGATCCTCCCAAATATTCCTCATTTGTTCAAACTGCAGTCTTTCAGCTCTATGTCCCTTTGCCTCTTTCCTCAAGACTGATATCTCTTCACTTGCATCTTTCAATTGTTCCTTAAGGGCTTCAACTTCTGTTTTGTCAATGATTTTCTCTTTGCCCTTCTTTTGTTTGATGACTAATTCTTCTTTTGCAGGTGAGGAGAGGTCTATGATGCTTGGTGGTGGTTGAGCAGTTTCATTAACCTTCTGAGTTTCTTTGCTTCTTTCCAAGACTTTTCTGGCATGTCTTGTCATTGGTTTTCTAGCTTGAAACATGAATCCTGCATCATCCCCTGCAAATTCTAACTTTTTAGTTGTTTTGCCTTCCTTAAGCTTCCTTCATCCCTCATCTATGTCTTCAGCTTGGACTATGGGAGTTTCTTCAATATCAATGGCATGCAATATGTCTTCTAAGTTACCCTTAGCCATTGTTGGCTCCTTGTAATCCTCTTGCTGCCATGTTTTCTCACTGTTGGCTTTTGTTTTGCAGGTGTAGCCTTAGGTATATCAACCTTTTAAAAAGGCTCTATCTCCATAATCACTGGCTCAACTTGCTCTGCTACTATAGGTGATGGAATATCTCCAGGTTTGGGAGTTATTTTTAGAGTGACAACATCTACTTCAAAACCATTTATGAACATGAAAGATGATCAGTATCTACCTAATCTCTTTATCTCCTCTAACACCAGCAAATTGATCAAACCATGATGAAAAATAGAGGTTTCATTTCCTTCTGATTTAAATTGAAACTTTTCTAACATTTTAGATAATATTTCGTATAAGTAAAAAGGAAAATCAAGAGACCTCTTACCCACAAAATGCATCAGAAGCCTAAGGTGATAGGAATAAACCATGTGATAACTCCCTTCACAGGTGAAGCACTTATGAATGATCAACAAAAAATTTGAGTAGTTTTCCTTTATACAACTCCTTTGGATAACATTTGTGAGATCATTTTAACTATGCTTTGTCTTGATGAATTCTTTATAGTCCTGCATGGTGAACTTGATGAATTTGAACCATTTCTCTCCTCCTCTAGGGATCCCTGTTGCTGCTGCAATGGTTTATTGTGTTACAGTGATGTTGAACATTCCCACCTTTGAAGTTGTCCCATTGAAACTGATAGAAAACTCCTTAGAAACCTGCAAATGGAAATCTTGTAGCCTTTGGCAGAATTGTAAACACCTTGTTCTTCTAAACACTTCTAATTTAGCTAGATATTCATTCAATGAATTCATGTCCATTGGCTCATATCTGAGGCAGTGACCACCTTTGTTGGTCTTCTTTGCAGCCATGGTGGTTTTATGCCTTCTCTGCCTCACTTGATTAGTGACACCTGCAACTTTTGAAAATGCCAGCAACCAGCTTGGCTTGGTGAAACATCTCTCTAGAACTCAATAACATGTGAAGATGAAGCGAAGAATAACAAAGACTCAATTTGGTAATGTTTTAAAGTTTCGATGACAACTCATGTGTTAATCATGACTCATGCATGCTAAAAACAACAATGATGATCTTAGACATGACCTTTGTACCTTGATTTAACCCTAAATGACTCGAATGACATCCACCCTAATTGTTCTAATCATGGAATGACACCTTGCACTAGATTTGACAAGACAAAAAAAAAAAAAAAAAAAAGGAAGGTGATTTTCGTAGAGAATCTAGTTCAATTTCTAACAGTTTTGCTACGAAACTATTAGGAAGTTTCGTAGCGAAAACTGCTTTTTTACAGTGTAATACGCTACGAAAACAGAAAAAATTGGCTAAACTGACCTTTTTGAATTCAAAAGCTTGGGAAATGAAATATGTCAGCAAATGACGACTGATGGGACATGATATGACTTGAATGGAGGTGGGTTTGAACCTTAGAATAGGTTAAGATGAAAAAATTTAAATTTTCCTAATGAACTTTATGACCATAGCTTTGACAAATGAACTCTATGACCATGTCAAATAATGTTTCACTTTTCTGAGTGATAACAGTGGCTCCAATTAGGATGGTGTGCCCCTGTGGTACACCAAAGAACCTGTAGTTCCAGTGCTATCCATCTTGTTGGAAATAAAAACTCTGAAATCTTCCAAGATTTTCTTCAAACTCTAATGGAATTCACCTCGGGCTCAAGCTTATTGATCAACTTGTCTTTATTAGCAAAAAAAAATATTAAAATGGAATATATATAATGGAATGAAAGATCAGTAAAACTTAAGAGGAATAGTGCTTCAAAAACCTTCCATTGATAGGCCCTTCAGCACAAGGTTGTCCATCCATATCCTGCAGTATGTAAGTGTTGTTTCCATGGAATGTAACCACTTTGAATGGATCTTTCCAGATATTATAAAACTTACCATGTTTCCCCTTTTCTTTAATTCTGGCCTCCCACTTCAATACCACATCTTGAATCTGAAAGTTTTCCTCTTTGACCTTCCTGTAAAATGTCTTGTTAATTCTGTTTCGAGATTGCTGTTTGTTGTTATAGACTTCCTCCCTTTTTCCTACAGAATTCTCCTCTGAATTGCATTTGGCTTCTCCTCTAATCCTTGCAACAACTTCATGAGAGGCACTCCCAAGGTTGTAGGAAATATGGCTTCAGCTCCATATAACAATTCATAAGGTGAGGTACCAAATGACCTTTTAATGCACACTCTATCAACCCACAGAGCATACTTCAGCTTCAGATTCCATGACTTTTTATTTTCCTGCAACACCTTCTTGATAATCCTCACAATGCTTTTGTTAGAAGATTTAGCAAGACCATTAATTTGTGGATAATATGTAGTAGAATGTACAAGTGTAATGTGATATTGATGACAAAAACTTATCAACCTCTTGGATTTGAATGCCTGTGCATTGTCAGTGATGATCTTCATAGGGCAGCCAAACCTATACAATATATTATTCTCCAAAAATGAAATGATAACTGAATCATTTGCTTGCCTAGTTGGGATTGCCTCAATCCACTTGGTGAAATATTCAGTAGCTGTGAGGATCCAACGATGTTGACTTGAAGATGATGTATGAATATCACCAATAAAATCTAGCCCCCACTGTTGGAATGGTGCCTCAACATAAATAGGCATCAAGGATAAAGGAACAAGCTTTTTCTTACCATAAAAAAATTGGCATTCATGGCAGACAATAATATTTTTGTAGACATATTTGAACATAGTAGGCCAGTAGTACCCTACTCTAAGAATCTTATTTGCTGTGGCCTTTCAATAATGATGACCTCCACAATCTCCTTTTGTGAAACTCCTCAATCACTTTTTCAGCCTCCTATTCTTGCAAAAAATTCAAAAGAATACCACCAGTATCTTTCCAATACAGATTTGTATCTATGATGCAGTACCTCAGGGATTTTAGCTTCAAAAACCTCGCTATAGAATTTGTCAATTCAACAAGAGCTCTATGATTATGTAATACAAAAACAATGTCTCTATACCACTCAAACATAATGTACTTCTCTTCAATGGGAATCATCTCTTCATCTTCATCTGATAATTTTGAAATTTCTGCAATTAAATTCATATCAAGACAGTCAAAATTGGACTGTGCCATCAGCTTTGCTATCCTGTAACCTTTGAACAATTTTGTAGGCCTGATCTTTATATCATATTCCAGCAAGTTAGCTATCCACTTCCCTCTCTTACCATCAGGATCAAATTGAGTTAAGGTGTCTGTCACAACAACATTAGGAACAAATGCTATAACATGAGAATGTAGAATGTAATTTCTGAAATATTTGATGGCTTTGACCAAAACATAGGCCTGTTTCTCTAAGATGTTATACTTCAGCTCTGAATTATCTAGGGTCCTGCTAAAAAATGAAATGGGCTACTCAGTACCTTGCTGTCCTTTTTGCAGCAAAAATCCAACAATTGTATTTTCTGATGCAAATGTAAAAGCCAGAAATTCCTTTGAAAAATCCGAGCTGATCAACATTGGTGCTTGAGTGAGTGCCTTCCTGATTATGTCTTTAACAATCTCAACAAAATTGGGAATAAATATCCTCACAAAATTGAATCTTCCAAGGAAAGACTGAATTTCGTTGCTGCTTCTAGGAAAATCCACTTTCTGAATGGCATTGACCCTGTTTGGATCAATATTAATCCCATCTTTAGATATAATATGCCCAACTAACTTCCCTTAAGTCAGAGGAAAAATTATTTTAGTGGTATTGAGAGAAATTCCAAACCTTCTGCACTTCAACAAAATATTTTCTAGATGCTTCAAGTGGTCCTCCTCTCTCCTTAAGAAAACTATTATGTCATCTAGATAGATAACCACCAACTTATCCTTCTCCTCAACAAAGGAAATGTCCATTTCTCTTTGAAAGGTCGCTCCTGCATTCATCAGACCAAAGGGAATATTGGCACACATGAATGTGCCCCATGGTGTGGTAAAGGCAGTTTTCTCCTGATCTTCTGGATGCACTAGTATCTGATTGTATCATGAAAAACCATCCAGCATAGACATTCTTTGGGAACCAACAATATTCTGTAGAATTTGGTCCATCTTTGGGAGAGGGTAGTTGTCCTTCAGAGAAGCTTTGTTCAAGTTTCTAAAGTCAATGCAGATTCTGATTTCTCCACTCTTTTTTCTGGATGGAATCAAGTTTTCAAGCCACTTTGATAATATGATTGGGACAATAATTTTGGCATCAAAGAGCTTCTTGATTTCCTTCTCAATCAGAGGCATGAAAAGTGGATTAATCTTCCTCATCTTTTGTTTGAAAGGCTTTTCATTTTCTTTAATAGGAATGGTATGCTGAATAATAGTAGGATCACATTTCTTCAAATCAGCGTAACTCCATGCAAAAACATCTATGAACCTTTTCATCATCTCAATATATTTCTATTTCTTGTCAATTGAAAGAAAATTTGAAAGCTTAATCATTTTTGGCATTGATACTGTACCAAGGTTACAACTCTCTACCTCTTCATCATCAACTTGTATCCTAGGAGATTTGAACACATCATTCTGGTCAAAAATATTTTCAAGTGGGATTAGACCTTTAGGTATAGAATTATTCTTCAGCAACACTTCAGAATTCCCTTTAGTTTCAGCAAGCATGTTTTTTTGATCTACTTGTGTGCTTTCAAACTCCTCTTTCAATTCTATAAATTTTTTGACTTGCTAGTCATCCTCAAAAACTTCCAAATGAATTATGTTGTAAAGGATAGTAGGCCTATGGTGAACTTCAACCTTATATATTTGCGTGGAATGTGCAGGGATAACAAAAAAACTTGCAGAGACAGCTAGGGAGTCAACTACTGAGTTTCGTCCCTAGTCTTCACAATAAATGATTATTATTGAAAATTCTCTAACATCTCCATGATCAAATTTCTGTATGCTCTCATTATCACATCCTTGGTTTGATATACACCCTCAACTTGTTTAATAACTAATTCAGAATCTCCACAAACAGATATCTTTTGGGCACCCAATCTTTTCAAAATTTCTAAACCCAAAAATAGAGATTCATACTCAGCCATGTTATTTGTGCAATCAAAGTTCAGTTTGAAAGAAAAGAACTTACTTTCATCCTCTGGATTTTTTATCCAAATTCCTGCTCCAACTCCTCTTCCTGATGATCCATCAAAGCGTAACAACCACCAACCTTCTACCTTTTCTTCACTATCTTGGTGATTTTCTGTTTCCTGAATTTATGCTTTCCGATTTTCTACTTTCTTTTCATCTTCTGCTTCATCACTCAATTCATTGAAAAATATAGAAGATCCTAATTCAGTATCAACAATATAGATTGGGAATTTCTGAGGTTTTCCCTTACTACTTACCATATAATCCATCCTTGTTTCTATGTATAGTCTTCTTTGCTCACCAAAAACAATAATGGTGGCATAAGCTAGGTCCATCTGCATGATGCCTTTGATATTTTCTACCCAAGACCTTGATAACAACATGCCAAAATTAGGTGGAATGTCTGCTACCACAATTTCCATTACCATTGTCTTGGCAGGGAATTGTGTAAGACCAAAAACAACATATTTTATCAAACCAATGCACTGAACTCTTTTTGAATCAAAAGAAAACAAATCCTTATATGGCCTAGTAATTTCCAATCCAATCCTTTTCATAATTAATTTAGGCATGGGGTTATGAGAGGCCCTTGAATCCAACTTGGCATTGTCTAATGTCATGTCATGAATACTAAGACTGACATAAAAATGAGGCACGTCTTCATTTTGTTCATCTTCCAGTATTGGTCCCAAGTATATGGTTGGATCATCTTCTTGAACATTAAGGATTTCGGCAACTCCTAGTTGGGAATTCATCTTTTTTACAATTTTAATTTTGTATTCATTCACCTTAATAATTTCTCCACAAGGGATTGGGATTTCGATCTTGGAGATCTCATTCTCCAAATTGAAAACAAAAGATTTTTTTTTTCAGTCTTTGACAGGAGGAGGAGGTGGTGGATCTTTTCTAACCTCAGTTTCTTTGGGGGCATCTTTCTTAGGTTGTGTTTTATTTGCAGTAATTGGAAAATTTATGTTTCTGAGGTTGTATTGTTTCTGCATCTTAAAGATTGGATGTTGGTAACCTTTAAGGTAATCGGATGGTTCCTCACCCTTGTTAACATCATGATCAAACTCATAATGTTCTTCCTTAGTAAAAAACATCCCTGACATGTTTTCATCCAAGCAATGAATAAAGTCTTCTGGTATTTCAGGCAGATATTCTTCATCAACTAAATTTTGTTGAAAAAGAGGCCTTACTTGAGGGTCAGGCTGGTTTTTGTTTTCCCTTGGCCTCTGCTGGTTTTGAGGTCTTCTGAACTGAGGATTTATAAATCGAGGTTCATGTTGTGTAGGAGGAGAAGAGGCATTCCCAAGGATATCCATCAATGTTTCCATTGTCTTCATCATGGAGTCAAATTTATCATCTGAATTGGAAGGCTTATCTTCTTCTTTCAATTTTTTCTTTCCCATCTTACACTTTTTGGCTGCTATAATATTGACCTCCACCTTCACAACATAAATTTTCATTTAAGCTAATGAAGGGGATTCTCTTTCTCTTAGCATGATAGAAAATTCACAGTCAAAGGCCTCAGCATATCTCAGTTGAGCTACCCTTGGTGGAGGCTTTAGATGGGCAGGGATGGAGTCATAAAATTTGTTAAATCTATTTGAAAATTTTTGGACATTTTCATCAATAACTCTTTTAAAACTATTATAATCATTAAGGGCTTGCACAGGGTTGGTTCTATTTCCCCACTTTCTCAAGAAGCTATCTTGAAATTCATTCCAATTATGCAAGCTTCCTGCAACAAGGGCTTTGAACCACTTTTTGACCTCACCAGTAAAGCTCTTAGCAAATAATCTCATCTTGACATCCTCATGGTCAACCTCCTCCCTGTCTATGAAGTCATTAAACTGGTCTACATGCTCTTCAGCTGTAATCTCTTCATCACTTCCCCAAGTTTTGATTCTAGAAGAATATTTGCTAGGAAGGGAATTAAGGACAGCTGGGAGAACAAGAGGGGCATACCTAGCAAGTGCAACATCATGTGGAGGTGGAACATTTCCTACCATGATGATTGGAACTGTGGTAATTTTAGGGATAGCAATAGTAGAGGAAGAGGATCTATTAAGAGGGGGGTTGGTTGGTCTTTGTTATCCAGTTACAATTGAACTCTAGTCAAGTAGAGGGACAACAAATTTTCTTCTATGCAAGATTTCAAATGGGTCTAGTTCCTTCAACCTATCTAAAGATTCCCTCTCTAACAATAACCTTGATGTGAATGCTTCCCAAAACTCTTCTTTATCCTTTTGGTTCACTAAGGCTGATGTATCAATACCTCTTCTTTGTAGGTCTAAAATAATCTCAGTCAATTCTGTTTCATTTTCAGATCTAAACAAGACTTCTTGAATTTTATCATCAAAATTTTTATCTTTAGGACTTCTTAGAACTTCAGAGGGCAAGGATCTTGTGTGTAATGGAGTACCTGATTGTGCAGAAATGCCTTGAATGCCTCTAGAAATTGTGTTTGGATTATCCACAATTGTAGGTGGATCCGGGTCAAGATTACTCCTCATATATCTCCTTTTTGAAGCCATCTTTGAACATGAGCATTTTGAATGGAGTCACCAATGTAGTTGCATACTTGATCAGATTCTGAGCTCCTACTACCTTCAAGATTTCAGCTTCAAAATTTCGGGAAAAGTATATCTTCAGGCTCCCAACAGATGCACCAAAATGTTATCACAAAATTGTACTTTATTGGCTGTTGATCAAACAACTTAGTGTAACTGTTTCGAACCAGCTTTTGACTGAAGCTTAGTCTCTTTAGTCTGAGAGGGATCTCTCAAAGGGATTGTATGATATTGGTTAATGATAGTGCTAGATGGCTAACTCTATAGAATTTGTATCTTGTTTTTCATGATTGCAGGTTGAAAGAATGTAGGCTTGCTACCATTGGTCTTATGGAGTCAACAATCAATATTTTTAGTGGCAATATTTCTTGACATGGAAGATGAGGCAGATAGAGGTCTTTAACAAAGGCAATTCACTCATAAAACATAGGAAAACATAGTCATTTCATTACTAAAGGAAGTCAAAGCATAGAGTTATGAATTCTGAGTAATAGAAATGAAATCTATTGCAAGCGGTAAAACATAAGAAGTAGATCAATAAGATATTAAAAACCACATGAGAATCTCAAGTTTGTCAAGAAGAAAGTCACTCTGTATTACTGGTATAAGTCAAAATACATAAAGTAGTAATTTGGTGCAAAAAATCTCCAACCCCTCACCACTTCGATGATTTGTCTTTAAATAAACATTCTTACAACAAGGATGATCTTCCTGGTGGCTAGATTCATCGAAATCTCCTATGAAACATCATATAACTGAAAAACATGACTTCTAACAAGAAACTGATAGCTACAACTTAAAGAAGACATCTCCTAATAGGATTATAACTCCTATTTATTACATACTCTACCTTATCTTGTGAAATAGTTACATGACAGTCGCCAAATAAGTATCACTTGCTCGAAAAAACCATAACATATTTCATCACCACTTTACATATTAAAAACTCTCCTAGACATGTGGAACAAAACTCTATTTTTCAGGGATGCATAACCCTTATCTTCAACGGGTGCTTTGGCTAATGACTTGTCTCCACAACACCTCCTTCAAGTCATAATTATTTGATGATAAACTCCCTTGAGATTTTGGAAGAGTCTAGCTATCAAGATCTGCCATTAAGATGCTCAAAAACCTTCAAAAATAGCTTGCTACGAAAACAGGACAGTTTCGTAGCGAGCTTTGGTAGCGTTGAAAAAGTAGCTTCTGCACCCAATAACTTTGCTCCTTTGCTGTTCCATGGTGTCAACCAAGTCATGACACATCACCACCATCAAAATACCTCCTTGAAAACTAAAAAAAGAGACTTTATAGGAAAATAGGCTGCTACGGGTTTTTTCGTATCATTTTCTTGTCTTTAAGCCTAAGAAATGCTACGAAAAGAGGAAAAACTGTGTAAAAACACATAATTTGCCTATTTCAGAATTGTCTTCACAAAATGAATTCCTGCTACTAAAAACTGATATTCTGCATGTAATGAATCCTCTGAAACATATTCAATCTCATTTTATGGCTCCTATGGTGTTTCCTCCTCATTTATGATCAGTTGAGCAATGGGCTCTTCAACCACAGTCATCTTCAAACACTTCTTCTCCAGCTCTTCATGAATCAGTTCTAATTGTGCTTGAAGAAATTTGACTTGGTCCTTCAGTGTCCTATTCTTAGATTGAAAATGTAGGCTTACCTTTTTGACATGCTTAACCTCTTTCCTTAGTGGTTGAGTCCACTTTATCAATTTTTCTATGTTGTCGAAGGTCTTAGAGACACTTGTGACTTGATCCTCCCAAATCTTTCTCATTTGTTCAAACTGCACTCTTTCAGCTTTATGTTTCTTTGCCTCTTTCCTTAAGACTGATATCTCTTCACTTGCATCTTTCAACTGTTCCTTAAGGACTTCAACTTTTGACTTCTCATTGATTTTCTCTTTTCCCTTGTTTTGTTTGATGTTTGATTCTTCTTTTGCAGGTGAGGAGAGGTCAATGATGCCTGGTGGTGACTGAGTAGTTTCACTGACCTTCTGAGTTTCTTTGTTTTTTTCCAATACTTTTCTGGCATGTCTTGTCATTGGTTTTCTGGCTTGAAACATGAATCCTGCATTATCCCCTACAAATTCTAACTTCTTAGCTATTTTTCCTTTCTTAAGCTTCCTTACTCCCTCATCTATGTCTTCAGATTGGACTATGGGAGTTTCTTCAATATGAATGGCATGCAAGATGTCTTCTAAGTTACCCTTAGCCACTGTTTTTCCCCTTGTAATCCTCTTGCTTCCATGTTTTCTCACTGTTGGCTTTTTTTTTTTAGGTGTAGCTCTAGGTGTATCAACCTTATGCAAAGGCTATGTCTTCATAATCACTATCTCAACTTGCTCTGCTACTGTAGGTGATGGAATATCTCTAGGTTTGGGAGTTCTTTTTGGAGTGGCAGGATCTACTTCAAAACCACTTATGAACAAGAAAGATGACCAGTATCTACCTAATATATTTAACTCTTCTAACACCAGAAACTTGATCAAACCATGATGAAAAATAGAGGTTTCATTTCCTACTAATTTTCGTAGAGAATCTAGTTCAATTTCTGACAGTTTCGATATGAAACTATTAGGAAGTTTCGTAGCGAAAACTACTTTTTTATAATGTAATCTGCTATGAAAACAGGAAAAATTGGCTAAAGTGACCTTTTTGAATTCAAAAGCTTGGGAAATCAAATATGTCAACAAATGATGACTGATGGGACATGATATGACTTGAATGGTGGTGGGTTTGAACCTTAGAATAGGTTAAGATGATTTTTTTTTCATTTTCCTAATGAACTCTATGACCATACCTTTGACAAATGAACTCTATGACCATGTCAAATAATTTTTCACTTTTCTGAGTGATAACATCTTTCTTCCTTTGACTTGTGTAACAATTATTCTTGTTCAAAAATAATCTCCATAGAAGGCCCTAATTCAGTCATTGATTCATTAATATTAATCCAAATATTTTCTTTGGCCCGAGAAATGGTCTGAGCAATTGCAGATTCATTTTCATAAGTTGTTATTTGCTTTGTTAGCTTAAATTATTCTGAATTTCACTAAATTAGAATTTCTAGTTTTCATTTTTTGCTCTTGTAGCTTTTGTAATTATATGATGAGTTTCTCAATCTCATGACCTTTCAGTGGCAAGTCTCCCATGGCCTTTTAATAAGTCTGTTGCTAGATCAATTGACTTTGTATCCATTGTAACAATTTATGCTATAGATGTCCATGTTGTTGAAGTACCTTCATTTGATGGTGTTGTTATGGGAATGACAACTGAAACACTGAGCTAGTGTTATTTTTCCTTTAATAGTGTGTCCATATCAACTTCCATATTTTGAATGATAACATATTATTCAATTATTATTTTGAACATATCCTCCTTTCCCTTCTCCAATTGACCAAATTCTTTTGCCTGTGGATGATCTATAGTAGGAAGTTTCAGTTTCTTCCTTAATGCTTGAATATCAACATTTTTGTTTTTGATCGTTTCTTTATCTGCTTTAACATTACTAGGATCATATCCTAATTTTATTATCAGATCATCCAATGATTTGATTCTGGTATATTTGGCCAAATATGACATTTTATCCATATTTAATTGTGAATGAATGTTATTCATATAAGCTTGTAGTTTGGAGGATGTCATAGTTGAACTGGTCAAGTAGAATAGATCATTTCTCCAGTCTTCTAGTGCGAGTCAATCTGATCAATCACATGATTTTTTTTAGTATCTAAAGAGAAGTTGGATGTTTTATAGTATTTTGCACTTTTAGGGACTGAAACTTTGGGTTCCAAGAAGGCTAACTAAAAATTTCCATTTTCAGTATCAGGTGCAGAAAGAAGTCCGTTCTGGGTAGCAGAAGTCTATTTCCAAAATTCAGAATGTGTGATGGCCTTCAGTTCCTCTTTCTTTCTTTTAATTTATTTGTACCGAGAAATTTTTTTTTGTTGTTTTGCACCATGAGTAACAATTGGCATATGAGAATCTATGGAGATATCCTCAATACTCAGAAAGGTTCAAGTGTGTAAACCCGTCAGTACCATTGTTTCCTACTCATGTGAAATTTATCCTTGAAATGTCTCTTCATCAGTATTAGTATTCTTTCTTCTCTTAAAAACCGTGAAGTTTGACTCTTGGATTTTTGAAACTGTAGGAGATAAATTTTCTCTTGGCATCTTAGTCTCTTTCTCTTGAGGAACTGGAGTTTGTGAAGTTGTTTGGATGAAATTTTTTTCCTCTGCCTCTCACAATGTGTTCTCCTGCCATTCTCCTTGATTTACATACCGCTCTATTTCTGGCCTGGGTGTAGTTTTATGTTCAATTATGAGCTTAGAAATAACCCCCAAGGGATCATAGGACCATGTGAAACTTAATTTAAATTCCATTTTTTTAAGTGGAAGATATGTCTCCTTTGTTGTTGCTCTGGTGTTGGAAATAAAAGGGCCAATATGTTCTTTTAACTTAAACTGAGATTTCTTCTTGCTGGATACAAAATGTAGATCATCGATGTTCATCATTTGTCTAATGTATTCCAATGCAAAAATACTGATTGGTACAAACTTTGGAAACCTATAGGGAGGAAGCTCACATCCATAGATATTGATTTATGTGTATTTATGGTAGAGGTACCAGTATCCAATATTAGTTTGATCACTAAGGTGAAGGATTATTTTGATTTCAGTTGATATTCTAGGTATCACATCACTTCTAAGAAGACACAAATCCATATGTAAAAATTGATTTTCGTAGTCACTAAAAGAATACTCCTTTGTGTCTTCCTTACCAAGGAAGTCCAATGAATAAATAACTATGGATTTCCTTATGCATCTAATTTCTATAATGGAAATTTGAATCTATTTTCTTGATAAAAAAAAACAAGCACACAAGGATTGATTGATCCTTAAAAACACCCTCAGTAGAAAACTTTAGAAACTACTCATGAATTTTGTGTGCCAAAAACTTAACATAGTTGAAAATATATGATGGTTTATCATCCACTGAAAATATTCATAAAATTTCTAATATTACCTCATCATCCCATTGATAACTAGGATAACCCTACAAAAAAACAACCATAAAGATAAGTTGCCTAGACATTTTCTAGGAATATTGGAGAAGAGTAGGGTGGATTGATTCTTGGTAACTCATAATTTTCAAGTAAAAGAAACTCATATATTTTGGATCGTTGAGGGAATGTAAGTTTTTGGTAAATATCCATGAGTGAATCTATAGAAAAAGGGTGCAGAGAGGTTGTAGGATTGACCTGTATAATTTGACATATAGACTCGGGAGTAATTGTGAATAAAATTTCATCATTTTGGGAAATTGTGACCCTTTGAATCGGAAGATATCTCAGATGACACCAGGTAATGAATTCAGGGAATAAATGAGTCTGGGGGAAAGTGAAATGGAGAATGAATGATTCCCATATACTTAAATCATCGCTGGAATCTAAGAACTTTTTTTTTCCTAGTTGTGGAGTTCATAAAGATTGAACTCACACTGGGTTTTAGAAATTTTGTATTGTTTATCAACCAGGGAAGGGTCATCTAAATTCACTATAGGAGGCAACATTGTGATTTCTACAACTAATTTGAAATTTCAGTTTGATGACAACATGACGAATTAGTAAATTACAGGCAGGAGTATCGAATTACCAGGAAATCGTTGATTACTAGCATAGGTGAATGACTGTGAGGTTATAAAATCCAAATTTCACTTGTGCTGCTATAATAGAGTGAGATAAAATGAATATGAAGGGAAAAAAATGTTTTAAATGGATTTGAATGAATTAACAATTTTTAGGTGTGTCTTGTTAATTCACTAGACGTTGGCGAGAAGTATTAAATGAGGTAAAAATTAATTAGTTGTTGGTGGCATAAATTTATTAGGATAACGAATAAACGATATGATTAGATGCGTGAGTAATAGATGGCAGGGTGTGGATTTATGTATGAAAGTGGCAGCGGGAGTGGAGCAGAGTAAAAAGGTGTTTTTCAAGGGGGTTCAAAAAATCTAAGTGGATGACACGTAGATTGTGGTATTCTAGATGGGGGGTCCGAAATGGCTGAGGGGATGACAAGGAGGGACACTTTTCGAACCCCCCCCCCCCAATAAAATTTGAAAGCGTGGGGGAGGTTCTGAAATTCATCCACTCTCGTTGATTCGAGCGAGGGTGATCTACACCATTGGTTCTTGATCGATATTTATTAGAAGTAGACAAGCGGTCAATTAAAAAACACTTTAAAACAACTTAATTAATGCTTGATTAATTAACATAAAAAATGATTAAACATTAACCTTAAAATATAAATATGGCGATATTTAAACTAGCGCGCCTACAATAGGGACTTTGAATTATACACACACACACACACACACACACATATGTATATCCCATTTTATTCTTTTCTTTGCATTTTCATTTTTTTTTAAATTTCGTTCTTTTCTATTTTCTTTTGTTTTGTATATTCTTTCTATATATTTTTTATTTTTTCTATTTAAAGAAGAATGGAAAAATGACATGGTAAAAAAAGGGTACAACATTGGCTCCATCTAGGGACTGCTTCCCCCTATGGGGTGCAGAGAACTTGCAGATCCATGTGCCTTCTCCTCGGGCTATGGAGTATTTGTTGTGAAAATCACATTTGACAGTGAAATTTAAAGAAAATCAGGAATCTACAATGAACGATGGCTGCAAGAATTTAACACTGAATGTAATGTTTGAGATATTACCCATTGACTGGCAATGAAGAATATTGTACTTACAAATTATGTAAAATAAACGTATTTTTACCCTTAACTTCTACAATACTAAATGGACCCAACAACAAATTTTCAAATTTTCCATGCTTGCCTCTTTCATCTCTTCTGGTATCCCATCTTAGAACTAGATGACCTTGTGTGAAGTCTCTTTCTTGAGATTTTATATCATATAAATTTTTCATTTTATTTTGATATTGAAGAATTTTGAATTGAAATTCATCTTTGTCTTGGTTTAATTCAATGATCTGACTAATTCTCCTTGAAAATTCATCAGCTTCCTCATATGATTCCTACAAAAATTTCATGACTAGAAATTCTAGTTGTGTGAGAAAAATTGCTTCAGTTCCATAGACAGATTGGAAAGGGGAATTTCTAGTAGAACTTTTAGGCGATACTTTGATTTCCCAAACAACATATGTGATATGACTATCCCAACTCCTCTTATGATATGAAAATACTTTCATAATGACCTTAACCAGACTCTTATTTGATGATTCTGCTAACCCATTACCTTGAGGGTAATATGGTGTAGAATGATGTAATGCGATTTGGTATTTCTAAAAAAATTATATCATTTTAATACTTCTGAAATCTTGTGCATTATCTTTAACTATTTGTTGTGAGCAACCAAATCTAGACAATATATTCTCTTCAATGAATTTGATGACTACTGTATCTATTGAATTCTTGTCAAGAATTTCTTCTACCGACTTGGTGAAGTAGTCTATAGCAGTTAGAATCCATCTATGTTTGTTTCTTGAAGATGGAATTATTTCACCTATGAAATATAATCCCCATTGTAAAAATGGTGCTTCAATCAATACTGGAACAAGGGGAAGTGCTGGTAATCTCTGATTTCTAGCAAATATCTGACATGGAATACAACTTCTCACTTTAGCTCCAACTTGTAAAAATTATTTAGGCCAATAAATTCATGCTCTAAAATTAATTTTGTATGCAGTTTTATTCCAAGCATAATGTCCTCCACAAATGCCTTCATGAAACTTCTTAATAACTCCTTCTGTTTCACTTTCAGTTGGACATAACAAAAGGATATTTAGAGCATCCTTCCAATACAAATCAGCATTATTTCATAGCTTTAAGTCTAAGAGATCTATATTTATTTTTTGTGAATTCAGGAGGATACTTCAGGTCTTGAATAAAATTCACAATGTCTCTATAACAAACTGAAAGTAGAAAATTTTCGTCAATGTCTAAAGGAAGAGGAACATGATCGGGACTGGAAGGATATTTTTTTGGATTATTCTCAATTGAACTTTCAGAAGGTTATTTTTGATTCTTCTCATTTGAAATTTGAGAAGGTTCTTGTGGATTCTTCTCAGTTGAGCTCTACAAAATGGTATTGGTTCCAAGAACCTTACAATTTGATTTAGGCAAAAGTTTAGCTAAACCTTGTCCTTTTACCAAAATTTTGGGTCTTATATCTAGATCAAATTCAAGTATATTTGCAATCCATATTCCCCTCTTTCCATCTGTATCAGGGAATGTTAAGACTATTTTTATTGCATTGTTTGGAACATAGGAAATAATAGGAGAACATGAGACATAAATCCTGAATGCTTTCAAAGCTTGTACAAGGGCATAGGCTTGTTTTTATATGATTTTGTATCTCAATTCAACACCTATCATCACCTTACTAAAAAATGCTATTGGCTACTCATATCCATCTTCATTTATTTGTAGTAAAACGTAACCTAAAATATTGTTAGAGGCAAAAGAGAAGATATTAAAAGGTTTGGAGTAATCAGGACTAGCTAGTACTGGTGCTTCATAAACAGACTTCTTGATTTGTGAAAAAGAATATCTAGCCTGTATTTTCCATTTGAATTCATGATCCTTTTTAAGCATATCATTAATATCTTTGACTATCTCAGCAGAATTAGGTATAAATATTCTTAAGAATTTTTTTTTTCCTATAAATTCTTGAATTTCCTTTTTATTTTTAGGTAGACTAATTACCTCAATTGATGAGAATATTTTTGGATCAATAAAAACTCATTCCTTTGAAATTACGTGTCCTAATAGCTTTCCTTATTTCATTGCAAACGATGAATTTTTGGGATTAATTGAAATCCTATAATTCTAACATCTTTCAAAAGCTTTTCTCAAGTCCTTCAAATGTTTGTCATCAGAATTAGAAAATACAGTTAAATCATGAAGATAAATAATAATGAGTTTATTTATCTTACCAAAAAATGCAAGATCCATTGAGCTTTGAAATATTTCTCCAACAGTGATTAGACTAAATGAAATTATAACATACATAAATGTACCCCAAGGAGTTGTAAATGTTGTATTTTCTCCATCTTCTAGACTAACCAGAATCTGATTGTATCCGAAAAAGGTATCTAATATTGAAATTTTGTTTGAACCTAAGACGTTATGGAGTAATTGATCCATATTTGGTAATGGATAATTATCCTTTAAATATAGTTTGTTTAAATTTATAAAGTCGAAACACAACCTTATTTCACCATTTTTCTTCCTGACACGTACTAGGTTAGCTATCCATTCAGAATCTCTTAAGGGAGTAATAATTTTTGCATCCAATAATTTTTTAATTGGAAGCAAGACACTATTTATTCTCCTTAACTTTTTTTTGAAAGGGTATAGCATATGGTTGGAGAAGAATTTTGTGTTTAATAACAATTGTGTCATAAGTTTTCAATTCTTCGTATGACCATGAAAATACATCTTTATAATTTTTGAAAATATCTACATATTTGTATTTAATTTCCTGAGGAAATGATAATAAAATTTTAGCATTTCTACTTTCTTTAGAAGTTCCAATATTACAATCCTGAACATCCTCTTGTTGTGAATTTAATATTGAGATTTTTTGAGACATCATTATGATCAAAAAGTTTTTCAAGGGGAACCAATTCTTTTGGAATGTAATTATTAGATAATCGAGTGATATTGTGATCAACTATTTTTTGATCAATCTGTGAGTTCTAATTGTGTTCATTTGATCTACTTTCATCAATTTTTTCTTCTTAGATATGCAAAGTTAAGAATTCATTAATTATTTGTAAGAATTTTTTTAAGTTTTCATCATCTTCGAATACTTGTCAGTGTTTAAGGTTATCAGGGATGGAGGGCCTGTATTTTACTTGAATTTGGTAATGCAATTGCATATGATCGGGAATTTTAAAAGAACTAGCAGAAATTGCTAAGTTATCAACATGAAAATAATTCTCTACAAAATCCCAAACTTCATTCCTCTAAGATCTTAGCCTGGGGTGCTTGGCTTGACTTCATTTTCTGACTTGTTTTGCAATTAACTATGAATCACCAAATACAGTAAGGTTTTGAACCTTTAGGCATTTTTCTAAGTCCAATCATAAAAGAAGGGCTTCATATTCTGCTACATTGTTTGTAACATCAAAGTCTAATTTTAAGGATTGAGTTATGTTTTTCTTATCACGAGAGATGAGTACAATTTCAGCTCCAACATCATCTTTGGAAAATGCTCCATCAAAGTAAATTTTCCAAATATCATTTTTAGAAATTGGAGGGGTATTAAGAACTTCTTGAATGCTGATATGAGAGTTTGAAATATCATTATCAACTAAACTAAAGCACCCAAAATATTGACCAATAACATAAATTGGATGATTGATGGCTTTATTTTCTTTACAAACAGTGTTAAATTGGGATTGTAGCAAAAGACATGCCCATTTGTAAACTCCCTCCCAGATTTTCACAAAAATATCTAGACAATATCATTCCAAATTTAGGTGGAATATCTGTGACTACTATGTCCAAGACTATACTTTTGACAGGGATTTGGGCAAGTGTTACAAATAAATCCTTAATTAATTTGGGGCAAAGTAATTTTTTAGAATCAAAAGTATACATATCATGATATGGTACCTTCAATATGATATAGAAGGGAGGAACATTTTCATCAATCATATCACAGATAGGACCAAAAAATACTTGAGAGGTTTTTTGTCTTGCAAGATTATGACATCTTCTTCTACATCAATGCTTCAAGATTGAATCCATTTTGAAACTTAATTTTTATAACCTGGATTTTTAGACAGTTCAGATAATGGAATTGGAATTTAAAATCTTTCTAATTATTTTTCGACATTAAAAATTGTTGGAGTAGTTTTTTCAGGAATATTTTGTTCCGGTAACTAATTATGTGTCTCACTTGATGATGTTTGTGCTTCAGAAATTTTAACTTGAGGTTCATCAAAGGTAACATTTTTGGTTGGTCTACCAGGTCCTGGTCTAAGGCTTAAGTCATATCTTCTGTTTAACTCAGCAATGAGAAACTCAGAAAAATATTGATATTTATAAATTTGAGAATTTTCTTGACTTTGGGTAGAGACTTGATCTTGATTCATTGGTACAATAAAATTTTGGGATGAGGAATCCAAAAATTGATTGATATCATTTCTAAGAACAAGAATGATTTCTTCAGGGTCTTGATCATCAATCAATAAGAGAGGTTGGATCTGTTGGTCATTATTTGGTCTTTGCAAAATTTGAGGTTGAAAAGGTCTTTTATATTGAACTTGTGTTCTATTGCAACTGGTTGAGTAACTATAGGTTGAGATTCCATCCTATAGATTCTATTAGATATATTTCTTAGTAGAGAAGTTATCTCATTAATTTTATGTTCTTCATATTTATTTTTTGATGGCGATGCACCTTCTTCTCTAACTTTCATTCTTTTTCAGCCAATCTAGCTTTTGCTCTCAGTTTACTAGATGTTGACCTATTAGCTTCAACTTCAATTTCATTGGTCTGCATATCTGCTAGAGTTTCATACTTTCTTTCTCTAAGAATTAAAACAAAATCATCTTCGAATGCCTTAGAAAATCAAACTTTAGCAACAATTAATGGAGGTTTACAGTTTAGGGAAATTTTGTTATATAGTTTATTGAATCTCTTAATGAAATCAACAATAGGTTAATTTGGGTTTATTTTCAAATCTTCAGCATCTGTTAAATAGTAAACAAAATATTTCTTAATTCCCCATCGATTCTTAAATTTTTTTATTAATTCAGCCCAGGAATTAATAGAATTTGGTTGTAACAGTCTAAACCATATTCGAACATTTCATTATAATGATTGGACCAAAATTCTAGTATAGACATCTTCATGTTGTTAGAAAAATCTAGAAATTCATCCAGGTGATCTTCAACGGATGGGATTATTTATCCATTGAATCTAGGTAGATGTTTCAAATATTCGTCAGGAAAAGGATGGAGTTGAGCTACAGGAGGAAGGAATAGTGTTGCATAATGAGCCGCAATAATTGACTGAAAATCAGTAATTGAATGTGGTGACGTAGGTGAAGATGAAGATGAAGAGGAGGTAGAAGGAGGAGAAGGATGTTGGGAAGAAATTACTTGAGATGAGGATGGATGATAGGAGGTTGAAGAAGGGTGTATGAATTGAAAAGGGATAACTAATTTTTGAACTTATAGGATGGTTTTGTCTTCTTCTTCAAAGGCTAAAGGACTGGTAGAAATGGTAAAATATTCCTCATGTTTGATAGAAGTGTATGGGTAAGTATGCATCATAGAAGAAATATAATCAGTGGGCTTTAAATCAGGCAATTAAAGTCCTAATTCAGCTTTTGTATCAACTTCCTCCAAAGCTGAAATGGGAAGGTGAATTGATTCAAATTGATGAACCAATAAAGGTGATTGAATATCAACTCCTTTAGATAATAGTTCTAACACCTTTTGTGGTAGATCTGATAATTATGCAAGAATTTGGATAGGTTGGAAAGGATCAAGCTATGATACAAATTCTGGTGAAAGAGATATAGGAATAGAAGAAGATGCTTCTAATCTATGCCTAGAAGAGGAAATTATTACTAACCTTTTAAGGATATGTTGATGGAGAATGAAGGTCTAAGTCAAAATGAGACCCAATATTCCTGTGTGAAGCCAGGTTTACCCAATGGAGTCGCTAAGTCAATGATTTTAGCTAGCTAAATTATTATTCACCTTTAAAAAGAAATTTTATCGTTGCCTTAGGGAAAAAGAAACTTTAGATTTTCGTTCCCCAGCAATAGCGCCAATCTAATGTTGTCCTTTGTATAAATTTCTAGGATAGCAAAGTGTGTAAAAACATCTAAAATTTTGTTTAATTTTCTTTTTTGGATGACCAATTCTTTAAATTGTTAAACAGATGCAAATGCTAGTTATTTCTAATACAAAAGAAGGGATGATTCTTCAACTTTAACAAAATTTAAGCTTTAAAATGTTTTGAAAGGTATAATTCAAGAATATATATAATTATTTAGAGATTTAGATAGAATATTTAATTCATTATATATAGAAAATGCATGTAGAAGTCTTCTACATTCAAACAAAATGTATTTTAAGATAATAGAAAGTAACAATTAAATCATGTAGAGGAATTAACTAAAACAAATAGTTCCAGTTGATTAATCTCTTTAATTGAATATTATAACTTTGCAGATGATTTTAGAAAGATTGATATTCAATCTTATCTTACCCATATTTCTATTAATTTTAAAAATGTGGAGAAATAAATAAAGATGGAAACATAATCAATAACTGGAAAAACTCACAGGAATACACAAGTTGCTTCAAAATGAGTCCAAAATCCTTCTATTAATCTACAAAATATTAAGCAAATTACAATCATGTTTAATGGATTATCACAAGGGTTTAACCCATTGTCTTTCTAATTACGAAGTACTTATAGAGTTTTTTCTTAAATATCTAGAATTTGAACCAAAATTTCTTAAAAAATATATTATCCAAACTGATTTGGATTGTTACAAAAACATAACCAGTGAAGAGGAAATCAGAATTGATTTGACATTATGCCCAAAAATTGAGGGTTTTTGTTGGTGACTGGAGTTGTAAATTTGCAGTTATGTTTCTTGTTCTTGGAATTTTGTTCTTTTCTCCCGAAAACCTGTACTCTGCTATTGAAAATATGTTGTCTCTCTTTCGATGAGCTCACACAAATTTTCACATTTTTTTTCACTAGTAGAAAATTTCAATATTTTTTTGTATGGTTCATCCACTTCAGTGTATTTCTCAAAAGTAGGTTTAGTTTCGAAAATATGCTTGATCTCATGCTGAATTAATAAATCATAACTTAGACCTTCCATGAAAGCCTTCCCAATGATAGTTCCTTTTATTTTGGAAAATTTTTCTTTGTCTATTGTTATATCATGCAATCTATGTTGATATTATTCTACTGGAATTAGTTTATCACATATACCTTGCAGACTTGGAAGTCCTTTTTGATGTAAAGTATTACATTTCCTATGAAAATTTTTAATTTGAACTTCTAGATTATCACATTTATTCTCCAGTTGTAGCATTGAATTCCTTTTAGTAAGAACCTTTCTCACCTCCAATACAACTTTAGTTTTGTCTTAAATTTCATATTCTTCGAGCTCTTCTTTTGTCTTAGAATTCAAAATGATGATTATTGTTGTAGCATCTCCTAGTTTGTGGTCAAGGTCATTTTTTAGTTCTGACACTGCTTCCTTTCATCTCTGTAACAATTCTTCATGTTCAAAAATAATCTCAATTGAAGGCCATAATTCAGTCATTGATTCATTAATATTAAGCCAAATTTTTTCTTTGGCCTGAGAAATGGTATGAGAAATTGCAGATTCATTTTCCTAATTTTTTGTTTACTTTTTTAGCTAAAAATTATTTTGAATTTCAGCTAAATAAGCATTGTCAGTTTTCAATTTTTTCTCTTGTAGCTTCTACAATTGTATGTTTATTTTCTCAATCTCTTGATATTTCAGTGTCAAGTCTCCCATGACCTTTGATAATTTTGCTGCTACATCAATGGACTATGTATACATTTTAGAAATTGCTGTTATAGATGTCCCTACTATTGAAGTACCTGCATTTGATGGTGTTGCTATGGGAATGAAAGCTGAAATACTCAGATGTTGTTATTTTTCCTTTAATAATGTGTCCATATCAGCTTCCATATTTTGAATATGAACATTTTTTTCAATTATTAGTTTTAACATATCCTATTTTTCCTTCTCCAATTGACCAAATTCTTTTTCCTGTGGATGCTCTATAGTAGGAAGTTTTAGTTGCTTTCATAATGCTTGAATACCAAATTTTTTGTTTTTGATGATTTCTTCAGCTGCTTTAAGATCACTAGGATCATATCCTAATTTTATTACCATATCTTCTAATGATTTGATTCTGGTATCTTTGGAAAAAGATGACATTTTCTCCATATTTAATTATGAATGAATGTTATTCAATGAAGCTTGTAGTTTGGAGGCTTCCATAGTCAAAGTATAATAAATCATTTCTCCAGTCTGCATGTGTAGATCAATCTGGTCATTTTCATTAATCTATTTAGTATCAAAAGAGAAAATGGATGTTTTATAGTCTTCTGCACTTTTAGGGACCGGAAATTTGGTTTCCAATAATGCTAATTGAAACTATCCCTTTTTAATATCTTGTGCAGAAAGAATTCTATGTTGGGTAGCAGAAGTTTGTTTCTAGAATTTAGAATATGTGGTGGCCTTCAGTGCCTCATTATTTCTTTTTATTTCCTTGTGCCTAGCAAAAACATTTTGTTGTTCTTCACTCTTAGTAATAAATGACATAGGAGAATATATGTAGATCTCCTTAATCCCTAGAAAGGTTGAAGCATGTAAACTTGTCATTTCCATTGTTTCCTTCTCCTATGAACTTTATCTCCTTCAAATGGCTCTTCATTAGTATTAGTCTTCTTTCTTCTCTTAAAAATTGTGAAGTCTGTCTGTTGGATTTCTGAAACTATAAGAGACAGAATTTCTCTTGGCCTCTTAGTATCTTTCTCTTGAGGAATTGGAGTTTGTGAAGTTGTTTAGATGATATTTTTTTCCTCTGCCTCTTGCAATGTATTCTCCTGCCATTATCCTTAATTTATATACTTCCCTATTTCTGGCCTGGGTGTATGTGCATAAGGTGTAGTTTTCTATTCAACTCTCAGCTTAGAAATAATCCCAAAGGGATCATAGGACCATGTGAAACTTAATTTAAATTTCATTTGTTTCAGTAGAAGATCTTCCTCATCTTCCTCTTTTTTTGTTGCTATAGCCTTGACGATAAAAGGGACAATCTGTGCTTTTAACTTAGACTAATATTTCTTCTTGCTGGATACAAAATGTAGATCATCCATGTTCATTATTTTCCTAATGTATTCCAGTGAAAAAATTTTGATTGGTAAAAACATTGGAAACCTATAGGGATGAAGCTCACATCGATAGATCCTGATTTATATGTAATTCTAGTAGAGGTACTAGTCTCCAATCTTAGTTTGATCACCGAGGTGAATGGTTCTTTTGATTTCCGGTGAAATTATAGGTATCACATCATTGTTGAGAAGACATAAAGCCATATCTAAAAACTAATTTACAGAGTCACTAAAATAGTACTCCTCTATGTTCTTCCTTACCAAGGAATTCCAATGAATAACTGATTGTGGATTTCCCTATGCATCTAATTTATGTAACGGAAATTTGAATATATCTGATTGATAAAAAAGAAATAAGTACACAAGGACTGATTGATGCTTAAAAACACCATTAGTAGTTAACTTCAAAAAATTCTCACGAATGTTGTCTGCGAAAAACTAAGCATAGTTAAGAATGTATGATGGTTTATTATCTGCTAAAAATACTGATATAAATGATAATACTACCTCATCATCCCACTAATGACTAAGATAACCTAACATATAAGCAATCATATAGATAAATTTCCTAAATATTTCTAGGAATATTGTAGGAGAGTAGAGTGGATTGGTTCTTAAGAAATCATATTTTTCAAGTAAAAAGAACTCAAAGATTTTGGATCATTGAGGGAATGTATGTTTTTGGTAAATATCCATGAGTGAATTTGTAGAAAAAGGGTGTAGAGGGGCTGTAGGCTTGACCTGTAGAATTTGACATATAGAATCAAGAGTAATTATGAATAAAATTTAATTATTTTGGGCAATTGCGTCCCTTTTACTTGGAAGGTATCTCAGATGACACCAGGTAATGAATTCGAGGAAGAAATGAGTCTCGGGGAAAGTGATTTCGAGAAGGAATGATTCCCATATACTTAACTCATCACTGACATCTAAGAACTTTTATTTTTCCCAGTTGTGGAGTTCATAAAGATCAAATTCACACTAGGTTGTAGAAGTTTTGTATTGTTTATGAACCAGGGAAATTTCATCTAAATTCACTACAGGAGGAAACATTGGGATTTATACAACTAATTTTGAATTTCCTTTGGATGAAGACAGAATGAATTAAGAAATTATAGGCATGAGTATTGAATTACTGAGAAATTGTTGATTACTAGCGTAGGCAAAGGACTAGGAGTTGATCAAATCCAAATTTCACCTATGCTACTGCAAGAGAACAGAAGAAAAGGAATATGAAGGGAAAAAAATGTTTTAAATGGATTCACTAGACTTTGGCGAGAAGGAATAAATGAAGTAATAGTTAATTAGCTGCTAGCGGGAGAAATTTATTAGGATACTAGAGAAATTATATGGTTAAATGTGGGAGTGATGGATGGAAGGATGTGAATGGATGTTTGAAAATGGTGGTGGGAGTGGAGCAGACGAGAAAGGTAGTTTTCGCGGGGGGGGGGGTGGGTGTGCATAGATAGTTTGTGGTATTTGAGAGGGGGTGTTAGAAATGGTTGAAGGGATGACACGTAGGGATGGGTGGTAAAATGAGAATCCACATTTCAGAAACCCCCCCCCCCCCCCCAACACCCCGCTGTTAAAATTCGAAAGCTTTGGGGTGTCTAAAATTCATCCCCCACCATTGATCTGGGTGTGGGTGGTATCCACCGTTGGTTATTTCTTGGTCTTTATCAAAAGCCATCAAGTGGTCAAATAAAAAACACTTCATTAAAACTTAATTAATGTTTTATTAGTTAACATAAATAAGGATTAAACATTACTATTAAGATATAAATATGGCGGCATTTAAACTAGTGTGCCTACATTAGGGACTTTAGATTATATATATATATATATAATCCCATTTATTATTTTCTTTATATTTTCATTTTTTTATTCATTTTTTTCTATTTTCTTTTAGTTTGTATACTATTTCTATATATATATATATATATATAAGGAAAATGGAAAAATGACATGGTAAAAAAAGTTACAACAAGAAAAGCGATAAGGACTCCAGGAAATGTATATGTTCTTGATGAAATTCAAAGAGAAAAATGGTACATTGGATAGACAAATGAGGGTTGGTTATGGCATAAAAGGATAGAACACTTGAGCTTTGGCAATTCGGTAAAAATTAGTAGAACAAAAGTAGTGTCACATATGCCTAAAATATCAAAACCAATAAGTTACATATGCAAATATTTCCAACATGGGAAACATACAAGAGTTAATTTAATTCAAAGGAGTGCTCAATGTCAAGTCCGCTAGATATTTTAAACATAGATATATGTGAACCAAAAAGTATGGAAACTCTAAAATATGAAAGATACTTATGCTATTAATTGGTGATTATACTAGAATCGTTTGGGTTTCATTTATTAAAACAAAATCATAAGCACTAAATACTTTCAAATCATTGAAAGTATTTGTTGAAAATTAAAGTGATCTGAGAATCAAATTCCTAAGATCAAATAGAGGAGGTGAATTTAACCCAAACTATTTTAACGAATTATGTGAGAAGAATGAAATTAAGTGACAAATTTCAATTGCAATAACTCCACAACAAAATGGAGTCATAGAAAGAAAGAATGGGTCTATACGAGAAATAACTAGACCAATGTTTCTAGAATCCAAATTACCAAATAAATTTTGGAAAGAATTAATTATTGCAGCAATTTACATCATGAATAGAGCACAACTCTGATTTAAAAATGACAAGACATCATACGAGCTATAGAAAGGTGGGCCAACTTTAGTTAAGTATTTTAGAATTTTCAGAAGAAAATGTTACATGAAGATAAATGATAATAAATTGGAAAATTTTGATTATAGAGTAGATGATTGAATATTCATTGGATTCTCAACAAGAAATAAATATTATAAATGATACAATAAAATAATACAGAAAGTTGAGGAAAGTATTGATGTAAGAATAGACGACGTGTTTCAAGAGAAAGAAGCAGAACAAACAAATGAGAATTTAGAAGATACCATCTACATGGACCATGAAGAGATTACTATAAAGGAAGAACAATCTCCATCCAAGATAGATTTTAAATTTGTGAAAATAAATCACCTAAAGAAAAAAATTATTGGGGATGTTGATGCAGGAATACAAACTCGAAGAATAATGACCAATTCACCAAGAAAATAAAATTTTGTTTAAATATAAAAAATAAAGCCAAAGAACTTTGCAGAAGCTAGTAAGGATCAACATTGGGTAAATTCTATGCAACAAGATGTTGGGCGGATGGATTTTCCATTTAATTCAGAACAAGCAATTCGTCTCACACATAAATTGTCAATTTGGTTAGGATTTTTGTTTCAAGGCTATTGTGAAAAATATATGCAGGAACAAATGTAAACTAGCACTAATAAAAGCTCAAAAAAAATCATTGCGAGTATCACTCTCAACACTCCAACACACTTATTTTTACACTCCAAAACTTGCTCACACTGCAGAAGGAAAATAAAAACACTTGTAGAATAAATAACACATTGTCACTCGTTCACTCTTATTAAGAAGAAACAACACTTCTAGAAACCATTCAACACTTTAACAATTGTTGAAAAATCCATTCAATTTCATAAGAAAGCCAAAGAACTATAACAATAATCAAATAACCATCACACCTAATGAAGGGAATAGTCCAGAACATATGTTGTCACACAATGATAAAGGATAAAATCCTACAACAATTCAATGCATGAACAATATCTATAATAGTAGAAATAAATAACACATAAATCACAACTGAGAGGAAATAAATATACTGCTACAATACCTCTCTAACTAGTGATCCTTACTATCAAGAAGGGCCCTTCGTCCTTAGCAAGTTTTGGTGAATTACACAATACGAAATATATTTAGGAAATATATATGGAGCCATGAATGGTAAATATTTGCATTAATGAAATTTAGAGTACATGATTACAATGCTAGTACTCCCCCCTTTGATATCTATCTATGCATGCCTTGCAGGAAGAGAGTACATTCTATTATAATTTTACATTACATTCCTATTTTCAAAAGGAAAGATCATCATGAGAATCTCTTGATTCTCATGTGATCCAAATCAATATTATAAAAAAACCATCTTTTAATAAATTATCTTAATTGAAACATAGGTGTAACAAATTTTCTAAATTAAAATGACTTATCATTTGGAAATACTAATTGTTTCAAGTAAGTCAGCTACATTGTCCATGAATGTCTCCTTTCAATTGTAAAACTAGCTCTAACTGTGTATTTGTCTATGTCAGTATTTGTTGCTAATCATAGGTGAACAAAATATCTCAAATAAGTCGTATCAATAGCATCAAAAAACTCTTTGTTTCATCTCTAGCGAGGTAGAAATGGGGGGATATCATCCTGTAACAACATCTCAACAAGCCACACCACCTGAAACAACGTTTCGTCAATTCCTTAACAAATTAGCTTAAATCAGTTAGCTTTTATGTCAAAGTACACAAAAAACTAGATAATAAGGATGACATATGAAAGGGAACATACTCTAGTCAATAATTGTTGATGAAGGGACAACTTTATGTATGTATGAAGATTGTTTGTAGCCCATATTTCCCTTTTTCTTCTTTTTATGACCTAGAGGTTGACCTTTTTGCAATATTCTCTTTTTTTTTTCCTTTAAATGGTTTGGTTTTCTTTTTAAAGATCCGAGATCTCATTTATTTGAGGCCCTTTTTTTTAATCTTTTTAACCTCTTAAATCTTTCCTTACAAATATTTTGAGTGTTTCATGCTCTTATTTACATTATTATTTTAACCCTTTCTATTTGGAATCCTAGATTTGGTAAACTTGAGTATTTTTCATTAATTTGGTTTTAAGATTCTTTGTTTGCTTTGTTTCTTGAATATTTGGGTTTCATTCAACAAAGAAAAATGAAATTTGATGTGTTTATTTGTTTTTTATTTTATTTTCATTTTATTAGTTTGAATTATTTTGGTTTTTTCAACCTGGGAGTCTTTGTGGTGAATCCTAAACATTCCTGTTGTTTTTGGAGTGTCAATGGCATTAAAGTATTTTTCTTCTTTTTTTGTTTGTTTTGCCACATTCTTGCTTGCCATAATTGCTTACCTTAATATTTGTATTTGAATCTTGCAATGAATATTAGTGTGCATTAGGGTTAAATGCATTAGAACAAGAATTTAGTTCTTTTTTATTTATTTTGAATGTGTGAGTGCTTATCAAAAGAAAAAGAAAAATAAAAAGAACAAAAAATTCTTAAGTAGATTCTCACAGAACCTTGTAGAAATCGATTTAATCAAAGAAAAGAGAGTTTCATTTGCATGTAAATTAGGTTTTATTATTGGTTTCTTTTGTTTCAAAATATCACAAGTTACACTTCCATATCCTTTGACCTAAAAAACAAACATTAAATTGAACGCTTAACTAAAGTGAACTATAATTTTTTCTTTCATCATAGAAATATCAACTAGTCTAGGAAATATTTAGGGCCTTGGAATAGGTTTGTGGATAGTAAAATGTCCAAGGCCACTCAAAATAAATTATATAATTTGATTAAAGAGTGGAAGTATTTTGGCTTGAGGGGTCCTGACTTGGGTTCAGTGTGCACAGTTTGCCAACAAACCCTTATACTACTGGCCCTTTCGGCAGTGACCTGCTTGCACAGGTCAAAGTCTCACCCGAAGTAGTATGGGTGGGTGCTGGAACCAGATTTCCACACCCGGAGAAAGGAAGGGTAAGGCAAGCAGAGCTATGCTAGGTCCTGTGATTCGCAGGTTATCTTGTTCTGTACAGGGTTAATTAAGTCTCTATTCGCATCAACGTGCACTAGATCTATAGTTATATGCTTTTTATAACATTAACACAGTATTACATAAATAGAACATAACAAATCTAGATCTAAGAATGTAGTACACAGATCTTTCACAGCTTAAGGAAAGAAACGTACAATAAAACAATTATCAGTAATTCACACAACAGTACTCATAGATTTAGTTCTCTAACCATTCATCGCATTCATTCATTCATCAATTCTTCCTTACAATTCCCTTCTCAACCTGCGCACACAGCAGCGAGGTCCGCACATAGCTGGACTTGGATCTCCATACACACAGCCAGTAGGAGTCTGTTCCCCAAAACCCAAACAGATAGCTTAAACAATAGATCGCATCAATAGCTCAACATTTCTTATCCTTTTCTATACAAAATTCTTCTCTATTTATAAAAATCTAGCCTCGACTTTCCTATGGTTCGCAACCGACAGTTTTTGGACCCCTAGTTTACCCCTTTGACCCATTAAAATGCATTCGGGGCTTTGACCCACCCAAAAACCCCTGTGCTAGATTGAATATAATCAAAAATATTCAAAATGGACTAGTTCCACAGCTTGTTAGGAGACCCCGTTCCAACAGTCCCACAACACAATCTTGTGACTCGTCTCGAGTCACCATGGTAGTGCAGCCTCGATTTGTGCCCGCAAGGTATCCAGAGAACGTTTGAGTGGAGGGAGTACATCCTGACTTTGGGCAGCATAATTCTATGCAACAACGACCAGCTTCTAGGAAGGTGGATCTTCAGGGACCATGGTAACATTTGCAAGAAGTTGATTAAGGCGCTTGGTTGCATCATCGATGTCTTGTGTTAACCAGAGGGATGAGGTAGTCCAGGGCTTTAGACATTTGGTCATGACATGTTGTTTATGCAATAGTTTCCTAATTTCTTCATGGAGATCGTTGTTGGTTTTCAATCGTGCCAAGTGCTGCGCAGGCACCAAGGTAGGAAACGTAGTGTTAATCTTTTCAATGACTTATTCTTTTCGTCGCAAGTCCTGATTGCTTTGTTGGAGGACTGGATTGTGCTAGACCCGAGTCCAGAGTTGTATGGCCGACTCCAGTAGTGTGGCACCTTGAGAAATATGCCTTTTAATTATTGTTGTTGCATCGGTGATTAGGGCGGCACGCTGGGCATGGGATTCTGGGGGTGTGCCGGGCTATAATCTAGCCTGTAACTCCGAAATCTGTTGTTCCAGCTGAGTCTTGATAGTTTGCATTTCCAATCGAGAGGCTTTGAGGGAAGCAACCAATTTTTCAACCTTATTATGAGATGTATCCTCATCCTTGATTTCCTCTATGACTTCCGTGCAGAGCTGGTGAATTACAGTCTCATGCTCTGCCTATTGTGACACAGCCTGGATTACTTCAATAGTCTTTTTTGTAATGGTGTGCTAGGTTGCTGCAAGCTGTTAGGTTGTGGATTGAGTGCGGTCACTAATCTCCCAGGAGACAGTGTGAAGGAGACTTTCTAAGGATGCATGGGGAAAATTTTCAAAGTCAAGATGAATTCCTGTGACTTCCGGGAGTTGCGTTCTGACTAAGGCACCGTTAGGGATACTCCAAAGTCAATTGGCTTCCCTGATTTGTGCCGAGCTGTTGTCGACTGACAGGGGTGGTGCCTGGCCTTCATTAGGTGGGGGATGATCCATTTTGATCTCGAAATCATGGAGGTCTTCCTGAAGAGAGTCGACCGCTGCCTTCCACTAGGCTATTATAAGTTCCCACTTATCATCCATAGCCATGGTGACCGCGTTCGCAATCTGCTCCAGGTCTCTGGCCCGTTAATGTGACTGTCGCATCGTAGTGCTCACGACGAGTTTATTGTTTCTTCCTTGGTCCTTATGCTGATGACCCCGTCCTCTTAGTGCCGGGAGGAGGGGTGGTGATGGTATCTACCTGGGTTGGAGCTGTATTGGTCTGATGCAGCGGGTTACCTCTGGGCTCAGCTGTAACTGATGCTGGAGTGTCGGAGAGACCTTTTCTCCAGACGGGGGGCCACAGTGAGATTAGTAGATCAATTCTTCATCGGGTATCATATAAGGGAATTCCATCCATGTCGGATAGGCAAGGCTACGAATTCGGACCTGGTGCACGGTGATTTGAAATGTATCAATATGCTTGTATTTTTCATATATGGTGGGGTATAATCGGGGTCAGGAGTTGATGGCAGTGGCGAAACTACTCTGGAAGAGGACCGAAAAGACCTTGTTATCCTTGATGTGTTGCTTATCCTTAGAGTCCCACAAGTGAGCATACCGAGCACCTTCGCACATCCCTGAAAGGAGCTCTGGCACGACTGACTCCTCTGGTTTGTCCCAGGCGACTAGTGCTATGAGGAATAACAAATACGAATAGAAGAAAGATGTCCCATGCTCGGACTTCATGGACGCTAGTGAAAATTCACTCACCTAATTAATGAAGCCCAATTAAAAACCACACCCTTCCCTTGGTGACCGGTCGGATTACATAAGTGGAGACGATCGCACGGCACCTTGAGCAATCTACACGTAATTTTTGTTGTTGCATCGGTGATTAGGGCGGCACGCCCCAGGCACGAGATTGTGGGGGTGTGCGTGTAATATGGCACCTTAACTACGAAATATATTGTTCCCGGTGAGTCTTGACAATTTTCATTTCAATCAAGAGGATTTGAGCGAAACCAATTCCCTCACCTTATTCGAGATATATCCTCATCCTTGATTTCCTCTGTGACTTGGGTGTAGAGCTGGCGGTGCAGGTCCTCAAGCTTCGCCTGATGACATAGCCTGGATTACTTCAATAGTCATACACGTAATGGTGCAATTGGGCCTACGCAAGCTTTGCTAGGTTGTAGATTGAGTGCGGTCACTAATCTCCCAGGAGACAGCGTGAAGGAGACTTTCTAATGCTGCGTGGGGCAGCTGAGTGAAGTCCAGCTGAATTATTGTGACTTCCGGGGGCTGTGTTCTAACTAAGGCACCGTTAGGGATACTCCACAGTCGACTAGCTTTCCTAATTTGTGCCGAGCTACTGTCGACTGACAGGGGTGGTGCCTAGCCTTCACTGGGTGGGGGGTGATCCATTTTGATCCGGAGAGCGCGGAGGTCTGCCTGAAGAGAGTCAACCCCTACCTTCCACTGTGCCGTGATAAGTGCCCACTTATCCTCCGTAGCCATGGTGACCGCGTCCAGGATCTTCTCCAGGTTTCCGTCCATTAATGTGACTGTCACGTCGTAGTGCTCACGATGGGCATGTTGTTTCTTCCTTGGTCTTGATGCCAATGGCCCCGTCCTCTTAGTGTCTGGAGGAGGGATGGTGGCGGTATCTGTCGGAGCTGTATCGGTCTACTACGACGGGTTACCTCTGGGCTTGGCTGTAACTAATGCTGGAGTGTCGGGGAGATATTTTTTCCAGGCGGGGGGCCATAGTGAGATCAGTAGATCAATTTCTTCATCGAGTACCATATAAGGGAATTCCTTCCATGTCGGACTGGCAAGGCTATGAAGCCAGACCTTGTGCATGGTGATTTTAAATGCAGCAATATGCTTGTATTTTTCATATATAGTGGAGGATAATCAGGGTCGGGAGTTGATGGCTGTGGCAACACTACTCTGGAAGAGGACCCAAAATACCCTGTTATCCTCGATGCGCTGCTTATCATTAGAGTCCCACAAGTGAGCATACCGAGCGCCTTCCCACATCCCAGCAGGGAGCTCTAGAACGACCAACTCCTCTGGTTTGTGCCAGGTGATTAGTGCTATGAGGAATAACAGCCATGAATAGAAGAAATATGTCCCATGCTCCTGAGACTCGTGACATTAGTGAGAAATGAATTGCACAAGTATTGAGCCCAATTAAAAAACACACCCTTCGTGCACTGGCCGGCTAGCTGGATTACATAGGCGGGGACATTCACAACCTGGCACCTCCACATTAGTTTTCAGGCTAATAGTCGAGTGCCCATTTGTGTAGTAGGGTCGTTGATGGTTTGGATCACAAAACCTCGCTGATTTCGTTGTACTGCAAGGTCTCCCGGAAAAACAAAGCAGTAGCATCTTCGTACTTCTTTCGGACTTTCGCGAGCAGGTGCGGCCCCTACATTGGGAGGTCTGTAATCTTGTGGATCAACTTAGCATCGATAGGGACCTTGTCGTGAATCCATAAGCAGCCATTGTGAATGAGGGTGAGTAACTGGCCCGCCAACCGATCTGTGATGTTGTAATGGCCAAAGTGGGGCATACAGAGCAGATTTAGGAGTCTGAATCCCGCTAAGCCGCATACCCAGCATTGAGGTACTACCGTGATTCCATCATCCTCATGGATTGTATCAAAGTATAATGCAGAGGCAAATTCCAGGAAAGCGGCATGGTCCGCCAGATCATGGTCATCGAACTTGACCTCATGGAGGCGTCCGTAGGGATCACCGAGGACAGGGACCTCTCCTGGGGTCAGCGGAGTCTGTAGGTAGGTGATCAAGCCATCTAATTTTTTCGGTATTTGCGTAGACGATCTTCGTGGTCGAACAAAAGGGGGTAACCAGTTGATCAGGTTAGCCGGCAGAGCCCCCTCCTAGTCATCTTGTTCTGAGGGCGGAGGCCTGGCACGTCTTGGGGAACTTCAGAGCCTTTTTGCTGCCTTTGGGGTAGTCTGTGAACTTTGAGCTTTCTCCTTACCTTTCCTTGTGGTCCATGGAGGGGGAGTTCTTCTAACTCAGGCTCATCTTTCAGAACTTCTTCAACCTCAGGTTCAGTTGGGACAGAGGTTTCGACAGGGGTAGTAGTCAGCATCCTTGCACGGAAAATGAATCTTGGCTATGGGTGACTACTACCAGTCATGAGAGGGATGCTGCAATTTTAACAAAGTTTGCTGCTCGATTACTTTCACAAGACACTCAAAGTAGGCTACTTGTTTACAGGATACAATACCGCTAACTGGACTATCCTACCCCCTTTTAAGCATTGTCCATCGGATGATAGAGAGAGATATTTTACGCAGGGTAGGTTTCCCAAGGAATGGTAAAAACCTCCAGTAACTTGACCTACCAATGGCTCAGGAGCTGCTTCTATCAACGGTAACTTCTGCTTTTTACCAAAGGGTACAGTCCCAATGGCTAGTTGTCGCGTCCTCAGTAATTTAGGTGTACTCGTCATGCTAAGGTGATAGATTTGTGACAACTACCTGTCTTCCCCCAACACAGGCTTGCTTCCTAAGTAGCTCTTGGCCCAATACCAAGAGATTTTTATCATTTTTTTTACTAAGGCTTTAAGGGGGGCTGACATCGGAACCAACTTCCTGACCCCTGGCGGTGTCGCCGTCGTAGGGGTGGCTGGATGCATGGGACTACTACCTGCGGGACCTACAGGTGTCATAGGGAACCTGTTGCTCACTCGTGGGTCGACCTATCCTTCTCCTGTGGTGGGTTCACCACAGTTGCTAAGGCCTAGCCCTACTCCAATCCTTTCCTTTGGGACCATACAAAGGGATTCCTTTGTGATACGAAGACAATGCAACGTAGAGGCTTCTCCTAGCCGGGCCTGCCAAGCTTCTAGATCCTTACTAGGATCCTCACTATCCTCCTCGTAGCCTGGTACAGTGTCCTGGGTTAGGTTGTCCTTATCGCACACTGTCAATTTATATATATAATCCCCATCCCCCTCCTTAGGTATAGGTTCTGCATAACATTTTCCTTCTACCAGGTCTAGTGGTACAACGACCCATGTGCCCTTGTTTTCAAATATCATGCTGCGATTTTTGAGATTGATGATGCCCCCCATGTCTATAGCTCAGTCCAGCCTAAGGAGCGCAGGGTAGGGATTCACATATTCCACAATTTATATCACTTCAAAGTCAGCTAGGATCCTTACCCCTGTAATATCAACCACGACGCTGGGGAGTCTACCTAGAGGAATGATTTTTTGTTGATTTTCCATTCGAAGCTAGGTGGCGGGTCGCTCCAGCTTAGGTTCCCCCATGCGTTTCCAAGTGTGCTTAGGCAGTATATTGGTGTTTGATCCAAGGTCTAATATAACCCAATCCATCTCATAGTCGTCGATCTGGACTGTCAGCCGCATTTCCCTACCAATGCGTCTTTGATATTTGTATAATTTATGCACATCCTTGATGTCGGGTGACCTGGCAGCCCGTGTTGCATAGCTTTCTAGTAAAGCCTGTAGATTTCGTACTACCTGAGGGTTGCACAGTAGCCTCATGCATGCTTGTAAGAAAGGTTTAACTTCCTCAGTTACTTCCACAGCTCCTAGGTGTGTAGATGACGGAATTTTGGTCTCAAGGAAGTCCTTTCGAGCCTCCATAAACATTTCCCTTGTTTAGTCTGTGTCTAGTTCTTCTTGGTTGATAACTCAGCCTGCGGATCACCGTGTCGGGCCTAAATTTCTCCTTAGTCCCTAGTCTCTAATCCACTCGCATGTTACCACATTTACCTTGGTACCCTTCCCCGCCGTGTCCGGACTGCCGCACCTTCAGCGATGGGAGCCGCTTTTCCCGTATCCTTTGATTTGCTGGGCTGGCATTCTTCCAAAGATATGGCCAAACTCGCCTCAATAACTATAGGATTAAGTAAAGGGTTCAAGGAATCCTTCTGCAAAATGCCCGTGCCCCCACGCTTATAGCAGAGTGACTAGCCTCAAACTCGACCTCGCGCTTCCGCTCTAGCTCCCGTCCCTTCCCTCCAGAGGGGAGTCATCCTTGCCCGAGGGGGTTCTTGGTGAGGTAGGGTATTTTACCCTATTTATTACTTCATTATGGCTTTGAGAGTCCGTCTCCTCATGACCAATCGACCGGCAAAACCGACACCAGCGTCGCTTTGGTTCGGAAACAAGGGTGGCTTTACAGGGCCATCGGTTGATATTACACAACCCCACTGCGCAACTTTCTTTGTGCTGGAGCATAGGTCCCCTTGTGCCCTGCTATCCCAGACTACGTGCTCCTAGTCTCGGGTGGCATACTGCGTGACCTAGTTCCATGCTAGCCCCTCTTCCTCTCTCCTGTTGTAGATTCTGAATTTCCTGGTGCATAGCTTCAAGCTACACCTGGATTTGGTGTACTTCTACCGCAACATCCTTTAGAGGCGTAGCTTCTAATTTCATTGCAGCTTCCAAGGCCTTGTCTTGCGAGTCAAAAGTTTGGCGACCCATAGGTACGTGTAGGTGAGGGAGTAGCATGGTGAAAAACCATTCCGTAAGCTGTCTGTCATCATACCTAAATCCTCCTTCTCTGACAGCTTTTTTTAGGCATTGATCTGCTTCCCATACAGACTCAATTGCCCCCTGCTTGAAATATTTTAGTTTTGCTATGACTTAAGAGTAGGAATTAGGGTTACAGAACTGCTGTCCCAGGGCATCCTTGACGTTCTGGATAGTTTCGTCTTTATTTTGTGATACGTACCCCATATACCAGTCCAAAGCTCTTCCCTCAAGGGATAATGATAGCTGTTCTTTTCTCATAGTGTCGCCCACCACGCCCTGCGTAACCCATACCGACTCTACTACAAACCAAAACTGCTCCATGTCTTCATCGACTGTGCCCTTGAAGGTAAGTAACTTCAAGCGTACCATCATAGTTCCCTAGGTGCCCTTCTTTAGTATTCTCTTGTCAGTACCCGATCCCTTTCTCAAACTCCTTCCTATCCTGGCAAAGGAACCATTTGATGGCTTGAGGGGTCCTGACTCGGGTTTGGTGTGCATGGTTTGACAACAAACCCCTATACTACTGGCCCTTTCGGCAGTTACCTGCTTGCGCAAGTCAAAGTCTCACCCGAAGTAGTATGGGTGGGTGTTGGAACCAGGTTTCTGCATTCGGAGAAAGGAAGGGTAAGGCAAGAAGAGTTGTGCTAGGTCATGTGATTCACAGGTTATCTTGTTCTGTATAGGGTTAATTAAGTCTCTATTCGCACCCACGTGCACTAGATCTATATTTATATGCTTTTTATAACATTAACACAATATTACATAAACAGAACATAACAAATCTAGATCCAAGAATGCAGTACACAGATATTTCGCAGCTTAAGGAAAGAAACATACAATACAAAAATTATCAGTAATTCACACAACAATACTCACAGATTCAGTTCTCTAACCATTCATCGCATTCATTCATTCATCAATTCTTCTGTACAATTCCCTTCCCAACCCGCGCACATAGCAGCAGGGTCTGCACACAGCTCGACTTGGATCTCTGCGCACACAGCTAGCAGGAGTCCGTTCCCAAAAACCTAAACAGATAGCTTAAACAACAGATCGCATCAATAGCTCATCAGTTCTTATCGTTTTCAATACAAAATGATTCTCTATTTATAACAATATAGCCTCAACTTTCATATGGTCCGCAACCCATGATTTTCAGACCCCTAGTTTACCCCTTTGACCCATTATAATGCATTCGGGCTTTGACCCACCCCAAAACCCCTGCATTAGATTAAATATAATAAAAAATATTCAAAATGTACCAGTTTTGCAGCTTGTTAGGAGACTTCGTTCCAACAAAGTACAATATTGTATAGGTTTTTGGGGACATCTCCTCTCACACAATATAAGGAAAGAGAGATACCCCTATCCTACTTGTTTAATCATGTGCTCACAATTAGTCCGGGTCCCCCCTTGAATTCTAATTTTGAAATGGTAACCTTAGTTTATTTCCTAGATACCACATAGATGACTACAATGGGGATTTCCCATGCACTTCCCATGGTACCTGAGACAAATGTTGTATCACTTTCATAGTACTTTTGGAGGATGCCTTTCGAATCAAGGGTACTTGGACCAGGAAAAGCTATTGTGTGGAGTTCAACTTAATTGTTTCTCATACCTTCTCTAGTAGGAAATTGTCCCTCATCATCCAAATATTTCTTTTGGAAGGCCCCTTTATCTACTTTCTAGTATTTTGGTGTTTGGTCCTAATCACCTAGAGCAGAAATACTTTAAGTTTATTTGCTTGTCTGTATCTTTAGAAATTTTTAGTGAGTTCTCTGGTAACCTGTTTAGCTGTGGTCCACTCCAAATATTTTTAATGTTATTTAATATTCTCAGATACAAAATTTATTTCAAGGACGTCAAATGGATGTTAATTTTTCATCTTATTTTCCAAATAAATATAGGCTTCCTCTTTCTTCTCCATCTCGTAACAAGAAATATAAAAAGAGGAGAAAGAGGAGGAACATGAAGAAGAATAATTATCTCCATGAATCATCAACAACCTCTATAATTCATGTTGGAGATGAGCCTTCAATTGCCGCATGCCATGATGGGGGCATAAGTCTATTCAATTCTAGTCATGCTGGCAATGAATCAACAATCTGTATAACTCATGTTGGTGATGACTCACCAACCTCTATAAGTCATGTTGGTGATGAAACATTGGCCTCTGTGAGTCGTGCTAGGGGTATGATTGTTGTCTCTCTTGGGAAAGAGTCACCAACCTATATAAGTCATATTCGAGAATGGTCACCAGCGACTACTAGTCATGTTGGGGCATTGATGTTGATAAAATACCTAGACAGAGAAGGTTTAAACCTAGGTTACCTTGTAGGCTATGTAAGGGAGATAATATTACTTATTTGTGCCCTGATATTTTTGTGGTACAAATATTATGGTATGAGACTGAAGTGTCTTCCAATCCTAGATATCTTATGTTTTCTCAAAAATCTATTTAGCCACTCGTTCATGAAGTGGTCAAGCTAATGAATTATCTGGCTGTTCCCACCCCTATTTTTGGGGATGAAGTGTATACCAACCAATTATTCTTGATTTCTAGTTCAAATTCTTCTAGACTAGGGGGCATGCCAGTCTCTTCAAGTGTACCTCATCCAAGTTTTAGGAGTGTTTCCTTTGATTGGAATAATCTTGTTGAGTCTCATATTCCTTCTTATGTGCCTTTTAAATAAGGTTTAGATTAAATTCCATAAATTTCTATTGATGTATATTGGATCAAGGATCCTTTGCAAGTTTTATATCCTCCTCAGCTTGAAAATTTTTCATTTTCTAATGTTGCTGACAATTGATAGTCAGTTGCTAGCCTATGATAGAAGACCAAGTGAGGCTTTAGGTGTTCTTCCTCAATTTACTATCACCTTAGGTGGGAATATTGTATTAGTTGATATGTTGGTGGTCGATGGCCCTTTACACTTTAATTTGATCATTGTGTGTGATTATGTATATCCTATGAATAGTGTGGTGTCTACATTATTTTGAGTGATGTATTTGGCTCACAATGAAACTATTTATCAAATTGCATCTAAAAAATCACCATCCCAATTTCAATTTAGTTCATAATACCCCTTGGTATGTTTCAAGTGTTCAAGTAGACTCTACCCTTCCATGAGTGAACTATGTGGCCTTATATTATCAATGTTTAATTGATTCTAATAGTGGTCCTCTGAAATACTATTTTCCTTCTCAAAACTTAGTCCCAACAGTTGATCGAGTGATTTCTCCAATGGGAGCATAGGAACCCTTGCTTCTCCCTGTTGATCCTTCTAGTTCTCATGATTTCTTGGATATTGAGTTACCTTCATAGGAGGATTTCATTGAAACCATGAATATGGTTGATCGATCATATTCTTTAACAAATCTTAAAGCTATGTGTTTTAGTTAATAAAGGATTCCTTGGCCTGAGTCCAGCAAGGGGCTTGTCCTGAAGAAATATTATGCATAAATTGCAAAGCTACATAGTTCCTTGTACCATATTGTACATATAAGGTATGCATTTTCAAGTTTTGTATTCTATAACATGAGATGTTTTTTTGAACTTTATATATGTGATGCATTAAATTTTTTCCTAGTTTTCCTAATTATGTCTATATAAATTTGAAGAAATATTCTTTGGTTATTTGCATGGATGATCCTCTCTAACAAGTATTAGGTCTTGAAACTAGCATATAGGTTAGTTTTAACACCTACACTATGCATTATTAGTTTCCTTTTAAAGTTTGGTTTCAGACGTCCACAAACTTGTGACATGAAACCTTTTGGTTGCTTAGAAGTGTAATAACTTGTATGGTAGAGCCTACTGTATCATGTGTGCTCTAGATAATACCTTGTTGTCACTTGGCACCCATGCTTAAGTTTTTTTCATATGCTCAAGAGTCCTCTTTAGTCTCATCATGAATGTTCATTGAAGCCTCATTCTTCTTCCTTGATCTTTTTCTGAATTTATATCCTAGAGGCTCCCATGTGTTGAGTTGTACTACTGCATTAAATATTGGCCTCGTGCACCCTTTTGGCCTTAATATGACTTCAGTTTACTCTTGTAAAAGCCACTTTTCTATGAATTTTCTACAAGATCAAACCATGCATTCATTAGCCTTTGTGACTTCACACCTTTAACCTTGAAGGGAACATTCCTCGAGTGTCAATGACTTGCATCTCTAACCTTGCATTGAGCATAGGGATGTTACAAACCTAGGAACTAGTTCACTTTCCTTTGAAAAATTTTCCCTCCACTATATTATATGCATTCTTTTATTATTTTTCAGGCTTTATAATATGAAAAGGACAAAATAAAAAAATTATTCCAAAGAAAGAGAGGGAATGGGAAGATTTTTTTTCATCAATTTGGCAACAAAGTCAATTGTGTTTCTCTTGAACAAAGCACTTAAAAAATGATTCTTTCCCTCGATCAGGTTGGGATTTAGTTTGAATTTTAGCGAGCCAAAAACCTTGTCTTAGAGTTAGTATTCCTCTATTTTGTTACTATTCCAATAGTATGGACATTTTGTTGATGCCTACTACATCACATACTTATACAAAGTCCATTTGATGCTTCCTTAAAGTGACAAAATGTCATGATTTTTTTCAAGGGAATTTAGCCTTTGCGTCGAGCATTCTATGATGTATCTTGACTCATTTCTCTCGTTCATACCTATTTTATCAAGTTATACTCAGTATCATATCAAATATTTAGTCATATTCTCATGTCTCTAAAGAAGGTACTCATTGACTTCTTACTGGTGGGTCTACTCTTATTGAGTCTAAAAAATTGCTCTAAGAGTAGACCTATAGTTGCACCATGACCTTATTTACATCATTGATAGGTGAAATTTTGCCCAACATCGATCAACATCATGGGTATTTGACTGGGTGGTTTCCATTTTCTTTGACATCAACTTACATTATGCCACATTGGGATTCATGAAATACCTTGGTTTCCATTTGACCCTATTGGGGATTCCTTGCCTCCATGTCATCTTTCATGATTGGTTAGTTAAAATAATTTCTTTCGTGTGCCAATTTCATCTTGTACATGCTGGAGATATACTTGGTGGTGGTTACTTCATTCTTATTCATCTGAGTTCTTTCAAATTATTGGCCTGTGCTTTATGTTCATTCTGCTTGATGTGGTATGCATTAATGCCTTCCTTCCAGTGGATATTTTCCCATCGACTCTAAATCATTTCTTCTGGAACAAGATCTAGGTTCTTTTATTGTTACCTTAGGTTTGCATTCATCAGTGGCAGTCTCCTTGACTATTGACAGTGGAGATACATCAATGTCCTTGATTGATAGGTTCTTTCAAGTGTTTGATTTAAACTCCATTATTCACACTTGTTAGATTGTATTGGGGTACCTCCAAACTCGTTATCATTATGAGTTGTCTTATGTTTGTTAATGGTATACATCAATGAATATTAATCAAATGATTTATTACATGTTCAAATTCAACTAATTTATTCCCATGGTATAGAAATATATCATCCGTTGTCAGTAAAGTCGTCAGGTTGAGTCAACATCTCAGATCACTTGATAGTTCCTTCAAATTTTTTCCATTGACATCTATACTTATATGTTACACTCTCTTTTAGAAAAAAATTATAAGTTGAAACCCAAGCTTTGTAAAATATCACTACTCCATTCATATGACGTTGGTACTCTGTGGGGGTCAACTATACAACATGTTTCGTAAAAATATCCTCCTATATGATACAAAGACATAGCTCTCATGTGTTATTTCATGGCTATGATTGTTGTTCCATTATGTAGTATTTTAATCATCATCACAATTATGTATACACCTTGGATCTCCATTATACTTGATCAATGTACATGCTTTACTATCTCTGAGCATGGGTATGACTGCCTCAGATATGATTTTTCTTTTTGACTCCTTCTATAAGTATTTGATGGATTGAAATCTGGTGACTCATCTTGGGACTTTAAAATGACTCCTCCTTTTTATATTTAATGTATTTCATCCATCAATTCCCCTTTTGAGCTCACATATTAGGGGGCATCTATTATAGCATCTTTCATTAGTCTTGTAGACGAGATGCTCTTATATGGCCTAGGAAGATCCCTTTCTTCTTGTAGACCTGTCCTTATCTCAAAAAAGCGTTTTTCAAAATCCACACATGACTATTTCCACTATAAAAGTGTGTACATATGTAGTTCCTATGAATAATACCCACATACCCATATTTTAAATTTGAAAAAAATATATAAAAGTTATTTTTCGAGCGTGATTTATGGGTTTTACCAAAATACCACCTACAAAATCTCATGTAGATATACACCCCTTGTGTATGCCTAATTCATTTCTAATGAGAGGTATCCATATTATTGCCCAAATTTTCCCATATCAGGTCTACATTTTTCTCATCCCCCTGTAGTCCCAGTGTCTAAGAAACCCTTGTCTCCTTGTAGAGATGTTGAACCTTTTTATCTAGCATCTTATTGCATATATTGGAGATAAATTCTTCGAGGGATTAGGTTGGATGGATCCAGAATAAGGTTTCATTAGTACTTTTTGTTAGGATTAGGTTGTAGCTTCACCTATTCTTGTATTTTTCAGTTAACAAAGAAACTCATTTCTTGTTTCCAAATTGCATTGTTATCATATGAACATTAATTTGTGCTTATTCTGATGATGATAACACACACACACACACACACACTTGTACTTTGAATTTAGTGATTTTATTGTGCCTCTATGATATATTCGTAGGTATGCACATATTAGAAACTATTTAGCTTTTGGACCCTATGGGATCTACTTCAAACGTAGGATCTTCATGTATGTATATAGTCCAAGTTTTTGTGAAATCAAGTTCTTGATCTGATTGCATTAGTTTTCTTTGTTTCGATCTGTTGGGGTTCTCAACCCTAGCCCTCAGGAAATTTTTCCTTCAATATAATTTAAAACATGATATGACATATTAATTATCTTCCCATTACACATATCTGCTAACAATTGAAAATGGCAATGAAACACAATCCGAAAGCACCCTTCACAGGTTAGAAATTTTTTATCAAAATAATCCACATCGTCCCAAGGATGAGGAAGGGAGGTTCTATCAACCCCTCTTCCCTTACACCTTACCTCCTCACCTTCCTACAAGAACATGGCTTTGGCCATTGGGACTGATATTTTCTGTAAGAACCAACACATTCCCATATGAGGAAGACTCATAATCCTAGTAACTACTTCTTCTGTAACAACACCCTAACTCATCTAACTACTGATCCCTTCTCATTCAATTCCTATGCAAATTTTAAAGCAATTTTCTCATTAAATCCCTGCGACTTATCAAAATATGTTAACCATCCTGCATTCTGAAATATTTCCAGGGCCTTCGGATGGTGTAATAGAGCATCAATAGAATCAGGTTAGTGGCAGACTATTGCTCCTCCCATTTCTACTCAGAAGACTATTACAAGGTTGACATTTGGTTTGTACAAATTTTCATTCGAACAGAGAATGTCAATCTAATAGAATTTGAAATTAATACCCTTTTGATGGTTTTATGCCGTAATTGACAAGTATTGGGAGTGATTTTATAGTGGTCACATTGGGTTTTCAGGAGTAACAATAGCTGTTCAATATTAATATAAGGTTTAGTCAGTAGTTTCTAATTTGAGATAGTGGTATGGTTCATCGTATGATATATATGATTCACCCCCACACCCCACCCCACCCACCCCCCCCCCCCCCCCCCACACCCCCCAAAAAAGTAATCATAATAACCATCCTTAGCGTATGTGAAAGGGTTCATGTCAACCTTAATTCTAGAAATGAAATCAAAAGACAAAAAGTATATTTGTGGTCGACTTACCATTATGCTGGGGTGGAAACTATATAAGTGATATTTACATGATCAATGTTGTGTAACATATAATTCATGTCATATGTATATTTTTGAAGTATTCCATTACAATGATGTGGTGAGAGACTTATGTGTCATCAAAATTAGGTGTATTAACATAGGGTTATAAATTTCAACCATGAAAAAGAAAGAACACATATGTAATTTTGTGATGGTGAAAAAATGAAAATGTTTATGATCTGTATCAGAAAAACTACGAGAATATGTAGAAATGGCTTCCGAATGAATAAATTTGCATCAACAAAAATCTATGGAACTTTATCAGTATAAGCTGCTAAATACTCTCATATATCTCAATAGAAACAAGCATGTGATAAGTGTAGCAACTTGTGATAATTGATGAATATCGAGTCTGTAACAACGAAGAATTTTAAACAATAAAAAAATTACAAACAAGGAAGAAAAGATATCAGAAAATTATTACATAGGAACAAAAAGATATTTTTCCCACCAAGAAGCTGGATTTTAGCCACCATATTCATCCAATAGTGCTAGAGTAGGGTTTTCACCACCAAACATTTTTTTCCATTTTTTTTTTTGACAATGAAAATACTTATTGGCTTGTAGCGTGGGAAAAAATTCCCTTACCCTAACAATTTCAAGATCTGAATCTGCATCTGAGATAATGTTGACAATTGAATCCATAGAAGTCAGCTTATGATACAACCACAGATGGTTCCCAGTCCCATTTTCAAAGATTGTTTCTACCTTGTAAGGACATAGCCACCTTGTGCAATACTTCCCTTTGAAATATTTAAATCTAGATTCGTATAACATAGCCCAATCACCCTTTTGAAACACCTTCTTCTTATAAATTTATCATGCCACTTGACATGTTGTTGTTGGATGATATTTGTTTTTTTCACAACAAACAAGTGCTTCTCATATAACTCATTCAATTGTTTTAGTCGATGTTTCTGAGCTACGGTCAAGTATAATTCACCTCTAAAGTACTTTTAAGTGTCTTAAATATAGGAATCTTACCAAATACCAACTCATAGGGAGAGAATCATGTAGTGTTCCTCCAAGTAGTTCTATAAGACCTTAACACTTTTGGAAGTATCTCAACCTAGTCTCTTTAGTGGTCTGCCACAGTATTTGTGAGGATAAATTCAAACACATTATTAGTATTTTCCACTTTCCAATTTTCCCGTGGATGGTAAGGTGAAGTGACTCAGTCATGAATCCTATAATTTCTGACAAGGTGTTCTATCAACAAAGAAGTAAATTGTGCTTCTCCATCTATAACTGTCTCCTTTGGAACTCCATACTAAGAAAAAAATTATTCAAATAAAAGGTCTGAAATAACACACTCAATTTCCCTAATGAGTTCCCTAGCCTCCAACCACTTGGTGATGTAGTTTGTGCCTACCAAAATATAAGTCTTCTACTGAGATCAAGGATTAATTGGCCCAAAAAAATCTAAATCCCATCTCTTGAATGACTCCATCACCAATTGAGGTTGTAATGAAATTTCATTTAATTGAGTAGGATAACCCATTCTCTCACAATTATCACACCCCTGCACATATTTCCTTACATCTCGTAACACAATAGGTCAAAAAATAGCCCATTTGAATCACCTTATGACGTTTCTTTTGTCTGTAAAATTTCCTCCACAAATATCATCATGAAAATCCTTGAGAATATCATGGATCTCATCCTCCCTCATACACCTTGTGAATTGGTAATCAAAACTAGTGTGGAAGAGGTAGCCATCCAATAAAAAATATCGACCACTTTTCTAAACATTTTTTCTCTTCTTTTTTTGTAAAAAGTCATGGGAATATTTCCTACAAAAAGGTAATTGGGAATGTTTTCATACCAAAGTGAGTAAATGGATACTACAAAGAGATACTCATCTAGAAAAGAGTCTTAAACAAGCAGATTATCACTAATTTAGTAAATCTAGAAAGAAAATAAGCGACAACATTATATTTCCTAGGTTTATCTACAATATTAATATCAAATTCTTGGAGTAACAACAACCACCTAGTAACCATGGAATTAATAACTAACTCAGTCATAAAAAATTAGATATCAGAGTGGTCAATATGCACAAAAGTTTGGTAACTAGAAATTTAATGCCTAGATTTTTTGATAGAATGAATAACAACGAGAAACTCTTCTTATGTCACAATATAATTTACCCCTACAAGGGTCAAGATCTTACCGATATAGTATATGGTGTAAGGTTTATTTTCATCCTAATTTCCAAACACAACCCCAATGGTTGTATTAGAAGCATTGATGGAGACACATTAGAGGAAATTTTAGCCTAAAAGTTGCCTCCTAAAGAAAAATAATAAAATAAGTGTTATGCATTTTAAAGAAAAAGAAGAAGAATGTTTTTTTTTTTTTTTAAATTGTATTTTCAACTTATCTCCGTATAAGTTTACTAAAATTTTAAGTTTAGACACTCATTAGATGCGGAATTAAATTCCACATCCAACGAGTGCCCATTACACATACTCTTAAGAAGACCTACATTGATAAAAAAATGTAGATACATTAAAAAACATGTTGAAACACTTTTTTAATGCATCTGCAATTTTTATGAAGTTGGGTATTCTCAAAAGTATTCATAATGGGTATTTGTTGGACGTGGAATTTAATTTTTAATCCAACGAGTGGGTACAGTTCAAATTTGAGTAAACCTATAAGGAGATAAGTAAAAAATACAATTTAAAAAAGTAGTTTTTCTTCTTTTCCCTCCAAAATATTTGCATGTATGTCTTTTTAAATTTAAATCATTTTGATTGGTTTACATATTATGACATGGAGATTACATGAAAATTTCATGGGCACTTTTAGGCTGATATTTCCTCTAAAGAGTGTCTACACTTGAAATTTGAGTAAACCTATAAGGAGATAAGTCAAAAATACAATTTAAAAAACCAGTTTTTCTTCTTTTCCCTTCAAAATATTTACATGTACCTATTTTTAAATTTAAAGCATTTTGATTGGTTTACATATTATGACATGGAAATTACATGAAAATTTCATGGGCACTTTTAGTCTGAAATTTCCTCTAATGGTTAGCTCTTAAATGAGTATTTGCAATAACAAAACTAAACTTGTTTTATCAGTTATCTATTTCCAAGATCGAATATGCATGATAAATCTACATGCTCTACTAGTTTAATTTCTTTTAATATATATCGAAACAATTGAAATGGAAAATGTACCATTAATTCATAATTATTGTATTTATAATCATTGCAAATTCCAATTTTAACATAAATTCAGATAGTGAAAATAGTAAATAGTAACTAGATTACATGAAATCAGAACAAAGGCCATAATTCATGAAATTTGGATAAATAAAAATTGATGCTTTATTACAGTTCTATATAAGTAGCCATTGTAGCAGATATACATATAACCACATGGATTTTAAGGAATTGTTCTTGAGGCAGTCATCATGATTACCTTGCTTTGGAAACCTCTATTCATAAGTACACAACCTGAATAAACACAATTCTCATATTGACTCATTTACTTTACACATACTTATGTATTTATTGGAAGAAATTTATGATTTTTTGTCACACCATTCTCTAATTTGTTAACATTAATGGTTTCTATATTTGAGTATTGAATAAAATAAAATCACAATCAATTACCTCTTTTTGTATTGCATTACAGAGGTCTCTCAGCCTCTTCGTCGTCCTTGTTCACAATAAGAAGATAATTGAGAAGATAAGACAAAGAGTACCATAAATACTCTTGTCATAAATAGTACATCTACAAGCTATGAGTTTCTTAGGGATGTCAATTGAACTTTTTGATTCATTCCTTTTTGTGTAGTAAACTTTGGCCATTTATCTCGTAAATATTATGGGTTTACTCATTAATTTATATTGTTTCATACTTCTCTCTTCAACATTGAAACAATAATTAAGATTCGTCTTCCATTTCACTTCTGTATTTTGAACAAGGGTCCATATTACGTTGGCTTGTGTTTTCTTCCTCATTCTAATCTAGAAAACCTTTAGATGAGAGGAATATATTACAATTTCTTCTTAATGTAAACAACCTAACAATGCGACAACTCTGTAGCACGAACAAACAAGAACCATTAGCAAAATTCAATAGGCTTTCATTCTCGTAAGCTCTAAATATATGACGATTTCACCATTACTCTGGTACAAATGCTTATGATTTCAATAGTAATTTCCATCAAGATAAGAAAATATGTATGTTAGTCATAGGATTAAGCCTTAATTAATTTGTAATGTCCATTAAAACATGTTTTATGAAGTTAATATGTGCAAAGGGTTAACATATGCAGAGGCATGGAAATGAGGGAGAAAAGGTTATCCCACACATATCCCTCTTCCGAACATCCTTCCAATATGCTAGGATAGATAATGTCTACATAGACATGTCCACCTTCTTGATTTGTTACAACTAGTAAATACTCTTAAGAACTCAAACGATGTCCTGATTACGTCTCGATTGGCTAAATTAATTCCAAAAAGACTATTTTATAATATTCATGGATACAACCTTCTTGTTTTTCTACAACCATTAATCATTACACAATTTGTTATAGTAAATGTGATTAAGCATTCAAACAATGTATTGATTGCACATTGATTCACTGAATAAATGCCGAAAAGAATTACATTTATTGAGAAGGGATATTTTGTTAATTATGCCGTAAGGTGTCACTATTTGAAAAAAAATATCGTAGCTGCTAGTGTGTCCATGTTTGAGCCATTGGATCAAATTTTAGATGATTGAAATGTTTAAGGCCATTAGATCAAGTAAATATTTTTCTATGTTTTTTATAATGTTATGTTTTTGTAATGTCATGTTTAACATTTTGACTATGTCAAATTACACAAAATTAAAAATAAAAGTAAATTAAATAAAAAGTTTGACATAATGTAATGAACATTTTAACTAGGTCAAAATACAATAAAAAATAAAAATAATAAAAAAAAATAATGATAAACTATAAATACAGCCCATGATATTGACCTATGGTATTCATGTGGAATGTAGTTTCATTATAGGGGGGAACTAAGATGGCCTAAATCAATCTTAACTCTGGATCTAAACTAATTATTTAATAAAATTATTTTTAAATGTTTATAACCATTATTCTTTTAAAAATTTACTTAATAAAATGTATTTAAATTTTCATACATCCAAATATACATAGTTTTTCTTGTTCTGTATCATAAATTTTTTATTTATAATAGAATTTATATCTTAAAATTAAACTCCACAAAAACGAATTAATTTATATTACATGGATAAAAAACAATATAAAAAAAAGGAAAATAACTATTTATATATTTAAATGTTACATTTTTGTGCTACTATGCTCTCCAACAAAGTATAATAGAAAGGTTGTAATGTCATGTTTAACATTTTGACTATGTCAAATTACACAAAATTAAAAATAAAAGTAAATTAAAGAAAAAGATTGACATAATGTAATGAACATTTTAACTAGGTCAAAATACAATAAAAAAATAAAAATAATAAAATAAATAATGATAAAATATAAATACATCCCATGGTATTGACCCCTGGTATTAACGTGGAATGTAGTTTCTTTATAGGGGGAACTAAGATGGCCTAAATCAATCTTAATTCTAGATCTTTGCTTTTCTAAATTTTGATGCTTTGGCTATTTAGACATGAATTTTCCTTATGTTCTAGGAATGCAAAAAATGTAGCAATAGGACAGATAACACATGCGAAATCTAGACGTATGAAACAATTTCAGTTCTGGAATGCTTATCACGCATTTAGATGGCCAACAGACCTGGTTTCCTGCGAGCAGGTTGAGGCCAAAGTCTGACTTTTATATTTTTAGCCTGTCTTATAAATATAAATAGAAAATGGAGTGGACCCACCGAATTTAAAAAAAAATTATTTAATAAAAATATTTTTAAATGTTTATAACCATTATTTTTTTTAAATTGTACTTAATAAAATGTATCTAAAATTTCATACATCCAAATATACATAGTTTTTCTTGTTCTCTATTATTTTTGCTACAACTATTTTATTATTCCAAAAATACATGGTTTTTTTTTGTTATATATTATTTATGTTAAAATTGTTTTATAATTCATGAGTATTATTTCTTAATATATAAAAAATTAAATTAATAATGAATTTTATTAAAATATGTGATATTTTTTAAATTTGCAAATTATTTCAGAGGACATGATTTATCTTGAGCAATAATGATGAATGATCATAATTCTCATTTCTTAAATAACGCTAAGTTTACCTTTAAAGGGGTCGGTAACAATTATTTGTATCAAAGTCAAGGATACAGAAGAAAGGAGACATGGTGAAGAGAAGTTTCCAACCTTACAACAAGCCCTAAAAAGGCATAACATTGAATGTATACTTATCAAGAATGTATGATTCTTTAGAAGGAAATGACATTGACAAGGCTATGGAGGACCAAATATTAGAATTAAAAACAGAAGAGGACTCTTCAGAAAATGGGTTACTCAAGGATTTTGGAATCCAGATGAGCTACATTATCTCACTGATTCAAGAAAGCACTCAAAAAGAGATAGACAATAGTGATATAGAGACAATTTATTCATAAATAAGAGAAAGCTAGAATTATAACCTGAGATAGAGTTATGGGAATAGAAACATTCCAATTGTAAGGAGGGGTCAAAGTTACATGAGTAGTAGTTCACTCAACATAATTCTCCATCGATTATTCTGGAGGAGAAAGTTCCTACTACCTCATCAATTGAAGAAGGCCCACTTGAGAAAATCAAAAGAGATTCCTCAATGGTATTTTCATTTGACATTTAGTCATTTTTCTCTTTTATGTCTAGTAGTATTTTTACCTTTTCTCTTAAATTCGATGACTTAGAAAATACTAGACAAAAGACACTTACCTATTGCAAGCAGTTGAAAAAAAGGGTATCTCTAAAGGGTCACTTTGGGAGGAATCTATTATTTAAAAGATTGGGAAAATAATTTCATTTCAAAAAAAAAATTTATTATCACTAAGGAAGGGAGTTATTACATTTAAAATTTGTTCCCATTCTTGTCACTAAAAAAATTGATTGTTGATTTTTATTTGATGGGAAAATAAATGATATTTAAAAGGCACTAAAGTCTTGAATTATGATCCTTAAAGAAGTCGTTAGATTCCATGATTATGAGCTAATTTTTTCTTCTTACTTTTGGGTCTTCATGATGTTTGTTATTCTGACTGAGGTGAAAAGTTCCAAAGAAGTGGAATATTGGTGGTTCAAAGTGGAATTATGGAAATATGATTGTAGATCATTTATTAATATAAATTATATGAACTGAGATTAATTAATCATCCCCAAGGGTTAAAAAGGGCCCAAATGTCTCTTATCCATAAAAATTGGTGATTAAGATAACTCTATGCCCTGTGTTCAAATGACAGGTGAAGGTGGATTTACCATACTTAAGCTTCTTAGTAGTCTCTTATGAAGTACAACATGTCATAGTGATAAGTTTTTATTCCATTAAATAATTCTAGATGTAGAGTAGAGTCAGAGTTCTAGGAGTAGTATCAAAGGAATTCAACATTGTGAATGTGATAGAAGAAAATAATTTCGTGGAAGGGTGAAATCTGCCCAACTTGGTCATAAAAACCAAGTATATCTTCCATGCAGGATAAAAGAAAAATATGCAGATTTCATCATATAGAGGTCTTTTGTACTTTGGCCAAAATGTCTCATCCATTATGAAAAAACACATCTTACATGTAATTAATAACAAAGAAGTTGTTCCACATCCATTAACCAATATGGATATTTTGATTTGAGGTCCAGTAAACATAATTATCCACCCCTTATTTTGAAGGATCAGTTAGAGCTGAGAAAGTTCCTACTACCTCTTCTTTCTTATATGTTATTCTTTCCTATACCACAACCTTACGACTTTTCCTTTGAAACATGTGGTGCAATTGCTAGTTGTAGGATTAAGTCTTAATTATTATTTTAATATTCCATTATGCGCTTGAATTATGTCCTAATTATATGTTGATTTGCCAAATAAATGTTGAAAAAACTTGCATTTACTGACAACAAAGATTTTGTTAATTATAAAATTAAGTATTATATGTGTGTGTGTGTGTGTGTGTGTGTGTGTGTGTGTGTGTATATATATATGTTAATTTGTGTCACAATAGATTGATTGAATCTATGTAACATTTCACCAAAAAAATTCCACCAACGAGGCAATATGTGGAATAAGTGTGTGCAGTGGGTTCACACATTGTTTCAATATCTTATGAAAGATACTATAAGAAACATTATGTGCATCTTCTTGATTTGTTTACAAGCATAAAATGTTTTTAAGCACTCGAGCGATGTGATGATTACACATCAACTCACCAGATAAATGTAAAAAAGAATATTTTATAATATGTATGGATATTATCTTCTTGATATGTTTACAACGAATAATCATTACATAATGTGTTAGAATAAATGCTATTAAGCACTCAAATGATGGCCTGATTGCACGTTGATTAGTTGAATAGATGTTAGTAGTATGACTAAGCATTAACTAATTTTTTAATATTGGGTGTGGAATACTTTGCACAACAGATGGTATTCGTTACTATGAGTTCTCGCACCTCCACAAGCATTTCTGTCTCCACAAAATTTTTCTATATATGGCTATGCTACACACGTGTCATTTCTTGCACATTTTAGTAATCAATATTTCAATAGTTTGAATACCATCTATTGTGATTACAAATATTATGTGGTATAATATTTAGTTAAAGTACATGGATTAATGCTTTGATTGCAATGATTAACAACAATGTTTTGTTACGATGTAAAATCACTCTCATTATGGAAAGAAAAACATTTACTTCTCTATAATCCTTGATTTTAGTGTTGTATGGTGAATCGTTTTAGCTATTGACATGTAAAAATGATATGGATAAATTTTTTTCGTTTAGCCCCTGTAACAGTGACGTGTTAATCAGATAAAGACCCGCATTAATTCTTCTGTTAAATGACATAAAATTCCCCATCTCACAGATTTTGTTGGGTCACGCACTCCACCAACTCTAAACGATATAGTATGAATTCCCGCTGAAAATGAATAACTAAGTCTCACGTGGTTAATATTTTGTACTACTATGTGTCACTTATTTTGGACACACAAGCATATTTTCGCATTTTGTTTTCTTTTGGTGATATGTCATTACTCAATATAATGCAAGAAATCAATTTTCACATTAGTTGACATACATTTCTTGAGTCTTTTTTAGCATTTATTGACTGAATTGAATCGTGATAATTTTACCATTATAGGGCTCAGTGTTGGGTCATAAAGGTGAATGTTACAGGTAACCTCAATGCTTTTCATTTAGTTATCAACCCAGGGCAAGTCTTGTTATTTCAAGAGTGTAATCACAGTATATGCAAGTGACATTGGAGGACAACTACTCTAAATTATCATAAGGAATATTTTCTAATTATCGAAGTTCAATCAAATCAATTTGGAAGTGAATTACAGAGTGATTTTGACTATTCAAGGGAGCTAACTCTGTTCTAACCTATGCAGAAGTAACTACTCAGGGATGGAAATAATAAACTACAATTGAACAACATGTTTTGATGAATTGAACAACAACCGTAATGAATTGAACAACAACTCTAATGAATTGAACAACAATCAATTGTTCTAATTTTGTAATGGAATTCTCTTTTAATCAACTAATGACAACCTTGTGAATTAAACAACAACCAAACGCTCACAATGATAATGAAAAGATCCAACATCAATTACATGCAAAATTGAACAACAGTCCTGTTAAAAATAATCGAACAATTATAAAATCATTGAATAATTGTAAAAACATTTAAACAATTAGGAAAGCATTGATTTTAAGCAAGAATGCATGAATGGTGCACTAGTCTAATGAAAGAGGAAGTTGTGGAATACTACATTCACAATTAACCAATTAAACGATATCTTATGAAACACATTAAATAATTGGAAACACAAATTCTGTAAATAAATGTATAACACAGAAATAGCAGAGGAGCTCCCAAGGCTGGGCCCAAAGCCACAAAAATCTACTGCCAAGGAATACTTAGAGATTATCTATTCCAAAAATGCTAGATTATTTATTAAGACACAGAGTAATACATTAATACAATTTGACGATTATGTCCTGATATGTCTATTATAGAGAAAAATCTATATAGAGATGTGTGTCTCTATCTTGTTCATCTTTGGCCTTTTAAAGACGAATTCAAAAGTAGTAATGGATCCTTTCCATACAGGACCCTACTACTTCATGGCTGTCATTTGAGTACTCCAAGTGTGGATGTGCCTCTCCATCTCCCGCCGATCCATAGGAGCCATTATGATCTCGTTTACCTCCATTGTCAGTTGTCTTTTGGTCATCATCAGTTCAGCTGCTTTGCTTCCCTATCAATAAAGATATTACTAGTTAGTTCTTACATTATTAAACACTCCTTTTATCATTAGTTCACTCTGCCTTGGCTTTACATTATTTCCATTTAATTTATTGCTAATATGAGGGAAAATTTCATAAAAGTACATAACAAATCGTGGTAAATATGGGGTGAAACGTACCTTCTTCTTGGCCCAACATACACCCCTGCTTACCTTTTTGCAGGTCCTCATGTGAAAAATGGTTGAGGTGTAGCTAGGTTAGAGAATATGTAGGGTATACCTCCTCTTTATAGAGTCTGAAGCCATGTCTCTGTCTGATCTTTGAAAAGGCTTTCTTTGTGTGCCCCTCTGGAAACTCATAATCGTGATGATAGTCCTCAGGGGGGTACCAAATGAGGGGGCACCTATAAATGCACCCTATCCATGTAGGGCCCATGTTTAAGATTAAGTTGTTGTATAGGAGGAATCTGGAAGTAGCAGCTTTGAAGTTCCTGTAACCAAATGGCTCTATGTTCTTCACATTTTTTGTAGAGGCTAGCCATCTCTATTTGGTAGCCGCCAATGCTTCTTCCTTAATGTCCTGGAAGTAAACCTGCCCATGCTCCACTATATCCTTATGGATAGGTTCTAGTTTGGATATCACTCCTTTCCTTTGCATGAATTTCTTATGCTGGGTGAATAGGTACAGGGTTTTAGTAGGTTCCCCCCTAACCCATAGGTCTAGGCCATGCTCTCTTTTCTGAAAGGTGTTGTACGCATTAGCTCACCGAGTCTGGTTCTTGGAAAAATATAGGAAACCTTGGAAATAAATGTCCCCAATGAAGGGGCTAGGGTTACTATCCCTATCTTCCTGTGGAAATAAATTGTGTAAATATAATTCACACAGAAGATGTCGGACCTGCTCATCCTTCTCATTGAAACATTGGAAAAATTCCTCTATTTTTTTAAAATTTGTGGGCTTCCCTACCCTGACAGCCTTGATTTTCAACAGTAAATACCACTCTAATAAGAATAGAGCATATTTTATGGTAGGTGCTCTGCAAGTTAATACATCAGAGTAAAGGGAGAAAACCATATTGGTTTTCTTCCTAGCTTGTTCCACTTGATCCTCTGCTTTCTTTACCTTTGTCCTTTCTTCCCTGAGTTGAGAAAATGTTTCATTCTCAGTTACAGAAAGGTCGTTAAACCTCTTCAATAGTGCCTGATGTTTTTGTAAGGGTACTACTTCTTTTCTGCACAGGGCCAATTCATGCTGAGCTTGAATTAATTCGTTATGCAATTTCTGATTGGAAGAATTTTATACTAGGGGAGTGTAGGCAGGGGTCTCCACTGTTTGAGTTCCCTTCTCTTCTGTAAATTCTAGACTAGTCTACACAAAAGCTTCAACAATGTCTACTAGGTCAGTCTGTACATAATTTTTAGCAGTTTCTACTAATTGGGTAACAAAATATGTTTGGGTTTCCATGGTAGCCAACTCCTTCTTAGGTTTTCGAGCCTTTTTTGCTTCCTTCAATTACTTCTTCAGATGTTTTATCATCTTTCTCAACCTCTTGCAAGTCTTGCTCATTTTCCTTAACTTCTTTTCAACTAATTTCTCTTCTAGCAAGGTTTTGGCAGGGGAAGGAGGAGGAGTGGCTCCGGTTTTAGGAATGGTGGTTCTAGTTCTAATGTAATCAATGATATTATTTCCTTCCTACACTCCGGAGTTTATTTATGCATTAACGTCCCGACTGGGTGAGATAATGTTCACTTTAGGTGTTAGGGGAACTGTCTCCATGCTTGTGTTTTGTTCTAATGGAACGGTGTCTCCCGACTGATTTACAAATTCGAATATGCCTTTTTTCTGGTCTTCCCTAGTCACCCATTCACTATCAAGGGGAGATAAAACCCTTAAAGCCTGTAATTCATCATGGCGGGGTAATATTTCAATGTGGCCAGAGCTACTGGCAGTGGAAAATCGATTCAACAGGTCCCCCTGCTCCTCAGGTTGTTCAGATGGGCTTCTATTTTCACGATATGCCCTCATTTGCTCCAGAACTCGAGCCATTTATTCTTCATAGTCTTGTAAGGGCATATTTTGAGGGCTTGAAGATGGTGTATGGGATGGTCTCGCTTCATCTGGTAATTCAGAGGTGTCTTACCGTTATTGCAGCCTTTCGGATTGTCTTCATTTCCCTAGTTCTAAGGTCGAAACATGGGCCCTTTTCCCTCTTTCTCCCCTCAATATGTTTATTCTGGGAAGTTCAATTTATGTTCTGACAGGTTTTTCCTCAGGGGCATGTAGGGTAGGATTAAAAAAGTTGTCCCAAGATGTCTTTTATTTGTCTAGCTTGTGAATGATGCTTAATTTGATCAAGCCATGGTGGTTGACAACTTCTTGGGGGTTTTTGGCTTTTCTAATTTGAACAATAGTATTGTGCATTACAGAATTCAAGAAAGAAGGCAGATTAACTGAAATTTTTCATTTGAGAACAACTAACAGTTTAAGTTAGCAAGGTTTTACCATGTCCTAGCATCTGTTTCATGTGATGTATCTTTGAATGAACACTGCCAATTCTTGCCAAGGCAGCCGTAAGGACACATGGTTAATCCCCTTCCCTTTCCATTCCAATGGTTCTCTTGGGTCTTGGTATACTGAGATTGATTCTCGTAGAAGAATTTGTTTTTGGGTCCATATTTCTTCCTCTGTTGATAGTCCGGAGACCTCAACGATGGTTTCATCAGTGACCTATATGATTCTTCCTCTGATTGTAGTGTGCCCATCCACAGGTTTTGCAGGAACTGAAATTCTATTTTTGTGTTAAAATCATGAAGTCTGTGAGGATATGTAATCCATCCAACTTGCTGAAGAATAGCGCGAGTTGATTCTAAGATTTGGAAGGTTGTGGGTTCATTGTGGAGAGAATTTCCTCCCGTGGCTAATGTGTTCTTTGAACTTGTTTTTCTTATGTCTGTGTTTCTTCTGGCCTTGTTGGTTAAAACAAACACTGCATGCGAGAAAAAACATTCAACCTCAAATCGTAAATGCCATGATATTTTAGTCCCATCAGTGTATCCGAAGGAGTTGTGTGGGGAATTCACATGCTTATTCATTATGGATATTTGCACCCCCTGTCTGGGGAGAAGGGTGTCCACTTCCTTAGGTAAAAGAGAGATTGTAGAAATAATGAATGCATAAGAGTGAAAGGTTAGATATAAATAATCATAGTTGTATGAAATAAGGACGTCCATGGCCTTAGAGCTCAAGAAAAGAGGAGAGATTGCAACAATCATGAATGCATGCGATGCAAAGGTCATAATAAGTAATTATCACGAGTGTACATCAAGTGGAAATGACCGAAGGAAGGGAGAAAATTAGTATAGAAATTATTATGATAGTATGTCCTTATTTTGATGGTGTAGCATGACAGAAGCATGACAGTGATGGATTATGATTTGTGTCATCATCCCTTAATTCAAACGTGAAAAGATAATTCGTTCATATTTAATTATGCGGGTAGATAGTGTTAACACTTATTCGATTAGTACATTTATCTAGGAAATGGATGGAATAGGAAATAAGGTATATAAAAGTAATTGGATATTGTTAGAAAAATACTCCCATACCACAAGCAGAGCCACTACTGCCAGCAGGCATTCATAGCCTTGATAGGGTTTCTATTTTAACTCGGAAATGCACCATAATCCTCTATGTAAAAGTAGATATTTTTCCAATTTTATGGAGAGATCATCATGTTGGTGTGTTGGCTAGATAGTCAAGGTGCCATCGACTGGGGTTGTAACAGAGTGATCAGGCCGGCTCATGATGAGACCTCCTGTCCTTCAAGAAGTTTGAGCTGTCGAGAAGGTCACTACCCTGGTGTGTTGGCCATTGTGGGAATGTCACTTCTTAAACCTTTATGATCATGGTAATATGGCTCGTGATGAGACCCCCTATTCTCTCTTAAAAAATTGCATATAAACATAATATTTCTTTTTGAAAAGTAGGCCTTTTGCTTGTTTTATGGAGATACCACTGTGCTGGTATGGTGGCCAGATGGACATAGTGCCACTCACTAGAATTTTAATAGAGTGATCAGTCTGGCTCGTGATGAGACCTCCTGTCCTTCAAGCAGTTTGAGCTGTCGATAATTTCATTACCATGGTGTGTTGGCCATTATGGGCATGTCACCTATTAAATCCTTATGATCATTGTAGGCTAGCTTGTGATGAGGCCCCCTATTCTCTCTTAAAAATTTTCATATAAAAATAATATTTTCTTGTTCTTTATACATGAAGGGAGGCTCATTAACTCCTTAAGAGTTAGGGATGGTGTGAGAAGTAAAAATAATGCCAATACAATTTATAATATTTATTCATATATCCTTATGTCAAGGGGAGATACTACTCGAGAGTGTAGAAAGATATACCATCATAAGACTATAAAGATAAATTGTGTGGTAATATGTTTGAACAAGAGATGTCTAGCCCTTCATTGCATAGGTAAACCGTGTAAGCTTCCAGAGTAGATATTTCCATCAAAGTTTCAAAGGATCATCATATTAGTAGTATCACTTCTTTTCTCCTTTTCAGGTGCCAATTCTTGTTCAAAAATGACTTTTATGGCCAGGGTCTACGATGAGGAGTGGATATTCAAAAAGAGATCATTAAAAAGAAAGAAAAAAACATGCTTATAAAGAAGAAAAAAATCAGTTGTTCCATTCGATTTAACAACAACCATTCAAAAGTTTGAACAACAAAAAAATAAACACGCGAACACATGGTTGTTCAATCTGATTGAACAACAACTGTTCAATTGGATTGAATAATAGCCATTCGCAGGTTAGAAGAACAAAAGTAAATACACAAACATAAGGTTGTTCAATCTGATTGAACATCAGTTGTTCAATTAGATTGAACAACATTCGTTCAAAGGTTTTAACAACAAAAAATAAACACGCAAACATACAGTTGTTCAATTAGATTGAACATCAGCCATTCAAAGGTTTAAACAGCAAAAATAAACACACAAACATACGGTTTTTCAATCCGATTGAACAACAGTTGTTCAATTGGATTGAACAACAGTCGTTCAAAGGTTCGAACAACAAAAATAAACATGCAAACATATGGCTGTTCAATCTGATTGAACAACAGTTATTCAATTAGATTGAAAAAAAAACATTCAAAGGTTTGAACAAAAAAAATAATCATGCAAACATATGGTTTTTCAATTGGATTGAACAACAGTTGTTCAATTAGATTGAACAACAGCCATTCAAAGGTTTGAACAAAAAAAATAAACACACAAGAGAAAGGAAAAGAATAAAACTGTGAGTATGAAGAATGTACAACAAATGAGAAAAAATATAAATTGCAGGGGACATATATACAATATCTACAAGAGGAAGTACCAAGTTTTCATGAACTTAAAGCTGCAGGGCCATCACCCCCTGTAGCTAAAATTTGGATGGTGGGATCTTCGCGCACCTTCTAGCAGAAAGACTCCCTTGTAAGTGGTTTGTGATAGAGGCGCACTATGTGTCTGTTGACTCAGAATGTAGAACCATATCTGTCTATGGTAATCAAGGTGAGGGTATCATTGCTGTGTACTTCCTAGATTTCGTATAGACCAAGCCACCTTGTTGGTAACTTACCCGGGAAGTCTTGGAATTTGGAGTTGTAGAGAAGTGCCCAATCTCCTTTTTTTTATGAGGTTGTCATGCCACTTAGCTCGTTGTTGTTGAATAATTGCAGTGCATTGCATATCTAGTAGATGTGTTTCATCTAGTTCATTTATTTGCTGGAGTCTTCTAATCTGGGCCTCCGTCAAATCCAACCCCACCTCCTGCGTTCTCCTTAGAGTCTTTATTTCGAATTCGATAGGAAAAATTGGTTTTCTTCCAAATACCAGATGGTACAAAGAATATCCAGTGGTGTTTTTCCATGTTGTGTGGTAAGCCCACAAGGCCTCTGGTAGTCTAGTAGCCCAATCCTGGATATTTGTTGATACTGTTTTAGTGAGAATTTCCTTAAGGACTCTATTGGTGCTTTCAACCTGCCTGTTTTCCTGTGGGTGGTAGGGAGATGTGACTCTATGGATGATATGGTGGTTCTTAAAAGTGGCCGTAATCTTATTTCCCACAAATTGTGACCCTCCATCAGCTATCACTTCCTGAGGTAAGCCATATCGCACAAATAGATCAAAAATAAAATTAATCAAAAATTATTCCGTAGCTCTTGATAAAGCCACCATTTCTACCCACTTAGTCACGTAATATGTGGCAACTAGTATGTAAATCTTCTAGTTTTATAGCGGGTTGAATGGTCCAACAAAGTCCAGTGCCCACTGTTCGAAATGTTCCACTACCAAGTGTGGTTGTAATGGAATTTCATCAGCTTGGCCTAGGTGGCCCATTATTTGGCAACTATCGCAGGCTTGGACATATTTCTTGGCATATTTAAAATTTTTAGGCCAATAATAACCCATTTTCAATACTTTGTGCCCTGTCCTGCGATATGAAAAATGGCCACTACATGGTTCATCATGATAGGCTCGTAGGATGTCATAAATCTCGTCTTCTCGGATGAATTTGCGTATATGTATATCAACTCCTGTATGAAAAAGATATCCATCAATCTAGGAGAATCTAACACTGCGCTGAAAAATTAGCTTCTGTTCCCTTGATGTCAAGTGTCTTGGCAGCTTTCCTTCTGCTAGGTAGTTCGCTACATCTGCGTACCATGGTGTTTTTACTGCTACAATGAATAGATATTCATCAGGGAATCGATCGTCCATCGCTACTGTGTCATTTGAATTTAGAGATCTAGACAGGAAATCTACAACCACGTTCTCCTTTCATGTACGGTCTCTGATAGTTATGTCAAACTCCTGTAAAAGAAACAACCAACGAGTCACTCTCCCATTTGTAATAGGTTTATTGTCTAGATATATAATGGCAGAGTGATCAGTATACATGATTACTTGATAGCCAGTTATATAATTTATAAATTTATTGATAGCATAAATGACAGCCAAGAACTCCTTTTCAGCCACTATATAATTTAATTTAGCAAGAGTGATATTATTGCTGATATAATAAATAGCATAGGGCTCTTTATCTTCTTCTTGACTGAGAAATTCCCCTATCGCTATGTTGGATGCATATGAGGAAATGTGAAATGGTAGCTCCCAGTTAGGGTTGTGTAAGATTGGTGTTGTCGAGACTAGTTTCTTTAAATCTAAAAAAGTAGTGTCACATTTATCAGACCACTGGAATTCAACATTTCCAGTTAATGCATACAAGGGAGCAACGATTTGTGAGAAATTCTTTATAAACCTATGATAGTACCATGCATATCTAAGGAAACTACGTATCTCTGTCTGCGTACAGGGTGTGGCTAATAAAAGGATTACCTCTATATTTGCTGGATCTACCTATATTCCAGCTGCAGAGATGTAGTGTCCTAGGATTACTCCTTCAGTCATCATCATGTAACATTTTTCATTGCTCAAAGACAATCTAGTAGGAATACATCGTTCCAATAATTTTTCTAGTGTTTCCAGTGCTTGATCAAAATAATCTCCATATGGGGTAAATCTGTCCATGTAAATTTCAAGTCCTTCATTTATTAAATCAGAAAAATTGCTGAGTATGGCTCTTTGAAATGTTGCTGGGGCATTGCATAATACAAATGGTAATACCCTGTAGGAAAATGTACCCCATGGGCAGGTAAAGGTTGTTTTATCCTAGTCTTTAGGGGCTATCTAGATTTTATTGTAACCGCTAAACCCATCAAGGAAGGAAAATAACTACTTTCCTGCCAATATATCAAGGATCTGGTCAATAAAAGGGAGGGGGAAGTGGTATTTCTATGTTGCTTTATTCAGTTCTCTGTAATCCACACAGTTTCTCCACTTCCCATTCTTCTTAGGAATGAATACTAAAGGAGAGACCCATTTGTTGTTTGAGATAGGATAAATGAAGTTTACATCAAGTAGCTTTTGCAACTCATATTTTACAATGTCTTTTAGATGCGGGTTTTGCCTCCACTAAGGTTGACGAATATGTAGAGCCTCCTTGTCAGTATAAATGTGATGTGTGCATAGCTGAGGATATATACCCTTCATGTCTGGGTAGTCCCAAGAAAATGCTCCCTGATCTTTTTGTAACACCTTAATGATCTTTTGATTTTGGTTACTATCCAGACTACCATTGATATTTAAAACCTTTACTGGCTCAATTCCGATCGGTATGCTGTTGCGAACAACAGTCGTGGGTATGTGTTGATTATTAATGTATGCCAAGGGGTCTTCTTGTGTTTCATCATCAAGAACTACTTTTAACAATTGGAATTTTAAGTTTTCAGATGCATATGGATGATTCATGAAGTTATTGATTACATCATCTTCAGTTTGGTCTTTGAATTCAAGAGCTTCAACTATTGTTAGTGGTGAATGGATGTTTTATTCCTAGTATGTATGTGGATGCCTGTGAATATTTATACTGGGTAGACTTGGTTTGGAAAGTGGGTAAATGACAATATTTTTTATGGCATCTCCTCTAGCAATGATCATGCTGCCTATCCGACAACCTATGTAAGCATCAACTATTGCTAACCAAGGTTGACCTAGTATCAGGGGGTGTCCATCCATCCTACTTTTTGGGTTAATAACTAAAAATTCAGCTGGATATTCCCATGAGTCCACAGAAACAAGGATGTCTTGTAATATTCCTTCTGGTTTTATAGCAGATTTTTCAGCAAGTTACAACAAGGTAGACGTGGGTTCTAATGCTGTTATGCCTAACTTCTCGTAGGTTTCTATAGTTAAGATGTTGATGGCTTCCCCTAAGTCAACAAATGTGTTTAGAAAGGAGTGGCCAGATATTTTTATAGTTACTATGGGGTTCCCTAGATCCTCATATTTTACGGGTGTTTCTTTACCTAATAGTAAGTCTGACAGTGTCCCTACCACATGGATAGTGTGTACAATTTTTTCTTTCCTCACCTGTTTCTTTCTACATAGCTCTTTAATTTTCTTGGCATAGATAAGAATGTCTTGTATAACCTGCAGAAGAGGAATTTTAAAGAAAAGATTTTTTAATTCCCCTAGGAGATCAAAATTTGAAGAGACTATTGGTTTAGGAAATTTTAATCTCTCAGGGAATAGAGGGGGGGAAATAATAAGGTTTTCAGGGTTCCTTTGGCCAACTGTGTCCCTCCCCTGTTTTACCTCTATTTCAGTCATAATTTTTTGTCTAGGTGCTGTCATAATTTCAGATTCAAGTTGTGGCACGGTCATATCTTCTTTTGTGAAATAACACATATTGATCTCAACCTAAGTTCATTTCATTTCTTTTGTTCACTTTCGGGGTTTGGGTTTTTGACAATCTGAATTAGCTGAACCGACTTGTTGTTAGGATTAGGATTGGGTTGAGCCGACAGTTGAGGACGCATGATAGGCTGAGTATTGTGTTGGACTAGGTATGGAGCTCGTAATGTAGGTTGATTATGAACCCCTGTCCCCATCGGTAGATTGGTCATTCCCAAAGGTCACTTCCAGGTTTGAGACCAATTTGTGGTCTGCGAAGGGGAGGCAGGCCATTGGGACTGATAGGGATTATTTTTCCAGTAAGGGGGGGAAGAAGGAAAACTTGGCCAATTATTACCTGAATAGGGTTGTGTTGGCCAAGGAGGCATAGGAAATGATTGAGATGGCCAAGTGAAGTGAAGGGAAATGGTCAGTGGAATGGTCCTTGGTACGAATAACACATGTCTGGACGATGTCTAATGGACATTCCCGTTGGTTGTGATTCTTCCGACATCGTGGAAAAATAAAACCAAGTTTTTTTCTACTATAGCTTGCTTTTGTTTGGCTTGTAGGACATCTAGCTGCATTCTCAGGGTGCCCAAGATATCAATTTTAAAATCTTCTAAAAAATTACCAAATTCTGCTCTGGTCACGTTGCCACTGGACTGCTTAGGATTCCTTGTAGTTGAGTCTCGCCCGATTGGCCTACTTCGCGTACTACCCCGAGAAAACCTGATACACAGTGAAATAATGTCATCATATTCTTCTTGATAGATGTCCCATTTTCCCATTATGTTAAGTGTTTCAACCCATTCTTCTTTCATTCCCTTAATCATCGTCGCTTTTAAGATATCTTTAGACAGTGTAGTATATCGAGACCTTTGAAATTTATATTGAAATATTTCGATGTATTCTTCTAATTTCTCATTGTCCTTTGTAGACATATTGAAGATTTCATCTTTTAGTTCTTGAGTCTGACAATTGTCTTGATATTTATTAAGAAAATATTTTTTCGTCTGATCTCAGCTATTAATGGTTCTTCCACCGAGCCCCATAAACCAACATAATGCTAGTCCCTTCAAGGTAGAGGGGAATAGTTTCAATTTCTAACGGTCAGTGGTGTAGTCATATCCCCTACATAAGACATCAAATTCAAATAAGAATGCATCTAGATATTTTGAGGTCAACCCATGGAAGGTGGGGATGTTTTGTAATAGAATGGCTTTCATAGGGGCATTTGCAGGCAGATCAACAATGGGATACTCCAATGTTGATGTCTGCCTCTAGTTTTGTTTGTTTTCCATTTGATCAAAGATATGGAAATAATATTATGGGATTTCTTGTTATGGAGGAATAATCTCAGTGGAATTAGGGATTGGATGTGGAGGAAGCCTTACAACACTTCCTCGATCTGGGATGCTAGGTGTCTTTGTCTCAACCACTCTCTCATGGGATCTAGGCTCTATATTTTTTAGTTGAACTGCATTGTTGGTTTCTCCCTCTCCTTCCTGCAAGTTGCAAGAACCTCCCTCTCTCGAAGGGTCAGGACTTACGTGATCAAAATTCAGAAGGCTTTGTTCAGACCCTTCTATTTCACTGTGAATCTCAGCGTGGGCTGCAGATTGTGAGGCTGCTGCCTGAGGGAGTATAGTAGGAATTTGATTAGGAATGGTTCTAGGTCCTACGGATGCCTGGGATTCAGCCTTCTTAATTATTTCATCTATAAATGTTGCTCTACCAAGGATCACTAGTCCTTATGGTTTTCTGGATTTAAGTGGGGGATTTTGATTTGTTTCTATCTTTTTCTTCCTAGTCATAAAACACGAGCACCTATCATACTAACCTTTGCACAATTGTTGAAAATAAGAATGGAGAGCAAGCGTTTTGCTTGCTAGTATGCAGGTTCTTACCTCTTGTTTTCAATACCAAATTCTTTCACAACAAAAGGAAAAATAAATAAAGGAAATCACTCTTAAAAACACTCCCCAGCAACGATGCCAAAATGTTGGGTCACGAAGGTGACTGTTATAGGTAACCTCAATTATTTTCATTTAATTATCAACCTAGGGCAAGTCTTGTTATTTCAAGAGTGTAAGCACAATATATGCAAGTGACATCGAAGGACAACTACTCTAAATTATCATAAGAAAGACTATATAACTCTCGAAGTTCAATCAAATCAATTTGGAAGTGAATTAAAGAATTCTTTTGACTATTCAAGGGAGATAACTTTGTTCTAAGCATATGCAGAAGTAACTACTTAGGACTGGAAAGAATAAACTACAATTTAACAATGTGCTTTGATGAATTGAACAACAACCGTAATGAATTGAAAAAAAACTCTAATGAATTGAAAAACAATCAATTGTTCTAATTTTGCAATGGAATTATTTTTTAATCAACTAATGACAACCTTCTGAATTAGACAACATCCAAATGCTCAAATGATAATGAAAATATCCAACATTAACTACATGTAGAATTGAACATTAGTCATGTTAAAACTAATCAAACAATTATAAAAGCATTGAATAATGATGAAAGCATTTAAACAATTAGGAAAACATTGATTTAAAGCAAGAAGGCATGAATGGTGAACTAGTCTAATGAAAGAGGAAACTGTAACATATTACGTTCGTAATTAACCAATTAAACGATATCTTATGAAATGCGTTAAATAACTGGAAACACAAATTCTGTAAATAAACGTATAGCACATAAATAACAGAAAAGCTCCCAGGGTTGGGCCCAAAGCCACATAAGCCTATTCCCAAGGAATACTCAGAGATTATCTATTCCAAAAACTCTAGATTCTTTATTAATCTGTAGAGTAATACATTAATACAATTTGACAAATTTGTCCCGACACATCTATTATAGAGAAAAATCTATATAGGTATGTGTGTCTCTATCTTGTTCATCTTCAGCATTTTAAAGGTGAATTCAAAAGTAGTTACAGATCCTTTCCATATGGGACCCTGCTGCTTTGTGGTTTTTGTTTGAGTACTCCAAGCATGGATGTGCCTCTCCAACTCCTGTTGATCCATAGGAGCCATTATGATCCCATTTGCCTCCCTTGTTAGTTGTATTTTGGTCATCAACAGTTCAACTGCTTTGCTTCCCTATCAATAAATATATGACAAGTCAGTTCTTACGTTATTAAACACTCCTTTTATCATTAGTTCACTCTGCCTTGGCTTTATGTTATTTCCCTTTACTTTATTGCTAAGACTAGGGGAAAATTCATAAAATTACATAACAAATCGTGGTAAAGATGGAGTGAAATGTACCTTCTTCTTGGTCCAACACTCAGTATCATTTACTTTAAAATATTATAGAATGATTAATGGTTGTAAACAAATCAAGAACATGCAATGGGCTCCATAGCTAATATCTATCATAGAAAATTGCAATAACTAGAACTACCAACACGTACAAAAAGCCAATTTTTAATTAAATTAAATTTAATTTAATTTCCGTTTTAAAATCAGCTTCACGACTTGACTCATGTGCGGAAGAGAAATATGTGCATGAGAACCATTATATGTTAATCACCCACCATTATTTCGCATTCGATATACACATGAACAACACTTTTCATTCTCCAAAATTTAATAATTCAAAACTGCTAATTAATTTATTAATATCTAGTGTTCAAGAATGTATGTGGAGGTACGAAACTTTGAAGAAGAAAGTTTATGTTATTTTCTTTGCACACCCATTCTCCCGCACAACACCTCTTCCTCACATGCATTAATAGAATTATATAATACATTAGCAATTCCAATTTTGATTTTCTGGTAAGCTATCGATTGTCTAGTAAGCTACCTATCTACATAAGGATATGCAGATATCATGATCAGAATATATGAGTAGTTAGAATAACATAGAGAGAAGCTAACAAAATTTGTAATGTGCCTATAGTTGAATTGGCCAGACATTTATCGTGCACTTTTTGGCGTTCATATTGCTAAAAAATATTCTACTATTTTTCAAGGTGGATTGTTATGAATGGTTTTCTCTAAATTTCTTTTCTAAATGGTTTCCTTCTGCACACTTCTGTTCCTCTAATAAAATTTCGCACAAGTGGGTTTGAATATGATTGTATTCTATCTAACTATGCAGGGCCAAACAACATTGAAAGGATATACGAAAGAGGAGTACATCTAGGAGAACCACTATTCCCCCACTTTCTCACCAACGCACACTTCTCCTGCACATTGTTATGTTTTGCACAAACATTTTTCCAAATTGCCACGTAAAATAAATCAACCTCTCATTTCGCTGAATCAAAAAGTAATTAGGACATTGTTCAATTTCTTAATAGAATTTACTCTGAAAGTGTAGAGGTATCCATTGTAGCATATTGTAGAAATGAGAGGTGCCACTACATACAAAAAATCATTTTCATAAGGACAAAGTATAGACACCGCACTACCTTAATCACCAAGTTATTGATAACTACAAAAGAGGAAGGTTAATCGTCCACCCTTATTTCACACACGATATGCACGTAACCCAAAATTTTTATGCCCCAAAATTTAATATGCCAAAACCACTAATTAATTTATTAATATGTAGTATGCGGGAATGCATTTCAAGGTAAAGAACATTACCGAAGGAAGTTTTTGTTCCTTTCTCTACACAATCGTTCTCTTGCACAACACTTATTCCTCACACACATTAATATATTTAGATTTATCATTAGAATTTCTAATTTCAATTTTATGGTGATATACCGATTGTATGGTAAGTAATTTCTCTACATAAGGATATGCGTATATTTTGATCGCAGAATATGAGTAGTTAGAATATGCGTATATTTCTTTAAAAGTACCTTGTCCGTAGTTGCATTGGCCAAGTGTTTATCATGCACTTTCTGGCATGCATGTTACCAATGAATATTCTATTAGTTCTCAAGGAAGCTTTTTATGAATGGTTTTCTCCAAAGTGCTTTGCTAACTGTTGTTCTTCCACACGTTTGCATCTCTACACTGTCGCACCTTCAATCACCTTCTGCACAGGTGGGCTATTTGAATGTGTAGGGTTGAACATGATTGAAAGGATACGTGGAACATGAGTACTGTGTTAGAACCATTATTTCTCCATGTCCACACCTCTGCACACATTTCCCCTCCATACACTTCTCCCTCACATTGTTCCATTCCACACAAACATTTTTCTAAATTTTCACATAAACTCAATTAATCTCTCATTGTGTTGAATCGACATGTAATCATGACATTGCTCAAGTTATTAATAGAATTTATCATGAAATTTTAGAGGTATACATTGTAGCATATTGTAGAAACGGGAGGTGTCACCATGTACCAAAAATAATTTTCATAAGGACAAAGCACAAACCCCACACTGCCTTAATCACCATGATACTAATAACTATCAAAAGAAGAAGTTTAATCGTCCACTCTTATTTCACACCCGATATACACTTAACCCAAAATTTTCATGCCCCAAAATTTAATATGCCAAAGCCACTAGTTAATTTATTAATATGTAGTGTGCAGGAATGTATGCAGAGGTACACAAAATTATGGAAGGAAGTTTTTTTTCCTTGCTCTTCACACTCGTTGTCCTGCAACACTTCTTCCTCATACACATTAATAGAATTATATTTATCATTAGAAATTCCAATTCTATTTTTCTCGTAAGCTATCAATTGTATGGTAATGTATTTCTCTACATAAGGATATGCAGATATTTTGATCGCAAAATATGAGTAGTTAGAATAACATAGAGAGAAGCTAACGAAATTTAAAAAATATTATTTTTGTAGTTTCATTAGCGAGGCTTTTATCATGCACATTACCAACACATATTCGATTAGTTCTTGAGGTGACTTGTTATGAATTGGTTTCTCCAAAGTGCTTTGTTAACTGTTGTTCTTCCGCACTTTTGCATCTCTGCACTTTCACACCTCCCATCACTTTTTGCACAAGTGGGCTATTTTATTGTGTAGGGCTGAATAAAATTGAAGGAATATGTGGAAGAGGAAGAGGATTAGCGTGGTAGAATCAATATTCCTCCACTTCCACACCTCTGTACACATTCCCCCTCCAGATACTTCTCTCACACATTGTTTCGTTCCACACAAATTGTTTGCCAAATTGTCACATAAACTCAATTAATCTCCCATTTTTTTGAATTGATGTGTAATCATGAAAATTTTCAAGTGCTTAATAAAATTTACTCTAAAATTTCAGAGGTATCCAGTGTAGCAGATTGTAGAAACGAGAGGTTTTTCCATGTACAAAAAACCACTTTCATAAGCACAAAGCACAGACCTCGCACTGCCTTAATCACCAATATACCAATAACTCTCAAAAGAGGAACGGATTATGCTGATATGTAGCTATCACTCTCGTATTAATTATTGTATTAATTCCTTGGGAAACCTCGTGTTAAATTATACAAGTGTCATTGTTATTTTAATTGAATAACCATGGTATCAATGCCTTGGTGCAACCTTGTATTAAGGGATATCATCAATATCTTTCTAAAAATAAAATTAAAAATTCAATTAAAAAAATTTGTTGGTTTAGATTAAAATATTTAACTATAGTTATTTAATGAATTGTTTAAATTTAAATAATGAAAATACTAAAGGATAAAGAATAAAATTTAATCATATAAAATTAATAAGTGACCATGTCTTCAACATGAAGATTATGGTCGTGGTCATCTTAAGGAGGTTTTCATCTAGAAACCAAGGATCAAGATCACCTATTTACATAGGTTCCTACTCATCTATGGGAGGCTCCAACAACTTAGTCCCTTTCAAGATGGCTAGGGTTAGAGTCAAAAAATATTTTCCTTTATAAGGTGACATTGGTGACCATCCTCTTCTTACATTTCCATCTCTCACATACTTGTTCTCTATATATATCATGGGGCCTACTATCACGTTTTTTAAAACCTACATTAGAGATATGATGAGAAGGGCTAGGAGAATTCTTGCTCACGGTGTAGGGGGACCTCCTTAGTGATCTAAAAGTAGCTATAGGTGTTATATCTGCACCTATATCTTATTGGCTACAATGGTATTCACAAGGAAAACTGATATCCATCAATATCATCATACCATTAAATATCTATAATGGGACTATTGAGTTAAAAGTAATATCATTACAAATACAAAAAGGAAATTCAACTATAATAAGCATCTAAGAATAGTGAAACACAATTGCATAAGATAGTTCATCTCCAAACAAAGTAGCACCCTTGGTGACAAAATCAAGGAGGTATTGTTGAGATGACAACTCAATCAATGCCCAAGAAAATTCAGCTATAAGGGGGACTAGAAAACATGCTTAAAGGGTTTCAAATTCCCCACAATATGAATGATGCATGTTGTGCATGCTCATGTATACTAATCTCTTGTCCACTAGGAGAGTCCCCATAACAAAATACCTACTTTTTGATTTTTAACATTAGTTTCAAAATACTTAGAAACTAAATAAACAAGCCTTTTTTTGAGAGTTTAGGTGACACAATTTGTATAATTGAACTTTAGGGAACGATTTGGATCATAACCAATTGTATCCAATATTTAAATTGTATTTTGGATAAGTCATGACCTTTCTTCACTTATATTCATGCCACTAACTTTGAGGCGTTTGGAGACCAAGTTTAAGCATGACCTCATCCAAGATTAGCCCTTGAATGCAATCTAGTATAAATATGTTAGCCTTGACCAAGTTAAGTTCACACTTGAGCTTGATCCATAAATACAATTCCTTTATACATTGTCAAACACATCATTAGTAGAATAGATGCCCCTTTTAACAATCCTTAAGATCGAGAGCTAGGAAGTCATAGTTAGAGGCTAGCCTCCAAAGTTTACAAAAGTTAACAACTAGAGCCAATGTTCATTAAAAGAAAGGTTGAACTAAATGAGAAGTAGGCTTACACTAAAGGTAGAACCTAATAGCCTCCAAATCCTTCCATATGCTTTGTAAAACAAATATATCATAAACTTTAACACAAGATGTTGTGAGCAAGAGGGTTTGAAACAACACTTGTTGCTAAGAACATTTCCCAAGTATAAATTCCTATTTGATTTTATGTCTAAGAAGGATATTTAAATTTTATTTTCATCAAAAACTCAAATGACCCATTTGACACACGTGGCTTACTCTTGCATGAAGCTATTGATAATACCCAAGCCATAAAATTCTCATCGAATGTAGCAAAGATCCTCGTTAAGTCTATGAAACACCTTACTTTGGTCATTCTTAGCCTAAATAAAGTTTTGAGAGCCTTCTCTAGGATTGAATAGGTCTCTTGAGTCTCTTGAGAGGGAACGAAATATGAAGAGTAATATACACGAGTCACAACAAGCACTTCAATGTGAATTTGAAATTTCTTTGCTTAGGCTAAGGGTTTGAAAATACACTTACCTTTTATTTTTCCATTGTCTATGTTCCAACCTCCAAAAGGTCTTAACGAATGATATTTAGAAGGGATATCTAAAAATTAAAAAAAAAACTAACCTAGTTGAATCCAAGACTCGATTTGCAAAGCAAGCAAGACAAACATAACAACTAGATCTATATTTAATAATGTGTCTTATCCCTTTGAATATTCAACCATGAGAAAAAATAAAAGGTATACAAAAATTACATGGTTTGAATCAAATAAGTCTAGTCCTTAAGAATTTTTAAGAGGTAATCATCAAAGAAATTCCCCTAAATCAATTGACTAGAATCAAGTTTAGGGAGAGGAGTCCATATAATCAATACTAGGTTGACTTTATATCACATCAAATAGTCTAGCACTTCATCAAACAAGTTGTATAGGATCATAGCCAATGTTAATCCTTCTTGAATCAACTGAATTATCCCACTCTTTGAAATTATCCTTGTTTATGAAAAGACATGTTGAACCATCTAAAAAAGTGGTATCAAAATTGTTGACAAATTTAGATGTGAACCCCAATGCTTAGAGCATTGCAAGGGTGAAATTCCATTCCACTCGAACATATAATTTTATGTATTCAATTTGAAAAAAATTGGCATCGAATTTAGAGGATCAACCAATTCCATGTCTTCCCATATTGTAATAAAATTATATAGGATATACCACCTCTTAATAAAACTGAAGTTGTTAAGGATGGAGTATCTCAAGAAGAGTAGGCTTGATGCATAAAGCAACCTTCGCTAGAATTTTTAGGATGTGTTGAGAAGAGTAATGGGCCCTCAACTGGTAATCAATTATGGGTCCCCATACCTAGGGATGAACTTGATGAACCCTTATATAATCTCTTCTCCCAAATAGTGGTTTTAAAGGGCCTCTTCATACACTTGTAAAAGTTTTGAAGAAAAAAAGTTTCATGTGCCCTAGAAGAACTCCCAATGGAATCCATCAAGGTCACATTTCATATCATTTTCCATTTCATGTATGACTATGAAGATCTCATCAAGAGATAGATCTAGGTCACATACCCTAACTTTCTTCTTATAGACTAGGTAAGGGTGCAACTAAATCAAGGCACCTCTAAATTTCATCCCAACTTTACTCTGTATGACTGTTGAACCTCATAATTTTTCTTTCTCTAACATCCTTTCTCATCCCTCTTTCCCTACTTTTTCATAAATCCATAACTCCAATCAATGATAAATGACATGTTTTATCTCAGAGAATGCATTTGAATGATCTCAATGTTATATTTTGATGTTCTTGTTATTTGAATGAATTTTTGTAACTCACCTACAGAACACGTCCTATTCTGCAGTTAATTGTTGTTTCCACAGCTAATTTAATGGTTTGACAGGTTCCAAGGAGCGAATGAATGAATGAGTCACATGGGAATATTTAGAATGATCTACATATGGATCTCGTCCTATCCACCTGGTTGAATTCGATAGAAAAAGGTGCCTATGCTTGTGGTCAAAGAGCGGTCAAATGACATGATCCGAGAATGAATAACTCTTGATTTGCTCTGATGTAGCAAATCAAGAGTTAACCACTTAGAGTTTTCTTCTATGTTTCAGTTGTAATCGCCATCTGTAGGGGAAAATAGCTCCAGAGAATTACATTTTTTATTTGTATTTTTTAAATACTGGTTGTTTGAAAACCGGAAACAGTCTTAATTTTGTGAACGTTGTGTATGCTTTGAGACTCTGTTCTTTTCCATAATATGAAGACCATGTTCATTGTTCCAGTTTCTTCTTGATGCACATATAACCTGTAAAGATCTCAACTCACTCTATCACAGAGCCCCCCTGCACAGAAGGAGGTTTCATTAGTTGTTTTAGTTTAAATTCATTAGCTTTGTTTTGTCAATTCATAAGCTAGATTTATATTTATTTGCAGCTGATCTTTAGATTAAATTGTTTATCATTTCATAGCTTAAATTTATGAATTTTTTCTTAGAATTATTTTTAAAATAACTTTGTAATATTTTGCATACCAAAAACATATCAAGAAAGTAGTTCTTCTATTTTCCAAAATTGGATTGTTTGAGGCATTAGAGCATACAGTTATCTTGGTTTCTTTACATACTTTTACACTGCTTTCCTAGATTAAAAACCTCAATTAAATGTATAATTATATGCTTGTAAATCATGCCAAGAATATGACTTTGTCATTCTTCCAAATTGGATGCTTGAGTATTTAAAATATACAATAGTTGAGTTTTCCTTTCCATGTCTTTACACTAATTTATTAGATTAATTCCTCAATTAAATGTGTAATTAGATGCTTGTAAATCATGTCAAGAAGATGACTTTGTCATACTTCCAAATTGAATGATTGAGTATTTAAAATATCTAGTAGTTGAGTTTCCTTTACATGCTTTTTAAATGCTTTCTTAGATTAAATATTTAAACTAAAGTATAATCAATTGCTTGTAAATCATGTCAAGAGGGTGACTTTGTCATGATTCCAAAATTGGATGATTGAATAGTTGGTCATGCAGTAGTTGATTTGAAAATCCTTTGAATTTCTTTCATTTATATTAGCATTGTCATTTCAATTCTTAGTCATAGGATTTATATTTCAATCCATGGAGTAGAACTAATTAAGATAGATTAGAATTAACTTTAAATTCCAAAAGCTCAAAGTCATTAGAATAAATACTCTGATTTTAGATCAAATTCTAACCATTTAAACTTTGATTCATTTTTATGCAAATTAGAATAGTTAAAGAACGTTTCCTTTTCTTCCTTCTTTCTAAAACTAGTTTTAACATTAAAACTTCACTAGATTCAGTTGATTCATTTCATAGCTCTCATTTCTCAAAATTAACTCCTTTAGACATAAAGAAACAAAATCCCCCAAAAAAATATAAAAACATCCACAACAAAGTAAGAAAAAACATTAACTAAGCATATATAGTGCACCACACTTCATCAGATTACTAACCTCGATTGATGATTTATGATAAGAAATTTAGGACACTAAATTGGTTAAATATTTTGGCGTTGTTGCTGGGGAAGTGTAATTAGGTAACCTCATTTCTTACATCTAAAACAAATGACATGCATCAAGAAAGATATTTTAAGGGTATATTCATAGCTAGATGCAGGAGTTTAATTCCAACAACACCACTCACCCCACCTAGACCACATAGTGCTACACCACCATCTCAAACTCATATTCCGTACTTCATTAGACATAGACTTCCTGAAGTCTTAAGGTCAGAAATCCAATCAAGAGGATCTCCTACTTCATCCATTGAGGCAGTCTTAGAGGAAGAATATCCTAGATCTCCAACATAAGGAGTAACCTTTTTCACCTCTACAAGAGAATACATTCTAGCTGAAGAATTAGAAATACCTAGTGAGGAAGAAGAAGAAGAAGAAACTTTCTTCAATATCCCATTGATAGAAGAACCAGAGGAAGAGAACTTAACTTTACAGTTAGAACCTAATATTGTTCTGAGGAATCTATAATGGAAGGAGAAAGAGAAGGAGAAGGAGAAATTTTAAATGGATAAAATCTATTGTTTGGAGGAGGAAGAGGTGGAGGATGAGGTAGAGGAAACATAGGAGGAGGTGAAGGAAATATAAGAAATAGGGGAGATGATAATACTTTTGGATTTCCTATAATTGATGAGGATATAAATGTCACAATGAAAAATACTTCACCTTCCGTTCTTCCAAATTTCCATGGATTAAAGAGTGAAGATCCTGAAAGATTTTTGTTTGAATTTGAAGTTTTGTGTAGATCTTATGAATACTTACAAGACTCTTGAAAACTAAAGCTATTTCCTATAACACTTAAAGTAACACCTTTAGAATGGTTCATTGGTTTAGTCACACAATATATTAGAACATGGAATGATATGAAAAGAGCATTTTTGGAAAGATATTTCGATTATTTCATACCTATCAATCAGAAGGATGAAGTATTCAAGATGATGCAAAGAGGGGATGAGAACCTGGAGGATCTTATTGAAAGATTCAATTATAACATAAAAAGAGCTAAAATGGAAAACTTAGATCAAGATACTTTAAAAGCTCTCTTGTTAAAAGCCATTAGAGATGAGTGGATATACATTATCAACATGATGGGTAGGGAGATATTTCTCAACTCACATTACGTGAAATTGGTGGATTACATATTCATCTCTCTAGGGGAAAATAAAAAACTGGGAAAAATCCAAGAGATCCTTCTCTTTCTAGAGTGAATAAATCTGCAACTGAAACAATAAGTAGGGCAGAAATTGGAAATATGTTTGATGAATTTAAAATAGATATTTTAGGGAGTCTTAGTGAACAGATAGAGACCCTTAAATTACAAAACAAGCAGAAAGCCAAAACTGATGCCTTATATTTTTTCAATGCTAAATTTAGAAAGAAGCATTCCTTAAGAGAATTTCCTCTTGATGTAAAAGTCATAGCGACCTATGTGATTTTCTTAGAAAATCATGAAACTAAGAGTTTTCCTTCAATCCCAGGTCTTAAGGTTGTTTTTCAGGAAGAAGTAACTTCAAATCCAGTAGAACCTATTTGCTTTGTCTCTAGAAGACCATGGTAGGGGCCACAAACTCAAGGTTTTAACAACCAAATGTATACTCAGCCCCCACCAAATAATTGTAATTCTTGGAAACAACCTTGATCCCAACCTCAACCTTGGGCACAAGGAATGAAAAACCATATGGTAGATATTCTCAATACTACCAATATCCTCCATCCTATCCAAACTATCCTCCCCAACAATTTCCACAACAAAATCAACCACCCCAATTCCAAAACTAAAACCCGCAACTTTCATTACCATTTCCACAAAGACCAAACCAACTACTTGCCCAGCCATTGCCAAACCCAAATAATAAAAATCCTCAAAATTCTTACACTATAGAAGGAAAAAAATTTCCAACTTACATGATTAATCCGCTAGATCTTAATGATGTTCAACTTAGATATGGTAGGATATTAGAGAGGAAAAAGGCTTCTGTTGTTATTCAAGAACAAGATAATTTTGATCAGGAAATTTCTCTACAGCCAAATAAAAGTTCTGAAGAAGGAACATCTCTTCCATAGAACCAGAATTCTAAGAATGAAAAACAAGAATAACCAATAAACTCAACTCCTATCATAGAGCAACCATCATTATCTATTTCTAACCCTCCTTTTCCTGAAAGATTACAAGTTGATAGAGGAGTAGAAAAACATATAATGTTGCCCAATTATGATTTTATAGATGAATTGAAAAATGTATGCATCAAAATTCCTTTGCTAGAGGCCATTAAAGAAATTCCAATTCTAGCCAAAACAATAAGAGAGTTGAGCATGAAGAAACCAGGAAGAAAAACAAAAGAAATAAAAAGAATTCGATTAGTAGGAAAAATTGCAGAAATTATGATGGGAAAAATTTCCAAACAAAAATATTTAGATCTAGGAAGTCCTGTTGTAAAAACACATATCAATGGAATTGAAATTCCAAATACATTGATTGATTTAGAAGCAGCCATAAACATCATGAGCAAACAAACCAAGGAAAAACTCAAGCTTCCAAATCTTCATTATACACCTACATTAATGACTAGTAGGCATATCACTAATCAAGCCAGATGGTGTATTAGAAGATATTTCAGTCTCCTTAGAATCTTGGGAGTATCTGGTTGATTTTATGATTTTAACCCCCAGGAAAAATCTAGGAGGACATCCACTAATATTAGGAAGACCTTGGCTGGCTTCTGGTGACATGTATATCTATGATGTTAATTCAACAAAAAAATTCACTCTATATCCTCAAGTAAAAACAATCACAAAATTAGAAGACGAAGAATGGATTGATGATGAAAATTATATACAACCTCTCTTTACTATTTCTGGTATTAGTGAACATAGTCAAATCTTAAATTCAATAGAAAAATTTGAATCATCTTCAGAGTATGAACATGATCATTTTCAAGAACAATGCAATATTGAATACTTGTCATTTAAGCAGATGTCTCTATATTATATGGAAGAATTTGGTAACTCTACAGTTGAAATCTTTCTGGGAAAATCTTTGAACATAAACAAAAAATTGAAAGATTACAACAGGAAAAGTTATTCAAAACATTACAATAACATTCTTCTGCATATGCATGGGAATACACTGACATGAAAGGAATTAGTCTTAAGACTTGTATACATCACATCTACATTGAGGAAAATTGAAAACCTATCAGACAACCTCAAATAAGGATGAATCCAAATCTTAAGGAAATTGTGAAAGAAGAATTGAAAAAATTGCTAATTGTAAACTTCATTTACCCAATTTCAGACAGTTAGTGGATTTCTCCCTTAGTTATTGTACCTAAAAAGAATGGTAAGTGGAGGGTATGCATTGAATATCGAGATTTGAATAAATATGCCCTAAAAGATCATTTTCCTTTACCTTTCAACGATCAAGTATTAGATACATTAGCAGGAAAGACGTATTTCTCATTCCTGGATGGTTTAGTGGTTACAATCAGATTCAGGTAGCACCTAAAGACCAAGATAAAACCACATTCACCTGTCCATGGGGAATTTGTGCCTACCAAGTACTTCCTTTTGGTTTTTGCAATGCACCTGCAACATTACAAAGGGTAATATTAGGAATTTTTTCTGATCTAATACCATATTGTGTGGAGGTATATATAGATGATTTTACAGTTTATGGGAGTTCATTTGAAGAGGCTTTAGAAAATTTGGAAAAGGTTCTTAAAATATGTAAAGAATCAAATCTTTCATTAAGTCATGAAAAATGTTTTATGATGTTTACTGAAGGAATTGTTTTAGGACATCACATTTCGGAAGATGGAATTAAAGATGAATCATCTAAATTTGAAGTCATGTCCAAATTATCAATTCCAAATTGTCAAAAGGATGTTAGAAGTTTTCTAGGATTCACAGGGTATTATAGAAGATTTAAAAAAACTTCACTAAAATAGCATCCCCACTCTTCAAATTTATTACCAAAGATTGTGAATTTAGTTGGAATCCTGATTGCCAATTGGCATTTGAAACTTTAAAAACAAAAATTTCTGAAGGTCCCATCTTAAGAGGTTCAAATTGGAAAATAAATTTTCACATTTCAATAGATGCTTCAAATACATCTTTGGGAGTTATATTAGGAAAAAAATATTTTATCACCTATGCCATCTATTACATAAGAAAAAATTTGACTCTTGCTGAGTTAAATTACAATCTAATTGAAAAATAATTTCTAGTTTTTTTTCATGCTATCAACAAACTTAGACATTATATCATCGTCTATGAAACCTTTATTAATACAGGTCATTTTTCAATTATATATTTAATGAATAAATCTATTACTAATGGAAGAGTCACAATATGGTTATTTCTCCTGTAAGAATTCAATATCACCATTCTAGATCGACGTGGAAAACCAAACACAGTTGTTGATTTCTTGTCTAGAATTCAAAATTTCAAAAATGATACTCCAGTAGAGGACAATTTTCCTGATGAATACCTTTTTTCGATAACTACTAAAAATCCTTGGTTTGCAGATGTTGCTTATTACTTAGTCACAAGAAAGTTATATGCACACTTGTTTCCTAGAGAGAAAAGAAGAATTATTCAAACAAGTGCACTTTACTCATGGGTTAATGATGAATTGTATAAAACAGGTCCAAATCTCATCATCAGAAAGTGTGTTCGAGAAGATGAAATTCCTAAGATTCTCAGGGCATGTCATGATGAACCATATGGTGAAAACTTTGCTGATAGGAGGACTGCCTATAAAATCCTTCATTTAGGATATTTTTGGCCATCCATATTTAAAGATACATTAGTGGAATTTTGAGGTCTAAAATGGGCCTCCTAGGAAAAATGTACAACCAAAATCAACTTTATGAGAGCCAATAGGATTCAAGATGATGATGTCAACCATGGGGAATGATCCACCATTTTTGGAGTAAATAATAAAATAATAAAACTACTTTTTCAACTCATATTTGCAACTTATCTCCCTAAGGGTTTACTCAAATTTCGAGCGGCAGTACTCGTTGGATGAAAAATTTAATTCCTCATCCAAGGAGTACCCTTGTTGCATACTTTTGATGGACCATACTACATTAAAAATAAAAAATACATGAAAAATGTGATTTCAATCACATTTTTCATGTATTTCTCATTTTTCATGTAGTAAAGTCCCTCAGAAGTATGCAACATGGGTACTCCTTGAATGGGAAATTGAATTTTTCATCCAATGAGTGTTATTGCTCGAAATGTGAGTAAAAAATTAGGGAGATAACTTCAAAATACCGGTTGAAAATGTATTTTTTTATTTTTTCCCTCTAAAATTTGATGATGTAATCAAATATTATTTTATTATTTCCACTATTATTTATAATTTCCTTAGGAGGCCCATTTTAGACTTCAAAATTCCCCTAATGCCAGGTAGTAGGTAGTATGTCAAAAGGTGTGACAATTGTCAAATAATGGGGAAATTTTTTCCTACAGATGAAATGCCATTACAACCCTAGGTACTCATTAAACCATTTGAAAAATGGGCCCTGGATTTTGTTGGACCAATCAATCCACCATCTAATCAAAAGAAATATATTTTGGTATGTACTGATTATGTCACTAAATGGGTAGAGGCTAAAGCACTTTCTTTATCTAATGTAAATGTTGTAGTTAAATTTCCTTTTGAGGATATTTTCACTCATTTTGGTGTCCCAAGAGAAATTGTGACAGATCAAGGAACCCAATTTACATCCAAGTTGGTGGAGAAGCTTGTGGAGAATTACAAGATCAAACATAGAAAATCTACTCCTTATCATCCACAAGAAAATGGTCAAGTGGAGTATACCAATAAAGTGATCGAAGGAATTCTCACTAAGAATGTACATCTACATAGGAAGGATTGGGCAGATAGACTTCCTGAAGCCTTATTTGCCTACCAGACAACATGGAGGAATACAATAGGACATAGTCCCTATGAACTTGTTTATGAGAAGCAAGTCTTATTTCCTATAGAATTTCATATCCAAACCTTCAAGATGGTAGTCCAATTGGGGCTTGACCTATCAGAAGCTCAAAATCACAGATTGGAGGAACTTAATGAGCTTGATGAAATCAGGCAAGATGGAGTTCAAAGAACCAGTCTAGTCTTGTAGCAAAGGTCTAAATGGCATGATAAATATATAAAGGAGAAAAAGTTTCAAGTAGGGGATTGGGAACTTTTGTTTGATTCAAAGTTCAAAGAATTTCAAGGAAAGTTTCAGACTCATTGGCTTGGGCCTTATGAGATTGAACAAGTCTTTGACAATGGAGCAGTCAGGATAAGGAAAATTGATGAAGAAAAGGTACCTCTTCTTGTGAATGGACATCTATTACAAATATATCATAATCCAATTTCAAAGGATGAGTTTATCAAAAATTTCCAAGATAATACTGATATGAAGTTAGTGAAGAAGAATCATTCTTCTTCCCCAACTTAGTCTTTTTATTTTTCATATCTAAAAAATAAAATAAAATAAACACTAGAATATATATATATATATATATATATATATATATATATATATATATATATTATTAAAATAATAATAATTATTATTATTTTTATTGTATAAGTGTGAAAACCAATTAATGATTGGAATCCTTATACAGAAAATATAGGATGAAAATCAGAGATCCGAAATCTTATATTTTCCATCCCATTTCTAAACAACCTACTGAAGCAAGAATATTGAGCACAAGAAATTGAGAACTCCCTGTGAAGATCATCATGTTGAAGGATACCTGAAGAGTCAACATCAAAGAAATAGAAACAAGAGGTTAGTTCTAAAGGTATGATTACATAATTTTTTTTAAATAACAAGATCAAAAACATTAGCATATATAACGTAGATGATCACATGCTGCCTCAATATGTCATCATTTGACTTGATTTGGACTCATATCATGTCATAAATTGGCCACATCATCCGCATCATGTGTCATAGTGATCCATAACAGATTCTCCCATTTATGATTAAATGGTCATATCCTATTGTCGTAACCTATTCATCTACATGTCTTAAAACCCCATCAAGTATTAATTTCACTCATACCCTTGACGTCCTTAACCAGATCCGTAACCCAATTCACTTGATACAGAGAAGAAAAATTCTGAAGGCTAGACTCTTCACGACAAAAGACATGGGTTTGATAGTCAGGACTGAACCAGTGGGAGCTAAATACATGGAGGGTTATCCTCAAATGAAAGAGATGTTGTATAAGGCTAAGTGGGTCAGGTTTATAGAAAAATTTGATGGTTTCCACAAAGATATCACTAAGTCTTTTGCGAGGTCTTTCGACGGAACATAAGTCAAAATAGGAGATATAAAATTTTTAGTGACCGAGGCATTCATAGCTGAAGCTACAGAGCTCCCAAGAGTTTGAGAGAGATGGTTCAAAAACAAATAATTTCACAGTGAAGCATGGAGAGTTTTCCTAAAAAATCCAGGTATGGATACTTCTATTTACAAAAAGGGTATTCCTAGCTTAGCACTCAAGAAGAAATGGAGAAACATGCTTTTTATTTTACAGAAGTTTATCACTTGTGAAGGTGGATTTGCCTGCATGTTTTTGTATTATATTTGGTTGTTGATAAAATTTTTGGAGGATGGTGAAATAAAATTCCCTTTATTTCTACTGAATAGTTTAAAAAGAATGTCTACAAATGTATGGAAGAGAATTCAGTTTATAGACAACACTATGCACCATCATGGGTTGGTAAAAATACTTCTTGAATTCCATTTGAAGATTATATGACATTCTTGGGAGAATTTTCTAATCAGAAACCATATCCAAGATGAGCCAGAGCAGCCTAAGGAAGACAAGACTAGGAAAAGTAGAAGAAGGAAGACTGATATAAGCATTGAAGACAAACCTTCACCTCCACTACAACAAGATGAACAGGAACTTACCCTTGTAGAATTAATGAAAAATAAGAAACAGGTTGGAGTGAAGACAAGAGGTAAAACAGAAAAGAAGAGCAAGGTTACAAGTGAAGAAAACTTAAACCCTCCACAGCCTAGGAGAAGCTCTAGAGTCCGAACGTCAATGAAGAAAACACCATCACAAGAAACATATTTTGTGAATTTAGAGGAGGAACCTCAAATGCCATCACCCATCAATATCTCTCCTCCACATAGTCCTATAAATTCTCCTATACATAATTTTGAAGGCAGTCCCAGTAGAAGATCTCCAGGCATAGACCCAATGCAACAAGAGATATATGACTATATAGAGTCATTAGAGAAAAATAATGCAACAGTAAATCTAGGTACGCAATAACAACCTATCATTCCATAAGAACCTCTAGTTAACACCCTCAAGCAAGAAATCTATGAGCTAGAGTTAGTAAATAGGCATATTAAACAAGAGAATGAAGCTTTAAAGCAACAGAACCAATTGGAGAAAGTCATTAGTGATAACACCATTCTGCATTTGGGACTGTGGTACAAAAAGAACATAAGGTTAAAAAGAAAGAACAAATCACTGAACAGGACAATCATCAATCTCAAATACAAAATCCTTATGAGGAAGCCTAGGATGACAGTGACCTCAATGAAAATAAAGAAGAGAAAACTCGATGTATTAGCAAAGGTGTTTGGACAAATGCAATAGGAGAAGGAAGTTCACATTTTTGACAATTACATGAGAACAACAATGGATTCTTAGTGGGAGTATGTTGAACCTCAGAATTGTTCTTTCTCTAACATCCTTTCTCATCACTTTTTCCCTACTTTTTCATAAATCCATAACTCCAATCAATGATAAATGACATGTTTTATCTCAGAGAATGCATTTGAATGATCTCTATGTTATACTTTTATGTTCTTGTTATTTGAATGAAATTTTGTAACTCAGTTACAAAACGCATCCTATTTTGCAACTAATTGTTGTTTCCACGGTTAATTCAATGGTTTGATAGGTTCCAAGGAGCAAATGAAGGAATGAGTCACATGGGCATCTTTAGAATGATCCACATATGGATATTCTCCTATCCACCTGGTTGAATTCGACAGAAAAATGTGCCTATGTTCATGGTCAAAGTACGGTCAAAGGACGTGATCCAAAAAAAAAGAACTCTTGATTTGATTTGACGTAGAAAATCGAGATTTAATCACTTAGATTTTTATTCTATGTTTCAGTTGTAATCACCATTTGTAGGTGAAAATAGCTCCATACAGTTACATTTTTTTTTTTTATAAATATTGGTTGTTTGAAAACCGGAAACGATCTTAATTTTGTGAATGCTATGTATGCTTTGAGACACTGTTCTTTTCCATAATACAAAGAACATGTTCATTGTTCCAGTTTCTTCTTGATGTGCGTATAGTCTGCTAGGATCACAACTCACTTTGTCACAGAGGCCCCTTCACAGAAGGAGGTTTCATTAGTTGTTTTAGTTTAATTTCATTAGCTCTGTTTTGTCAATTCACAAGATAGATTTATATTGCTTTGCAGCTGATCTTTAGATTAAATTTTTTATCATTTCATAGATTAAATTTATGAATGCTTTCTTAGAATTAGTTTTAGAATAACTTTGTAATATTTTTCTTACCAAAAACATCTCAAGAAAGTAGTTCTTCTATTTTCCAAAATTGGATTGATTGAGGCATTAGAGCATATCGTTATCTTAGTTTATTTACATACTTTTACACTTCTTTCCTAGATTAAAAACCTCAATTAAATGTATAATTAGATTCTTGTAAATCATGCCAAGAAGACGACTTTGTCATTCTTCCAAATTGGATGCTTGAGTATTTAAAATATACAGTAGTTGAGTTTTCCTTTACATGTATTTACAATGCTTTCTTAGATTAATTCCTTAATTAGATGTATAATTAGATTCTTGTAAATCATGTCAAGAAGATGACTTCGTCATACTTCTAAATTTAATGATTGAGTATTTAAAATATACAGTAGTTGAGTTTCCTTTACGAGCTTTTTAAATGATTTCTTAGATTAAATCTTTAAACTAAAGTATAATCATTGCTTGTAAATCATGTCAAGAGGGTGACTTTATCATGCTTCCAAAATTGGATGATTGAGTAGTTGGTCATGTAGTAGTTTCTTTTCAATTCGTTTGAATTTGCTTTCATTTAGATTAGCATTGTCATTTCAATTCTTAGTCATAGGATTTATATTTCAATCCATGAAGTAGAACTAAATTAAGATAGTTTAGAATTAACTTTAAATTCCAAACGCTCAAAGTCATTAGAATAAATACTCTACTTTTAGATTAGAGTCTAACTGTTGAAAGTTTGATTCATTTTTATGAAAATTAGAATAGTTAAAGAACGTTTCCTTTTCTTCCTTCTTTCAAAAACTAGTTTTAACATTAAAAATTCACTAGATTTAGTTGATTCATTTCATAGCTCTCATTTCTCAAAATTAACTCCTTTAGACATAAAGAAACAAAACCCCCCAAAAACAATATACAAACATACACAACAAAGTAAGAAAAAGGTTAACTAAGCATATATAGTGCACCACACTTCATCGGATTACTAACCTTGGTTGATGATTTATGATAAGCAATTTAAGACATTAAATTGGCTAAAAAATGACCTTAGATCTATAACATAAATATGTAACTCTCTACAAGATATTTCTTAATAATTTCTTCATTAGAAGTTTAATCCGATAAAAATTTCAAGGTAAAGGTACTCTTGTTGTCCTCTTTAAGAATGCAAAATTGCCTTAACGAAAGCTTTGGTTGGCACATTGCATGTTTTGAGAAAGTGAGGTCAAATTTACAATTAAGCCCCTCTAGTGGATCTCATCCATTTGTAGAGGATGACACAGTAGGGATGTTATTACAGGCCTTACTTGACTTCCTCCAATTCGTTATAGACTTCTTCATTGTTTTCACCCCTAACATTGTTTTATGTGACAAATTTATTGTCATTTTACTATATATATATATATATATATATATATATATATTGATAAGAGAATTATCATCATATATTGTTGCCAAAATATGGATTTCCTTTTTTCAGTTGATGACACATTTAGCATAACACAATTTATGGCTAATTAATCTACTAATTAAAATAGTTAATATGTTCTCATAATTCTATAAATTTAGTCAAAATGGGCACACCAATGTGTAGAAGTGTCATCTTTAGAGGTATTTGGTGGTGCAATTGGTAGCATAAAAATGTAAAATGTAGCAATGAAGTGTTGCGGTGTACATTTAAGGTTAGAGGGAGATTCCATGCACATTGTTTTGGGTCCACATAATTGTTGAAGCATGGAATTTTTCATTATGATGGACTAAATCCGAGGACCCAAAATTTGGAAAATAAGCATTCAAGAATTATTGGAGATTGTATATCCCAATGTATGTTACATTTAATGTTAACATGTGTACATTAATGTTAAAAATGTTGGAGATTGTACTTTTTATGCATAGTGAAGGATAAATGATAAAAAATTATATTCAAATTAACTTGTTAAACATGTGTTAATCTTCTTTTTAATGAAGAAAAACGAATGATTTTAGGTTGACAACTTCACATGTATGCGCGCACACACACATTATACCTAAATGATCTGATCACAACTACTAAATCACAACTTATCTTATAAAACCAATAAAGAAATAAGATATCAAACTCAAGCATTCATCTAAGAGTATATTATGTTTAACACTACATAAAGATCAATATTAACCTAGAATTTACTAAACATTAAAATAGGCAAAAAAAGAAAAAGAAATGTGAAAATACATTTATTTTTTTAATAAGATAAAAAGTTAGTATCCATTGTAATATGATTTTTTTTAAAACATGAAAGAGAATAACAAATAAGACATATTTAAATTCTTTATTTTTTATAAATCAAGATTTAAGATGGATTTTTTTCTTTTTTCTATACTAAATAATAATAATAATTCCATTCTCTATAAATAATAAATCATAATTCCCTCCTCTATAAATAATAAAAAACATGAAACAAGTTATAGGTCCCTTGAACCCCTCTAATAAATGATGCAAAAGAAATATGGGGCAGTTGTGTTAAGCTCTCATCATTGTCATGAAATTTCCAAATACTTGCAGCCTTACAAACCCTTTTTCACCGACTAACCATACACAAGTGCAGTTGTGTTAATATCTCATTCATATACTCATTGTCATGAAATTTCCAAATATTTGCAGCCTTAAAAACCATTTTTCACTGACTAACCATACAAGTAGCCTAATAACCATTAATTGGACAAAATTATTAATGCCATGCTTGAGATCAACTCTAAACATTAAACAATATTCCCCATTTATGAAAAGAATTTCACGTACCCCATAGACTCAAGTATATTCTTAAACAACCCCATTAAAGTATGCCCAAGTGTCCTCCCTCTCTATATATTCAATCATAATTTTCCTTGCTGGTTTATAATGGTTTTCGTTATGAAAACTCTTTAAAAAGTTAAGCCCCTAATTTTCACATCACAAAGGGAGTATTATATATATATATATATATATATATATATATATATATATATATATATATAAGCATCTTTGGTAGACCGTATGCTACATGAGAGAATTTGAGGTAGAGTTTTATACACGAGGTTACGATATTAGTTCCTAAATCCACCTTCCATATTTGTCCTACACAATACATTTTTTAAACATATTATAGCTTATATTTTCCCAAACTTGTTCGTTGCATAAGCACTTCAATTCCAAATGAATATTGGTCTCGTTACAACACTTATAGAGGGAGCACCTCCTTGCACCATATCTATTTCTTTTCGTTATCTCACATTGGTTCTTTACTATTTAGGATAAGCAACATATTAAAATAAATAAATAATAAATAAACAAAGGATAATGAATTTCTACACACCCTGCAATCACCAAATTATCTATTTATGTTTTCTTTCTTCATTTAAATAATGATAACACACCTTTAAATTATATACACTAGAAGGAGATTTTTCCCAGACTAACATATATTCCTTTCACTATAACCTTACATGGGTTAAATTCAACCTAGAAATAAAGGGGCATTGGAAATAAACATCTCCCCCTCTAAAATCTAGAGGATAAGTTGAGTTACCACTCTTGTCCCCCCTCTAAAACCTTGATGATAAGTTGAGTACCACTCTTGTCCCTAAATATTTATTGAAACTAGATATACACTTTGTGAAAGTTTAAATAATCGTTTGTTTCTTAAATTCTAAGTCATGAAATCAGGAATCTTGTTGTCCAACTTCCCCCTACCCAAGGGTCCTACCCTAGTCTTACATTTGTTCCATCCCCAACTTTCTAAACCAAACCTTTGCCTCCTAAGGGAAAAACTAAGACACAATCTTTCCAAATTATTGAAGCATTTTAAAAAAATTGCAACCTACAAATCCAATTCCCAACTATCTAAGGAGAAATGTACTTTTAATGAACAACTTATACCCATAATCCATCCCCTTTGATTACTCTCCAAATTATTTTTCCTTCCTAATCTTTTGAAAAATAGAAAATTATTTTGAGGCCCAACTCTCCTAAACATTTGGGATAGCTAATTTGTGCTAATTTACTCAAGGAACAACCCTTTTTTCCTTAATTATTAACCAAATAAAACTAAAATTAGTCCTCAGCTTTCTAAAAATCCCTTTTGGTATCTAAGAAGGAGACATTCAGTAAAATAAAGTATGAAATGGCCTATAGAACTACCTTGACTAGAACCAATCTCTAGCCCTTGGATAACCAATGATGACACTAGATAGATATTCCCTTTTCAAATTTTTCTAACAACCAATCCCAGTCCTTCTTTAGGTATGCATTAAGTTTTGAACATAATCCTAAGTATTTAAGCCTTCTTCCATTTTAACTCGCTTGAAAGGGAACACGATAACAAAGTAATTCAAATCTTCATCACCAGTCCCTACAAAGGAAATAGTAGATTTACTAATATTTATCAACATCCTTGTTGCAACACAATAAAGATATATATTTTTTCTTTGTTTATTAATATCCCATCTTAAACCACAAAAATTATCAATGCATCATCAACGAATAAAGGATGTGGTAAATTGGAATGGTTGTGTATCCTCACACCTTTAAAACTCCTTGTCTTCTTTACATCTATTGGATACCTACTTAAATCTTTTGCAACTATAATAAAAAGTAAGGAAGCCAAACATAATCCCCACATAAACCCTTTGCTAGGTATACAAATATATTAATCACCCCTATTAATCATAATTGAGAAGAAGAAAAATGTTAATCATGTCACCTATTTACCAAATGGGACACAAAAGTCAAGGTGCACTAAGATTAATATTAGATACATCCAATTGACCTTTTCATAGGTTTTCAAGAGATTAATCTTAATTGGAACTAAATTTATTCTTAGTTTTTATAGAGTGCAAACCTTCTTGGGCCACCTTGATGACCTCATGTGTTTACCTACCCTATAAGAAGCCAAATTGTACACTGGAAGAGATTGACAACAACATTTAAAACCTTTTTGCAATTACATTTGCCACTATTTTGTAAATGGAATTATAGAGAGATATAGTTCAGAACTCTTCAAATGTTGAAGATTTATCTATCTTCCAAATGAGTGCAAGAAAAGTTGCATTAAATGTTGCTAAGACCATACCTAGGGATCTTAACCCTTGAACCATTGTTAAAACATCCCTCTCCATTAGCTCATAAAACCCATGAACAATTCCGTTAGCCAACAATAAGATCTATATTTTTTTTTTTTTAAGATTTTGAATTATCACCTATAACTCTCCCTTAGTGACCCCCTCCATTATTTTTTTATTTCTTCCCCATTTACAAAACTATGGATGAATTGAAATACCATAACCACTTCAATTATTGTAATTCTCTCCTTAACTTTGAAAAGATTTCCAAAGTGATCCTTCCCTATGCTTGCAATGTCCGCAAACTTGTTAACATATATCCCATCAAGATTTGTATTTTTCCAAGTGGTATTTACTCTTTCAATTATTAGCATAATAATGGACAAATTTAGAGTTCTTAAATCCTTTAGATAGCCAAAGTGCTCCACTCTTTCATTACAGGATATTTCATCCTAAAAGCACCCATGAAATTTTCACGTATTTTCCATGTCAATTATGTAAACCAAACAAAATCCTTTAAATTTAAAAATGGTATATGTAAATATTTTGGAGGGAAAAGAAGACCCACATTGATAAGACCCACATTGATAAAAAATGAAGATACATTAAAAAAGTGTGTTTGAACTCACTTCTTTAATGCATCTTCAATTTTTATTAATGTGGGTCTTCTCAAAAGTATGCATAATGGGTACTCATTGGATGTGGAATTTAATTCCACACCGAATGAGTATCTGCACTTGAAATTTGAGTAAACCTATAAGGAAATAAGCCCAAAATACAAGTAAACAAATGTAGTTTTCTTTTCTTCCCTCCAAAATTCATAACTCTTATTTTATTATTTTAACTATTATTTTATTATTTTTCCTTACGAGGCCACTTTTATGCTGAAATTTTCTCTAATGAATCTTAATATACTTCCCTTTCATCCAATATCTTCCTCCTTTTTGATTCTAAAGCAACAATCTTAGCCTTAGATCTTCTATTAGGTAAGTTACCATGACAAGATTATATTTGTACCATCCTTCCTGTCTTTCTTCAACCTCCTTAAATTTTTTTCCTATTTTACCTTTTCAACATGAGCCCAACCAATAGAACCTTATTTTATTTATTTTATATTTTCTTCAAATTGAAGAGATGTTAACTGTCTCAAATTATCATCATAAGGAAGCTGTAAATATTTTTCCAATTGCACAAAGTCTTCTTCTACTAACAACCTATGGTTAAATATGAATGGAATAGGTTGTGTTTTTAAAATTGCAACCATTATTACAAGGATAAGAAAATGATATTTTCCCCTAAAAAATGATCCTCTACCTAACTCTAAAATTATAATCCAAGTTCACTCTTGAAACTAAAATGTTGTCGAGTCTTTTACTGATCCTATCCATTTCCACTATCTTATTTCTCAAAGGTGGTTTAATCTTTGTAGGTTCCACATGAAAAATATGAACCTCCTCTATGTTGCTTGTAAATAAATTATATAAATAATCTACCTATGAATTTTGGGCCTCTAATCTCTGATATCCCCAAAGTAAAATTCAAATCCCCTCCAAAAATAATACTTTCCCTCTCCATAAAATCCTTTGTAAGTGATCTCTCTCCCCCAAATCCCCATCGTTTATGGTAAATCAACATTCAAAACTAGTAGCATGTTGATGGCCATTTCAATTCCCAATTTATGAGAGAATAACTCTCACCCCAAACCTGATTCAATAGGATAACTATGAATGCATTTTAAACATCTACAATGCCATCTTGAGGTCAAACCCCTAGATCTAACCTAAATATACAAAAAGAAAAATTTCCAACCTCTCAATATCTTTTGCAATTCTCCCACAATCTAACCATATTCACACATTAGTTCATGAAATAGTATAGTCTAGTTCATGGTTTTCCACAATCCTCTTCAAAGTTAGCTTTGTGGAGGTGCTAGCAAACCATTTGTAGTTAAAAAGATAAACATATCATTGAGTGACCCTCTCAAGGGAATTTAATTTTCTAAGTACCCCATATAAAGATAGTTTCCTAAATTACAACATCACAAGTACCATTTTATTATGCTAGATGAATATAAGACTTCCTCCTTCTTGCTAATGATTTAGATTCATTTCTATCATTTATCCCTAAACCCCTAAACAAACCATCAGTCGATACCTCAAGGATACTTTTATGTGGCCTTGAATTATTTTACATAAAACTCTTCTTAGTATGAAGAGGTATCTTGACCATGAAAAATACCCCTTTCCTCTATGGTGTTGAGACCTTCACCCACTAAATTTTTGACCAAAATGACTCCCAAGATATATATAAGGTTGTGAGATAAGACTTCTCCCTAGAGGACCCCCCATAAAATCCCCATTCTTCCATACATAACTATTCTTATCTCTCACAAAAGAGACATAACTAGAAACATAAATTTATATGGGAATGGAATGAAATTCAAAAGAAGTAAACTTCCAATGACATTACCTATAAAATTTCCTTCATCTCAAGAATTCCAAGTGGGAACACTAGTAAATCCAAAGGGCTGGTCCAATCAACCACTGACACCAATGAGGGCATGTATATAAGAGTCCAATTGATCCATCAAGCCAAGGAGAAACCCTACAATCCCCTAGACAAAAATTCTTGTCTTTTTTACCAACTAGAACTAGTATCAAATAAAGGCATCCATCTCTACAAGATTAAATAAGTTGAAGCTCACCTATAAGAGGCTCTAGATAAATAAAAATCTACATCAATGATGGAGCAAAAATAGAAAAAAATCCATTCCCATGTGAGAAAAAAATAAGACAAACTATAACCAAGCATTGATCTAAAGATTCAAGTGACCTACTCCTTCAGACCTATTTCACATAAGCAATGACTAAGGAAGTAATACACAAGTATCATATCCCTAATCCAATAATTCATGCATTTTTACAATTCTTTCCTAAAACTACATTTATAGTTGATGAACTTTCTTGATATACTTTTTATTGCAAACATATTTCCAGATCCATCGCATACACAATTATTTGTTATCAACGTTTTGAACCAACAACTGTGTTTCATATTTAGGATGAAAATAAATAGGAAAGACTGATTCTCAACAATTTATAATAAATAGGAAAAAGAGGGAGTGAATAAAGAGCCTACTCTTAAACCCTAAAAATTTTAATTTATCATTATAATTAATATGATGTGATTTTAAAATATATTTTTAATATTATAAAAATAATTTATATTTTATTCAATAAGGTTATAATATTAGGAATATAAGTATTAATTAATATTTAATAAGATATATATATATATATATATATATATATATATATATATATATATATATATATATATATATATATATATATATATAACTTATAAATACTTGTTAATTAATTAATTATAGTTAATGTATTTATATTATTTATTTAATATATGATATATCATAATAGTGGAAGTTTGTGTTAAAGTATTAAATCACATGAATAGTGTTATGGAAGTATTTAGGAGTCTTGAGGGGTGAGGTGGATCGATTTGGAGGAGATTTATTTGGGTGTTAAAGTGGGAACCCATTTCTCACTTATAGTCCATCCTTCATCTCTATTAATTTTATTAGAGTGTTTACTTATTTCAATGGCTTCTCTAAATTTTCTATGGAAATAGTGGTCTATTTTAGCTAGGATGCGGGTATTTTCAGTACATATTTTATGTTTAGTTTTACCAGAATGATCTGCTAATGTAGATGTTTTAGAACGATTATGTTTAATGTTAGCATAATGTTCCTGGATTCTTGTATTGATAGATCTACTAGTTTCACCTACATAGAGTTTGCCACATGAACAGGGAATTAAATAAACCCCTTTATGGCACTTAGGGTCAATGGGATCTTTTATAGAGTTAAGGTGACTTCTTATGGTGTTAATAGGTTTGAAGGTGGTTAAAATGTTATTCTTTTTTTGGATGTAGGAAATTTTCTCTGTGATTCCTAGAATGTATGAGAGGTTTACTTTTCCATATCCTTAATATTTTTAGGTCTTTTGTTAGAATTATTTAAATATTTAATGGCTTTATGTCTTTTGTACCCATTTAAAAAAAAAAAAAATTATAAGGTGTTCCTTTTCCTTTTATAAGTGCTCCTTGTCTGAGATTCTCACATCTCTGGTAGCCAAAGTATTTAGAACTCCTAGTTTTTGGGTGGGGTGATGGTGGGAAGTGGCATGCAGGTGTTATTCAGTATGACTATTATTTCTATAAACTTGGTGGGATATGGAGCCATATGGATTTATAGTGATGATAATTTCAAGAAAAGGGAGGCTATTGTTGACCTCAACTTCCATGGTGAATTTAATGGAAGAGGATAAACTATTGAGGTGTTTCTTAAAATTTTCTGAAGTTTCTCTTCCATGAGGCCATATGATGAAAGTGTCATCAACAAATATTTTCCATAATTTTGGTTTTAAGGGTGAAGTATTTAGATATTTTTCTTCTAAGTCTTCCATGAAGAGATTGGTTATAATGGGGGTAAAAGAGACCCCGTAGCTACACCACAAGTTTGTTCATAAAATTCATCCATGAAATTAAATAATGTGAATCTCAGGAAAATTTCAATTAACCTTGATGTGTCAGGATCTGTTATCCTTCGGACAACCTGCATAGCTTCATCAATAGGGATGTTGGTATATAGTTAAGTTACATCAAATCTTACCAAAATGTCATTAGAATCAAGCTTGATATTTTTAATTTCTTCAATGAATTGTGTAGAGTCTTTGACAAAGGAATCAATATTTCCAAATAGGGGTTTAAGTTTCTTGGAAAAGTGTTTTGCAAGGTGATATGTAGGTCCCCCAATTTTATTTACTATAGGTCTAATGGGGATCCCTTCTTTGTGAATTTTAGGAGCACCATAAATTCTGGGGGGTATATGGATTGCTAATTGCTAATTATTAGGTTTTTGTTGTCATGTATCTTGCTAGATTTTATTGAATTGCATATATCTTTAGTGATTTTCCTTAGAGGATTCTTATTGAGTTTTCTGTAGCAACCACTATTTTTAAGATGATCCAACATTTTTTCATTGTAGTCTCTTATGTTCATGATGATGATTGATCCGATGAATCAGTAAAATGCTCAAATTTAAAAGTGCTCAAAATGGCTCGAAACGGGTACCAAAGAGAAGACCTAATTTCACTGAATCCAACACAACTCGTTTCAATCAAAACTAATATCGTATGCTCCCGATATCACATTCTGACCAATTTAGCAAACAACTAAAATTTAAAATTTTGGGTTGCAGGGATGCTCAGTGAGTAGTCCGTACGATGACTAGGAATTTGACTGGGCATGATTGTGTTTTTTATGGGCCAGTCATTGGATGACAAGTGTCACACTTTTATTGCTCCGTGGAAGGTGTGTCTCTATTGGTTCAAGGTTTGTTTCTTTTGGTCCAATTAGGGAGAGCCACATGGGCCAATCAGTGCCTGCCATGTGGCCTCCTGTTGGAATGGAAAAATTTTGTTGGAAGGTCGAACGGTCTTGGCAGGAATCGAAGCATGGATGAACTGTGTGGTAGGGTAGCACTTTACCATTGTGTTGTGTAGTGGTGCTTACTACCTATGGGTCACACATCATATTTTAAGTTTATGATAATGCGTATTAGGGGTCGAGACCGAGGTTAACCCCTAGAACTCAATCCACCTAACCCACGAAACATGGAAAGAAGATAGGGGCATGGGTTTAACCCCAACCCCAACACCATATGTTATATTACAAATCCAAAATTGTATGTTATATCATAATATCATATATCAACCAACAAACCATATGTTATCGCCATAACCAAATTTTCGAAGTATGGGTTAATTCAAATGATTTGGCATGGTTACATTATATGTTATGGAGGTTAGCCAACCACCGACACTTCCGAAAGTCATGACATGAACATATATGGTGGTCATAAGTTATGTTATGGCACAGTTATGATGGAACCCGTGGTGGAACACACAACGCAAACCACGATTCAAATGGAGTTATGGTTATGTGTAGGCAAATTTATTGTAACCATTGGTGGGAACCCACGTTTGGGACCACAATTTGATGGCAAGTTTGGTTATGATTTAATGCGTGGGGAGTGGAACCTACCTTGGGCGGGGTTTTGGAACCTAAACCACGACCATATCACACCATATTACCACAATTGAATGCTAAAATGGGGATAAGTCAAAAGAAATGGGTGCAAATATTTGAGCCCAACCCAAGCATCGAACCATAGTTTCAGTGTAGTTAGCCTTTGGCAGGACTGTTTAAACTAAATGAATCTAACGACCTTGATTGCGCCAAGTGGTGTTATTTTGTTGGTTCATGGGGTTAATGTGAAAATTAATATTTTGACAATTTGCACCCAAACAGACGCAAATATCATTGGCATGAAGATAATTTTTTGCCTCACGTGGCTGAAAAAGGCGAAATTTGTAGAATGAATAACATGTGGGTGCAATTTGAAGGAATATAGCAGGAAAAATTCTATAGAGCATAACTTAGTCAATTTTCGACCTTTTTGAGTGCAGAGAGAGCCCAGCTAGGGGTTTTTTACTGTTTTGGAGCCATTGGAGATATTATTTTTTCATTCTGACCACTATAACTTGATGTAAACACATATTTTTAAGCATAATGAAAGAGGCCCAACATTGGAAGCTGGAATAGGAGATGTAGCCCATGAGGGGTGAACTCCTTCATCATTTGTTGTCTTTTGTTTGGTGTTATGGTATTGTTGTCTCTTTTATTTTCTGCAAATTTAAGATACAAATATTCTTTTATGTGTTAATATAATTGACATAATTACATAAAAACCCTAAACATTTCACTTGCAAATTTCATGATAAACCTCCAAGTTTCATATACAGATCAGTTTAGTATCAGAGCTTAGGTTCTTTGATTATTTTTCTTTTTAGGGTTTAATTTTGCTTCAAGTGTTTCTGATGATTTCAAGGTTGAATCTCAAAAGAGTGGAAGGAAACATTGTGGGAGAAATTCCTTAAGCTAGTTCAAGGCAAGCACATTTTCCACAATCTCCACCACAAGTTTCACCTCAAGTTTCACCAAAAGCATCACCAGTCATCGTGCATCAAGGAGAGCCTGACAGTATGGCTGAGGATGAGAAGGCTTTTAGGAAATAATTCTTTAACATGACTAAGATGGTGAAATTTCTATATGAGGAGAGGAATTCAAGTTTGCAACAAGGTGAGAGCTAAAATCATCCAAAGGGAGATGGAGGAAATGTAGACAAGCCTCCAAAAGGGAATGGAGGTAATGGTGACAAACCACCTTTAGCTATGTGAGAATATTAGATCTAATAAACTAGCTATCTATATAAGAAACCAAAAACATATCAACTTATAAATAAGAACAGAAAGAGAACAAGGAGAAAAGAATACAACAGATATACGTGGTTCACCCAATTAGACTACATACACGTGAAAGTTGTCTTCTATTATCTCCAAAAATCTCCTGCAATATTACAAAGAGATAAACTACAAATAACTTGATACAAATAACAGTATAAGCACAAGATGAGATGTGATAGTAATAAAAAAGGCTCCTTTGACCCTATTATACACCCAGACATGTGGAGGAATTACTCTCACATATTGAATGTGGGATAATATAATTCTCCAAAATGACACCTCTTTATTTAATAAATGCGTACAAGGGTATACTATGCCATAATGAATATGATATATACTGTGTTACTCTTTTACATAAGATTGCATTCAACTTTCGGCATAATACAAAGACATTATTACCTTCCAAGGCATATAATATATTCCAACACTCCCCCTTAATCATGGCTGGGAGAAGGGCCCATCCTAACACTACCTAACACTAAGGAAGGAAGGAGTCATTACTACTCCCCCTTGATGACAACTTCCCTCATCCCAAGCAAAGAACAAAGATACACATACTTCGCTTCTGTCAATAATTTGGTGAAGATATTAGCTACCTGCTGCTCGGTAGGACAATTCTCTATAGAAATAATACCATTGGTGAAAAGACCTCGAATATAGTGAGCATCAAGGTCAAGATGCTTCGTTTTGGAGTGATATATTGGATTGTAAGAAAGCTGAATCACACCCTGATTGTCACATTTCAACATGGTGGACGATTTCAGAACTAGACCAAGCTCGGTGAGCACATTTCATAACCAAAAAGATTATTTAGATGCTTCTTTGGTTGCTCTATACTCTGCTTCACATGAAGATAAAGAAAGATTCTTCAACTTCTTGTTGGACCAAGAGATCAGACATGAACCAAATTGAAATATGTAACCAATAGTTGATCATCGATCAGAACTGTCACCTGCCCAATCAGAATCTGTATAACCAGAGAGTAAAATTGTAGCACTGCTCGAATAAAATACACCATAATGTAATGTCCCCTGTAAATATTGTAGAATTATCTTGGCTACCTACCAATTAATTTCACGAGGTTGTTGCATGAATTGAGAAATCATACTGACTGCAAAAGAGAGATCTATTCTACTAGGAGTTAAATATATTAAACTTCCAACGAGCTGACGATAAAGAGTAGCATCAACTAGTGGAGTGGTACACTCAATAGTTAACTTTACACCGGATTGAAATGGTGTAGGAGCATGTTTACAATTACTCATATGGAAACGGGCCAATAGATCTGTCACATACTTAGGCCAAGAGAGAAAAATACCATCGACCATATGCCAGATCTGAAGACCCAAGAAATAGTGCAATGTACCGAGATTTGTCATCTCAAGCTGTTTCTGAAGAGTAATTTTCATATCTTGAATTAACACAAGTTGGCTACCAATGATTATTAGATCATCCACATATAAAACAATAATGAGGAAATTATAGCCAAAGTTCTTAACATACAGATTTGGATCAGATATACAACGCTTAAAACCATTATTGAAGAAACATGCATCAATTTTATCATACCAAGCCCTAGAGGCTTGTTTGAGACCATATAAGGATTTGTGTAATTTGCGTACTAAACTTGAGGATTTAGCAGAAATAAAACCAGGAATATCACCCAACATTCACAACCAAAAACCTTAAAATTACTAATATCCGGTTTACATCCATTCCATTTTTCTTCAAGGTTAACATGCTTAACAACTTTAGTAGCAACTTTATTGAAAATAAAATTAGCACAACAGATGGCTTCAAACCAAAATTTCTTATGCAGTCCTTTAGAATAAAGCATACATCTAGCCATTTCAACTAAAGTTATGTTTTCCCTTTCAACAATACCATTTTTTTGAGGTGTGTAAGGAAAAGTCCTTTGATGTTGAATATCATGTTTAGATAAATATGCATCAAATTATTTCTTAACAAATCCCCCCCATTATCAGATCACAAAGTTTTAATACTCTTACTAGATGCATTTCCAACCATGGATTTAAATTCTTGAAATTTTACAAATGTTTCACTTGTATTTTTAAAAAAATAAACCCACGATTTTCTACTAAAGTCATCAATAAAGGTAAGAAAATAAACTGCATGGGATATTGAAGGAACTTCAAGAGGACCAGATATATCACTATGAATTAATTGCAAAGGTTCTTTAGCACGCCAGGATTTACCTTTGTCAAACATTTCTCTATGATGTTTACCAAGAACACATCCTTCACAAACTCTAGTAGTAGAAGAAATATTAGGCAAACCATGAACCTTTTTAGTTAGTATTTTCATTTTACCATAATTCAATTGACCCAATATTTCATGCCATAATTTACTTAGTTCATCAGCATGAGAAACATAGGAATAAAAGGGTTGTCTCTTAGTTGAATTAAAACCTGCAAAATTATATAAACTAGTTGTATGATCAACAGGGCCAAAAGAAACTACTTTGTAAGTTTGGTTGATATCTTTAAGAACATATTTATCAAGCCAAGCTTCAAATTTAAAACCTTTCTGACATGCATGATAAATAGAAATTAAGTTGATGGCCATGTTTTGAACATGAAAAACATCTTCCAATTGACCATTAGCAACATTAATATTACCAGAACCAATTACGGAAATTTGTTTACCATCACCAATAGAAATTTTCTGAGATGATTTCTTATTAGTGTTATAAGATGTAAATAAAGAAACATTACCAGTCATATGTTTAGAAGCACCAGAATCCATTAGCTATTCTACATTAGAAGAAGAATTATTATATGAAACAATAGATGCACATAAAGCTACTTGACATTCATTAGAATTTTTCTTGTTTGCTTTAGTCATTAAACGTTTCGCTTTAAAGAAATTCTTTTTAGGCTGGTTAGTTTTACCACAATGCTTACAAGTATTATACACTTTTTTCTTCTTTCTAGTTTCATGATGTGCATGAGAAGCATGACGATTATTATTAGTATGATTATAAGTGTGTGAATAAGAACCTTTGGTATTATTAAAATTTTTCTTAGGATTTTTGTTATGTGCCATAAGAGCTTTATTAGGTGAGACTTGTCCTGAAGAAATCAATATTTCTTGCTCATTTATCAAACCTTTACAAAAATCATCAAAAGTAGGTTTTGTGGTACTTTGAGACAATTCAAGAGCCCTATTCCTAGTTTGGATGAACATGTCAAAACAAGATGGAAATTTTTGTTCTACAAGAATGATAAGAGAAGTGTATGTCTTCTTGCAATATTTACCAAAATTATTTAAAATTTTCATTTAAGGTTTTCAATTCAGCAAGATATAATTCTACTCTATCAAAATTTGTAGGATCTAGCTAATTAATCTTCTTTTCAAGGTAATAAGCAGAAACATCATCAGATTTATCAAATAAAGAAGAAATAATTTCTCATACCTCAACTGGGTTGTCTTTTTCCTCAATACTTACCTGAAGACTATCTGAAACTATTTGAGCAGTGAGCCCTCTTGTTTGATCAAAATTTTCTTCCCATTTACTCAAGGCTTGAACATCTGTAGGTTTCTTTTGTTCACCAACCTCCATAAATTCTTACTCCTGAGAACATCAATCATTTTTCTTTTCCATGCAAGATAGTTAGAGCCGATAAGTTCAGGAACATAAGCTACTTTTGAAGTCATAATGATAGAAATTTTGACAATAAATATAAACCCAAATGCAAGAAATGACAAGAGAAAAAGATGGATAGAAAACTGTAAATTTCTGCAGTTTGTTTTCCATCACCAAAAAACATGAAAAAACTACCAATCTTAAATCAATGATAACTTTGCTTCCGAGACTCCGTTTGAGCTGATTGTTTTTTTGAAATTGGGTAGCTCGGTGAGAGGAACCCAAATATATACTCTTTTCTAGGAAATTATGCATAAAATTTAATAGATCTAACAAAAACATCAGGTGGAAAAAAAACACTCAATAATTCTCTAAATGCTTATTATAACCAGTTTTTGGAAATGGCGTAGCCACTCTACATCCACCTATGTGGCCAAAATTCTGATCTGAACCCTCAGTCCGCCAATCTTCTGACCTGTAAAAAAACTATCATAACTGAATATTACAACCAGAAGATTGGTCTCTCTGGGGAGGATTCAAAAAAAATATAGATCTTACACAAAAAAAACCAAGAACCCCTTGAAAATCCAAAAAACATATAGATCTTATAGAAAAACAATCAAGAGCCCCTTAAAAAAAAAATTGCAAAGAAACTACACAACAAAGTTAGGGTTATGAGAAAAAAATATCAAATATGTATAATCATGGCCATATCTGAAGAGAAGCATAATGACTACCAGATAGAAAGAAAATCTACAAAAAAAACTTAGTGCCCAGATAATAAAAAATGAAGATACACGTTGATGGTTAAATTCAAAGAAGATGTTAGATCATAGTAACCATGGCTTTGATACCATGTGAGAATATTAGATCTATTAAACTAGTTATCTATCTAAGAAACCAACAACATATCAAAATATAAATAAGAACATAAAGAGAACAAGGAAAAAAAAAGACAACAGATATACGTGGTTCACCCAATTGGGCTACGTCCATGAGAAGGTTGTCTTCTATTATCTCCAGAAATCTCCTGCAATCTACAAAGAGAGCAACTACAAATAACCCGATACAAATAATAATTTGAGCACAAGATGAGATCTGATAGTAATCAAAAAGGCTCCCTTGACCCTATTATATACGCATAGATATGGGGGAATTACTCTCAAATATTGAATGTGGGATAATATAATTCTCCAAAATAACACCTCTTTATATAATAAATGGATACAAGAGTATACTATGCCATAATGAATATAGGGTATAATGTGTTACTCTTTTACATAAGTTTGCATTCAACTTCCGACATAATACAAAGACATTATTACCTTCCAAGGAATATAATATATTCCAAAAAGCTCCACCTTTCTCTTCACCTCCATCCTCACCTCCATCTTCACCATCATCATCTTCTACATCAACCCCTTCAGAAACATCTCTACATTATCCAAAGGGACATGGTAAAACTCCAATTTTAAAAATTTACATAAAGTTTGAATTTCCTATGTATAATGGAGAGGTAAATGCTGAGAAATTAGATAATTGGGTTCTTCAACTTGAAGTGTATTGCAAGATGCAAAGGATCAAGGATGATGAGACCAAGATTCATCTTGCTTCATTAATGTTGGAAAGTGCAACACTTATTTGGTGGGAATCCAAAACTCAAGAGGACACGAAGAAACATGGTAAGGTTTTATCCTCTTGGAATGATTTTGTTGTTGCATTAAGAAGATAGTTTTATCCTTTAGCATACATGTAGAAAGTTATCATGGATTGGAAAAACTTTAGGCAATTAAAGGGTCAAAGTGTGTAAAGTTATAGTCAAGATTTTAGAAGGAGAACATTGGTATTGGGTGTAGATTTATCTTCTCCATACACTTTACTCAAATACATTGGAGGTTTACATAGTTACTTGAGACACACTATTCTCATGTTTAACCCTAAAAATTTACATGACGTTTGTGTATAGGCAACACATCTGGAAGCAAGAGGGAAATTTTTTTTAGATGAAAGAAGTGAGAACTCATTTGAGTCTGGAGAAAAAGGAAAGGGGAAGTTCAAAGGAAAATGGAAGAAGAGTGTTGTCATAAATATGGAGAAAGAAAATTCACATGCAAACATTGTTCAAAAGAGGGCCATGATAAAGACCATTGCTGGAAAATTTATCCTGAGATGAGACCCAAAAATTTTAGAACAAGGAGAAAGAAAAGGTTGTTGCAACTATACAACAAGATTCATGATTATATTCTGGGGATGAAACAAATATCACAACCATGGGATTGAAAGGTGAGGACATTCCAAGTAATAGTTATTCAAATAATCTCAATGAAACTCAATATGAACAAGCACGGATAGAGATTTTCCACATTATATTTATTTCAAAACATACCAAGATAGATACATCATTTGATAGTGGTTCACAAGCAAACCTTATCTCAAAATATATTGTCAAGAAGTTGAATTTAGAAATCATTCCTAATCCTAAACCATATCCTTTACGTTGGTTATGTGAGAATGCAATATTGCAAGTGACAAGGAAATGCATAATTGGATTTTCCATCACTACAAACTTCCTTGATGAGGTAGAACTTGATATAGCTCCTCTGGATAAATGTGGTATTATTTTGGGAAGCCCATATCTATATGATAGGATAGCTATTTTTCATCGCCATGAGCACAAATATCATTTGTTCAAGAATTGGATTGAGTAAATTGTGAGAGCACATAGAAATAAATTGGGTTTATCTCTTGTGAATACTGGACAAATGAAGAGGATTGTCAATGCTAGTCAGAATTTTGCATTGTTAATGTTCAAGCACAAAGATGTTGAAGAACCTAAAGCCTTTCAAGGATATGAATCAAGTTTGAAATATAATTTCATTTAGGTTTCTAATTCATGTGATAAGATGTTTCAGGAGTCTGGCATGTTTCCTCCTAAAATAGGTAAACAAAATGAAGGTCAATTGCAGTAGGATGCATCATTGTTGAACATTGGTGTGAACAAGATTCTAGTGTTAGATAATGCAGGTGTAAAAAAGAAAATGTAAAAGCTATTTGAAAAATAGGAAACTGGGTCTAAAACATCTTCTTGTGGGTTTCATAATGTTTTGGCTTTGAATAAAGATGGTGCATGGAGATGGTGATAAAATTTGGTAAAGAGTCAAGCCAAGAGCAAGGCTAGACATGCTAAGCATCATTATGACGACAATGTTCAAGGTGAAGTGAACTTGAAATTGAATAAGTCTCCTTTGATTGAAGGTTGAGGAGGGAATGCTAATTTTTATTCAAGGGCAGTTTTCTTTTATGAATATCCGGGAAAATTGCAACAAGATATCATATTTGACAAAAGGACAAGGTCTCTAAAACAAGGGAAGGTGAAGTACCTTCATGAGAAGCTTAAAGAGACAAATCCAAGCAAAGCTAAGTGGATTGAGATTGGAAGGGTGGAACTATTCCCTCATCTATTTTTTGATTGAAAATGAGCTTTTGGAGGTCCAAAAGCTTCTAGGAGGGAGGAATGATCTAGTGGATCAGTGAAATTTTCAAATTTCAAATTGCTCAAAATTACTCGAAACTGGCACCAAAGGGAATATCTCACCACCCTAAATCCAATACAGCTTATTTCACTCAAAATCCATATCATATGCTCTCAATATCGTGTTTTGACCGATTTGGAAAAAAACTAAAATTTTAAAATTTTGGGTAGTAGGGATGCTCAGTCAGCAGTCTGTACGTTAACTAGGCATTTGACAGGGCATGGCTGTATTTTTATGGGCCAGTCGTTGGATGAAAAGTGTAACATTTTTATTGGTCCGTAGAAGGTGTGTTTCTATTGGTTCATGGTTTTTTTTGTCTAATTACGGAGAGCCATATGGGCCAATCGGTGGCTGTCACGTGGCCTCCTGTTGGCATGGAAAAATTTTGGTTGAAGGTCGAATAGGCATGGTATGAATCGAACCATGGACCGACTATGTGGTAGGGAAACACTTTACCATTGCACTGCACGGTGGTTCTTACTACATATGGGTCACACATCATATTTGAATTTTATGTTAATGCGTATTAGGGGTTGGGACCAGGGTTAACTCCTGGCCCCCAGTCCACCCAACCCACAAAATGTGCTAGGAAGACAGGGGCATGGGGTTAACGATGGCCTCAACACCATATGTTATATTTCAAAATCCCAAACTTTATGTTATATCACAATACCTTATATCAACCAATAAAACATATGTTATCGCCATAACCAAAGTTTCAGAGTATGGGTCAGTTCAAATGTTTTGGTGTGGTTACATTATATGTTATGGCAGTTAGTCAACCACCGACAATTCCCAAGGTCACAACATGTGAAAATATATGGCAGTTATAGGTTATGTTATGGAACAATTATGGCAGAACCCACGGTGGAACCCATGGTGCAAACCACGATTCAAATGGAGTTATGGTTATGTATTGGCACATTTATCGTAACCATTGATGGGAACCCACATTTGGTACCACATTTTAATGGCGAGATTTGTTATGAGTTAAGGCGTGGTGAGTGGAACCTACCTTGGGTGGAGTTCCAGAACCTAAACCAGGACCATACCATGCCATATTACCATATTTGAATTTTGAAATGGGGTTAAGTCAAAATAAATGAGGGTGAAGATTTGAACCGAAACCAAGAACTGAACCATAGTAGAAGTGTAGTTAGCCTTTGGTGGGACCATTTAAACAAACCGAGTCTGATGACGCTAATTGTGCCAAGTGGCACTATTTTTTTGGTTCATTGGGTTACCGTGCAAATTAATGGTTCGAAAATTTTCACCTGAACCGACTCATGGAAAAAATTTCGCACCACGTGGTCGAAAAAGGCAGAATTTGTAGAATGGATAGCAAGTGGGTGTAATTTGGACACATAGCAGCAAAATTTCTCTAGAGCATAACTCAGTCAAGTTTTGGCCTTTTTGAGTGCAGAAAGAGCCCATCTAGGGGTTTTTTACTGTTCTGAAGCCATTCGAGACATTACTTTTTCATTCTAAGCATTGTAACTTAATGTAAACACATATTTTTAAGCATAATGAAACAGGCCCAACATTGGAAGCTGGACCAGGAGATGTAGCCTAGGAGGGTGAACTTCTTCATCATTTGTTGTCTTGTGTTTTCTGTTATGGTACTGTTGTATCTTTTATTTTAAGAAAATTTGAGATAAAAATCATCTTTTATGTGTTAACGTAATTGACATAATTGCATAAAAGACCTAAAAATTTCACTTGAAAATTTCATGATAAGCCTTCAAATTTCATATACATATCAACAGTGGCCCCTCCCTTGTCTTATTTTAACACTACAATATTAAGGTTAGAGTTTAAGGATTTTAGTGCAAGATATTCATGTTGCCTTATATTGTTTTTGGGAGATTTTTATTTTCGAAGAGTGATTGAGCAATATTGTTTAATTTGTTCTTTGATGTTGTTAGGCAGGTATTTAATGCCATATTCAATGTGGAAAAGGATGTCTTCAATAGGAATGTTCCTGGAGTGATAGAGAAATTTGATCCGTTTTTCAAGAGGTTAAGAATGTGATCATTTAATTGGAGGTATGAGAGATTGATCACAAGATTCTTTGATGGGTTGATGTTACTGGGGTGTGGAACACAATTTAATTTATTCTCAAAAGGATTTTCAGCTATTAAATTAACATCTAATGGTATATGGTGAGAATCCAAAATGTTATTTTCAATGTTTGGAGGATTTGTTTCAACATCCGAGACAAAAATCCTATTATTTTTATGTTTTTTGTGGAATTATGGATTACGAATAAAACATTCTTCCCTAGATAGGTGCTTATCTAGAACAACAAGTTAAAGACTTTGTGACTACTTTTCCTAACTGTAAATAGACAAATAGAACAGATCAAAGAACTTACTTGGAGTCTAGGCGCTTCCTATTCTCCTTCTGTCGTTCTTGATGTAGCTTCAAATCCAAGCTAGATGTTCGAAAATATTTCCTGCAAAGATGAACACTAAACAACAAAATATAGCAATAATACAGATGTATATTCAATTTATTTCGTTAAATCAATGAAACATAAACCATACACATCAGATAAGAATTCATAATATGGAAAACATGAGCTTATATAGATAAATATGTGGGAAAGTAAGAAACAATATTTATTAATGGATAGAAGGGGAGGTTACAACCTAGTGATTGATTTAGTGTCACCATCTCTAGTAGCATCCCAACCTCATCACAATGCAGATATATCCAACAACATGTCACTCAAATCAACTCCTCAATTGAAATTCCACCGGCATTTCTCTACTCAAATTCTTCCTTATCAAACACTAAGATCTGTGCTCAATTTATAGAGGAGCTGAAGGTAGTTTTACAATCAATGGATTTCCAATAATAGGAAAGACATGTTCCCAATATTGTAGATGTCAAATGGACACATGGATTCAAAGTTTGACACATGTGAACTCTTCTATAAGGCACTGGTCAAGTGGAGATTCCGGAACAATGAGAATTTCGCTCCCAATGTGACCAACGCACCTGTGAGTGTCGGGAAGTGCTTTGCAGAACAACCTTGAATGGGGCTACCTGCATATGCAACGCACTTAGTCCCTTGAGAGGCAGCGTTGATGAGCTCACATATGATATATTATAAACTTCAAATCTTGGAAACCTTTGCAGATGAAAGTCATGTATGATTTGTCTTGTTCTTTGTCTTAGGGCATGTAGCAACTGAAATGATAGGGAATGATAGACCCTTATTCATTAGTCCTGGAGATGATGCCCAGATAACCAAGTCATTGGGAATGGCACCTAAATTTACCTATAACAGTTTATGTGTTTTGGCATCTGAGACAAAAATCGTTTTATGTTTAAGTGGAGGGCGATGTTGGTTAATTTGGGTGAATGGAGATATTTATTGGAGGTGTGTATGAGAGGATACATAATTGGTATATGTTAATTTGTTTTGACCATTTATATGACAGTGAGAGGAGTTCTCAGAAACACTTGAAAAGTTGTGATGAGTACCAAAATTATCGTTTTCAATGTTTGGAGGATGTGTTTCACTATTTGAGACATAAATTATGTTATGTCCATGTGGAGTGTGTTTTTGATTAATATGGGTGAGTGGATGGATTTCTTGGAGGATCATACGAGGGGATAGGGAGTGCGTATGTAATAAATTGTTTTGACATATTAATGTGAGAAGATTTCTCATAAATGCATGTATGAGGGGATATGGAATGTGCATATAATAACTCATTTTGACAGTCCATATTACATTGAAAGGAATTATCAGAGATGCGTGAAGATTTATAATTATTTAAATTGCCCATATTATTGTTTTTAGTTATCAAAGACATGTTTGATTTTATTGAAAATTCCAAATTTGTTGACTTAATGAAAGGAGCTGTGATTTCAAAAGTATATACATAAAGTTTTCTTTGTTTATTGGATGCCAAATTGAGGTTAATTATGGATTTTAAAGATGGACAGCAGGAGGGGGATGGATTCTCATTAATCCTGAATGAATCATAGAAGATAAGTTTGCATGGGGGCCGAGAAAAAAGACAAATAATCAAATCAAGGATTATGGTTTGTTCCTTGGGCTATCTCTGGCTCAAAAAAAGGACTAAAGGATATGTATATCCTTGGGGACTCCCTCATTATTATGAAGCATATGAACAACAAGTCATCAACACAAAACTATAATTTGAACCAAATCATTAAGAGAATTCAGGAAATGATTCCTCTCTTTGGTCATTTATAGTCATTTCATATTCTAAGAGGATAGAGTAAGGAAGCAGATTAGCAAGCCAATGTGGCGTGCAAGATGTTAGAAGAAAAAAATAATGTGAATGGAATTATGGGAACAATCACTATCCCCTAATGATTTATATGAAAATAAAAAATTCAAAATTTATGGTCAAGGTTAGCATGAAAAAAGAAAAAAAATTGGATATGGATCGGGGTGTGGGATGGTCCTTCCTTCTCTAGCTCCCCCTTCACTACCGTCTCCTCCCCTTCCCCTCCATCTCCCCCCTTCCTCCTGCCCCTCCACCTCACCTGTAAAATAATGCTCCATTTCCTCTCATTGTTGGCCCTCCACCTCACCCATCAACTCATCCTCCACTCCCATTCGGGCCCTGCTCTACCCTGTCCCATTGGCCTCCTTCTCCCACATCCATTATCCATGCCTTGTGGTTCCTTATCTCATTAGGGTGCTAGATTTGATGTGTCATATGCCAGTTGTATTTGGACATGTGAAACACCTGGTGGAAATTTAAGGATTTGTGTGGGAGCTCCTGTTTATTATCCTTGGATCATTCCCTGGTTTCAGTGCATTCAAGGTGCAGGCATGCGAAACTTAGGAGATAGGGAGTGGAATTTAATGCTCCTGTGTTGGTGTGGCCCATTCATGTGGAGGAATTCAAAGCAGTACAAGCGGAAGGTCATTTCACAGAGCATAGGAATTATTGAGGTTTGTGATGATGCTTGCGACATGACCCCAATTTATGGCCCCTACTATGACTCTAGTTGAACAATTTCCTATATAAGCATGAGTAATGTTATGTCTCCTTACCAGAAGTTTGGGTCCCTATCTGTCCAGAGGATTCTTTGGTTAATGACCCAGTGGAAGGGCTCAGGGAGTCTGGGAAGTCTGGGTAGTGGTTTGGTCTAGGTCTTATGCATGTTCGTAAATTCTGAGGGTTGTAGTGGGTTTTCGTAGGATGTTGATAAGGGGAGCGCTCTTTTTGAATCAATGCCTAAGGTGACTTTTTTTGAGTTGTGGTTGAGGGTGATGAGGTGAAAAAACTATATTCTGGAGTGGGTGTCGAGTTACAGGAAGGATTATACAAACTCGTTCGGTGTGAAATTTTAGGGGTCGGGTGCTATGGTTTTCAGTTATTTGGTATTTTCTAGTAGGCTCTGTCTTGAACTCGTGGATCATTGGAAAAAAATGAGCCATTTTGACAAGGGTAGCTCTGTTTCGGGAACTTGGGGCCATTGCAGGCCTTAGACAGGTAGACCCTTAGGCGTATGGTGAAGGATCGTAGAAGGTTCCATGCAGATTATGCTCATTGTGTCAAAGACCATGCCGAAATTAAGGATGGATTGGAAATAATCCAAAGGTGTATACATCAACAATAGAAGGAAACTCTTGAGATGCAGGAGCAGCAGTTGGGAAAAAATGAAAGAATCTGCCAACTAGAAGATGAAATTGATGCACTGAGGAATCAAATTGAGGATGTTCAGTTTAAACTTGATGATAAAGGCATGAAGATGGATGAAGAAGATACATGAATCGATCTCAACATTCTGGAAACAATGGGGGAGTAACAGGTTTTGAGGGACCTTTTTTGTTTTTTATTAGTTTTCCGATGTTAAAATGTAAACGTAAACTATTGTTGAATCAATTTTGTATAATGTATGGCATTATTCTGGAAGCTTGGGAAAACATTTTATTTTTGGGGAAGCAAAGTTGGGTTGGGTTGATCAACAAACATTTTAAGTTTCCCATGGATGGCTCTGAATTATAGTGTAAATATCCCAGTTTTTATCCGCACATGAGCGTGGATTAATATACTACTACTACTCTTTCATGTTTATAAAAATTATGGATTTTAAAGAAGCTATTTGATATACTTCTTCTACCTTTTATTATCCTTTTCTAGTTTCTCCAGCAAAATATTAAATGGTCTACTAGGAAACTCTCGTGATTTCTTTAGTTTGAATAAAAGAATCAACCCTCACAAGAGAAGTGTGACTACCACATCGTTCTAAAAACTCAATCAATTGATAGATAAAACCCACTCCCAAACCCTTCTAGCCACCCTTACTACCTCTTCACACCGAATTGCATATGAAGCCAAAATCCTAACCTTAAGGAAACACCCCAAAATGAATAAAAAATTACCCAACATCATAACAAGATCTAGTCTATTACCCCCAATTTCATGCTAATGAATTTTTCAAATTCTATGAAAAATATGGTGGTGATTGTTTCTTGAATATATGATTCTCCTATTTAATGGAAACACCTCTTTCCTATGGTTGGTCAAAAAAGGAGTGTTGACACGTGTTTTTTTCTATAAATACCTTCTTTATCACCTTGACCATCTAGATCTAACCTTTTAATTTTATAAAATCCCTTTCCCATAGGTACATATGAATCCTAAATAAAATTATAAAGAGGTATGAAAACCATGGGTCATTCCCTATTACCAACAAAAGGACCCAATTTGACATCCATCTATAAATTCCAACCATGCTCATGAAATCTAACCAAGAGATTAATATCGAAAAATTCATTCTTGGTTGTCCTAAAAACTCCACATACCATGGGGGGGACCTTTGAAATGTTAACTCCTTCAGGAGGATCCTCCAAAAAAATCGACAAGCGCCTTCAAATAATCCACTAGAAACTTCATCCTCAAATTTGCATTCCTCCATGAACCAATGAAGAACCATCACATCCAAATCAATATAAAATTCATACACATAATCATTTACACACCACATAATTTTTTAAACAAAATCCTAAGGTAGATAAATAATCAGATATAAAGTTTATTTTTTACATTTTTAATATAAATTATTATTTTCACATTTTATGCTAACAAATATAACATAAATTAAGAGATGTAGAATAGCTGGTGACACAGTGTTTTGTGAAGTAACTCCTTGTTTGAAGTTTTCAAATTCAAAAAATTGTAGGTAGTTAAGGGTTAGTGTGGCCTAGGACAAGTGTGATCCCCAAGTGATTTTGATGACTCAAATTCCTCTAGTTGTGGTTTCTTAGCAAAAGGCTAGTCTTTCAAGTCACAAAAAAACTAGAAAACGAATAATATATATATATATATATATATATATATAACATAAATGGAAATATTAATGAATTATGGACAAGTTCGATCTCCAAGTGATTTTGATAACTTAAATGCCTCTAGTTATGGTTTCTTAGCAAAAATATAGTCTTGCAAGTCACAAAAAAACTAGCTAACGAAAAAACAAATATAACATGAATGAAAATATTAATGAATTACACATTACATGGAACTCTTTAGATGGTACTTGGAGTAGCCAAAGGCTAGTTCCACAAGTCAAAAAAAAAAAAAAACTAGCAAACAAAATAAAATTATAATATAAATTGAAATATTAATGAATTACACCTTCCAGAGAATTCTTAAAATGGCACCTAAAGTAAGTTGGTCAGTAATAATTTTTGGCAACTTAATCTAATGAGACATTGAATGAGATTCAATAATCCACAAAAGAAACCATCCTAAAGACATAGCCCATAACCTCTTGTAATTCAAAACACTCAATTACATTAGCTAATCCCATATATATGTTTTTATGCATTTCACATTTAACCATAATATTTTCTATTTCCATTTTAATTAATTAATAATATAATTTAAGTGGCGCAATTAAAACTTAGTTAGAACACTCACTTTCCACTTTAATTAATTAATATTATAATTTAAGTGGCATAGTTGAAACTTGGTTAGAAGGCTCACTTTCCATTTTAATTAATTAACCCGAAGACTTTTCTATTATGAGGTTTATCCTCATGACATTGTTCAAATTTGTCATCCCTGATAGAATCTGAACAGGTGTCCCCTCCGCCCAGTGATTGCACGTGCCTCTTATTTAAAAAAAATATCACTCAAACAGTCACCTATAAGTGTATATATATCAGAGCACACCACTGTCGTAGGGGCTATGAAACGGGCGGAAACTATGATAATGTGTTAGAAGCAAAAGTTGAACCAATCATCTCGCCCAAATTTGAAGCCTTCGATTCTTTTTTTCTCTGCAATCGAGCTTCAGATTTCATAATTTACGATCAAATATCGCAAATCTATGCTCTCTCCCAAATATGAAGCCTCTGATTATTTTTTTCTATGTTTTTTTTCAGCACGAAAAAATACTTCTGGTTTATATAAGTGTACTAGGGCACAAAACTATGCAAAAACAAATAACCATATTTAGTTTTACAATATTCACTGTTTACAAATTCACAGTCCAGATTTCTTCAGTTTTTTAGCATCAGAAAAAAGCATCAAAAACTAACTCTTGTTTCTTGTTTTACCGATTACTACAAAAACATAGAGGTCTGATTTCATAGTTCACTTTCCATCATATTAGTTCATTCCTTTAAACAGGCTTTTACAATATACAGTTAAATACTCAGCTTAAATTCTATCCACTAACAGAGTTTTTTTTTTCCTAGCTAAAATTTAGCTTACCTTTCACTTCCTGCCCATTTGCATTATGGAGTTCATAGTACATATCACCAAAACACCTGTTTAATCCCCTTTTTGAAAGTTTGTCTGCTTCAGTGTTTTTTTCCCTATAGATATGGTTGAAAAAGATAGCAGAGAAAGATTACTTCAAATAATTTATTCTCTCCAACCAATGTATAAGAGAACCCGGATTTAGTTGTGTACCTTTGTTTATATGTTCTATGATAACCTTCGAATCACCAAAAACCCATAACTCCTCAGTGTATAGTTGGCTGGCAAACCAGAGCAAACCCCAAAGTGCTATGATCTCAACCCTCATATTTGTCCCTCTGCCTCCATTCCAATATATTTTATAGTGGCACTCTGTGGACAGCCTTAACCAAGGTCCACATCCACAGTTATGGTTTTGTGAAGCCCCATCAAAGAAATCGACTGGGTATTGTAATTCAAAAGGCCTCATCTTTTTGGACAAGTCCCTTGGGGGTTTCCGTATTACTTTTAGCTTTTCCACATTGCAATATACCTTTGCACAAATTTTCACCGGTGTGCTTTGTTTCCCTTCAAAAACACATTTATTTCTCCCACACCATAAGTGCCAATGTAGTATAATGGGTATGGCTCTGTTTTTCTTTCCTCGCTTGAACCACCAGCTCATGCAATCGGTGGTCATCTTATAAATAGGAGCAGGAAGTTTAAGTAACTGACAAAGCAAATTTAAAGTCTCAAGGGAAAAAGGACAGCTATAAAATAAATGAACATTGTCTTCCCCATTTTGTCCACACATCAGACATCGCCCCGGACCCTGCCATCCTTTTTTTTCCAGGTTTGTCCATGTCAGATTTTTGTCCTTCCATATGAGCCACATAAGGATGACCACTTTAGTCTGTACTCCCATTTTCCACATCAATTTAAACCAGTTGTCCGGTTCCTGTTCAAGTCTTTTGTATGCCAAGGCTGCATATGCAACCTTCGTGTTAATCCAAGTGTTCATATGGGTGCCTTTCCAAGTCAAACAGTCTCCATCTCTATTTTTTCTCAACCCCATGCCTCTTAAAATACTGATATAATGATCCCAATCCTCTTTATAATTTACCTCTAATCCCATCTCATGGTAATTTTTCCAGCTTGGTATATCCGAACTCCAGTTCCTTACTATCTGCCTCAAGTAGAAAATACCTCTTCTATTTAAAAAGTCAAGGATACCGTCTTTCAGTGAAGTGGTGAGTTCATAGCCTAGCATGTTTTTACTGCCTATTTGTATCTTTCATCCAGCTCCAAATCTTTATACTAGGTTCTCCTTGAAATCACCCCAGCAATTGCTAAAACCTCTCCAAATTTCTGATCTGCACTTTTCGACCTCCCACCCCGTAATAAGGATGTCCTCTGGATCCCGTGTGTCAATGTATTTTATCCTTATTATATCTGCCCAGAGTTAGTCTTTTGTAATGCACTTTCACATTGATTTGAATATGAGCACCTTCCCAAAAGTATCCAGGTCCAACAAGCCCCATCCCCCCTTCTCCCTTGGCTTCGTAAGGCACTCCAGTCTTGCCAAATGGATAGTCTTTCTTTCTTTCCCCCCACTCCAAATGAAACTCGCAATGATTTTATTTATCTCCACAATAGTCTGTTTTGGAATCCTGAAAATATGAGCCCAGTAGACTGTGAACTGTTGCAACACTTCTTGTGTCAAAATAAATCTGCCCCCTCTTGATAACCACCTTGATGCCCAAACTTGGATCTTTTTCTTATATTTCACAGCTAGCCATTTTCAATCCTCCACCATGTACCTTGTCAGCTTCAACCGAAAACTCAAATAAGTCAGTCTATTTCTAAGAAGAGCTGATTTAAAGTTAAAAATAGGCCCCAACTCATCACGTTCCTCGTCCACCGAGTTTGCATAAAAAATACAAGATTTGACATCGCTAGCCTGCATGCCTGTTGCATGACAAAAACCATTCAAGATGATTCTTAAATTTTCCGAATTTCTTTTCTCCTTCTCCCCAAAGACAAGTACGTCATCAACAAAAAAAAAACTGAGAGTTACCAGCATTTCTCTGCAAATCTTTAAACCATTAAAAGTGCCATTTATACTAGTTTTTTTCTATGTAATCGGGCTTCATATTTCATAATTTACGATAAAATATCGCAAATATTTTCTCCGTCCTTTTCAAATTCGTCTGTTGGAGATTTCCATTACCACAAATTCCATCATCACAGAGCTGGGGAAGGTGTTTTCTTTCGGCTGTACGAGAAAAATGAGTCTGAGATTACAGAAGCTTTGAGTGACGATAACAACAAATCTGAGTTTGAGTCTTATTTATATATTTATTTATCATTTAATTGATTAGTTAATTAGCCCTAGCTCTGTTATTAACAAAGGAAATGGTTCTTTGTTTTGTTCTTGGTGCTTTGTTATGTTCTTTCCGTTATCAGTACGAATCTCGTTTCAATCCCTTTTGTTTATGATCTTGCAGAAAACTCCTATGAAAAGATTGAGTAAATATAAAATATGTTTGAAGAAGTAGTGCCTTGATATTTTCACTTCTAACATCTCGTAGATGAATGAGCTTTCTTTTTTGTGACATAATAACCTGATCAATAATATCTTATTTTGAAACTTTAAATTCATGTTATAGTGAAACAAGAACACGAACTTCAATTTATATGGCATAACACTTCACATTTCGTACAAAAGCCTTGCTAAATGAGTTTTCTTTTTCTATGTAACACTCATGTTACATTGAAACAAGAACACGAACTTCAGTTTAGATAGAATAATGCTTCACATTTCATGCAAAGCCCCCGCTATGTTCAAGCTTATGAATAATGTTGTGTCATTATATTTCTCATTTATTTATTTTAATAAGATTTATGAATTTATCTATTTTCAACTAGGAGTGGTTTCATTTAAAGAGAGAAAACTACAGATGTCTAAGAGTTTCACTAAGTGAGTCTAAGTCAACCTCAGTGATGCAATTGACACTCATATTTTTTTAACAACTTTGTTGGCCAATTCAAACCCAAAAAAAAATTAAAACAAGTCAGATTTGTTATTTTTGAAATTTTATAGTTTTATGTTAAATAAAATGGCTAGGTAAGCCCAAGGTATGTGCATTTTTTAACAAAAAAGAAAAAGAAAAGAAAGAGACTAGATCAAATATATCTTTATTTATTACTCGAACAAATATATCTTTATTTATTACTTTTTTGACATGTTTTTATAATGATTTGTGAATTTGTATATGTATATTATTTATTTGATTTGTATATTGTATATTGTATGGTAAAGTGTATTTGTTTTATTTATTTAAAATTTAAATATTTATGTCTGATAGTTTATTTAATAGTGTATAATTTAAAATGGTGCAAGGAGGTTTTTTTTGAAATGCAAAAGGGTTTTTTTTAAATGCAGAAGAATATTAATGAATTTTTTTCTTTTTTAAATGTGTAGGTTAGTTTATGTGTGTGCTTTTGGTCTTTTAATAGTGTATTTTCCTATGTTAATTTTGTTTTTTTATGTATAGTTTTAATGATATTATGTATAATATAAATATTTTGATTTTCTTAATGTATTTTTAAATTATTTTGCAAATTTTGTAGTCTTTGAAAATTTGAAAATAGAATTTTCTCAATTTTTTTTCAAAATATTATTTTATATAATACTTATTTCCTTAAGCCTATTTTTATACCTTTAGAGACAAATGCTAGCTATAATTTAAATGGCATAGTTGAAATTTGTGCAAATGTAAATTTTATTTATTTCAATTGTACATTAAATATGCAAAGGAAAGCTTTTATTTTTTTCATTTATAAATTAAAAAAAAAATTAAAATAATAAAATTAAATACATTAGTAATGTTCATAATAAATAACTAAATTTAAAATAATAAAATTATTTAAATTTGTTAACCCATATATATATAATTTCTAAAATTTATTTTTATAAAATATAAATAATTATTAATATTTGATATTAAGAGATTCATTTTCCTCGACAAAGCTATTTTAATTCACCAAACATTATATTTAGCCACCTTAATAGCTGATTTACATTATTAAATAAAAGGTCCACTAAAAGTAAGTAGATAGGTTTTTTTGGATGTGAATTAATATTTTATAAATGATAATTTTAAATATATTTTTTATAACTATTATGTCGAGAAATGTTTTATAATTTAGTGTGATAGATAAAGTAGTGTCTATGAATAAGTATATATATTTAAATAATAATTTAATATGGAACAAAGTTTTAAAAAAAATAATAATAAGAGATAATATTGATTAATTAAAAAATTAAGAAAAATAAAAAACGATTCAATTAATTTTTTCTGTTTTACAAACAATTTAATATATATATATATATATATCAGTAACATAAATTTCAATAATAATGATTTATTTTAAGAAAAATAAAAAACGATTTAATTAATTTTTTCAAATGTAATTTTGTTTTACAAAAAATTTAAAAAAATATAATATATATATATGCGATTAACATAAATTTAAATAATAATGATTTATATAACATGTCGATGTTTAACATATGTTATAAAATAATAAAATAGAAATAGAAATAATAAAACAATAATAGAAATATAAGTTTAGTTAAAATAAAAAATTATTAGTAAATTAGATTAGATCTATTTTAACCTTGGATTTATTAAGAACTTAGAGGGGTCATTGCGTTTAGAGGTGCTTATCACTAATTAGATTAGATCCATCTTAATTCTGGATATATTAAGCATTTACAGGGATCACAATCTTAACCCTGGATATGTTAAGCACTTATAAGGGCCATTGTCAGTATAGGAAAGATGTTGTAGCATCCCTAAATGAGTATAAACATGTAAATATCAATTCAATATGAGAGAGATGTTATAGCATATGTAAAATAAACCATTAAATAATAATAACAATAATAATAATAATATTGGCTCAATTAGAAAAGTAATAAAAAGTAAAAAGTAACAAAAATAAAAAAAATTGATTCCATTTAATTTATTATATTTTAATTTTGTTTTTTATTAATAAAAGTTACAATTTTTTTTTTGAAAAATTCAAAATGTGCATATGACATTAACATAAATTTAAATAATAATGATTTATATATGCGTTCAAAAAGTGATTTTCATTTTGAGAGATTTAATCTTTCTCGATGTAGAAATTATACAACAAGCAGGTATATTTTGGATTCACCCAATCTAACAATGTGCTAAAGTTAAATACTGAATCTCTTCTACAAATATTTTGCAGAATTAAAAACACAATCGCTAATCACATGAACATGAAGAAAGATCAATCACACACAACACATATAATTTCCTAGGAAAAACTTACATCTAAAAATCCCACTATCTTCTATTTTATATTAAGCATGGATCATGAAACAATTACATACAAAACTCTTCTCACAACAGCCCTCCAGTACATCAGCTAATTGTATCTCATTGTCATATGAAAAACTGACCAACACAGCCAATTCTCAACCTCCAGACAGCCTGCCTTGCTTGCATAATCCCTGATGGTAAATATCCCTAAAAGATAGGAGTTCTTGCCTGCCTTCACTGTGCAAGTATCATGGGAACTCCAATGGATGTTTGACTACATGTGTGCAAGAAGATAATGTCACAACTGATAGTCAACCTCCCTTTCACCTAGAACTCAACTAGGTCTCCACTGGATCTAACATGCATGCAACTAATAATAGTAAATCCTCAGTTGCATGTGAGATCATTGATTGTGAATTAATTAATATTTAATTCACTAGATCTCTCACTAGCCTATCTACAATTACAAATATCACAATTGAGTTTAAGTCACTTAATTGAGTTAAATTTTTTACAACTTGCACCAACTCATGCAGCACTGCACTTCGAACTCTGTTACAACTAGAATTACTCAGCATGTCCCACCAACCAACCTCTAACTCGAAATCCACTAGCTAACTGAATTTTCCACTTCAGTTAACTATTTCAAGTTCACATTGAGAATATATTACAGTTTAATTTCCATCTAAATCAAGGGATAATAAAAATAGACATGCACCCAAAAATGGCACTATGGACCCCACCCTAGTTTAGGTGCTTAATGCAACCAGGTGCTAAATGCAACTAGACACTTAATTCACTAGGCATGGGTGTTGAATCTTCTTGTTGAATCTCAACACTCCCTCTCAATGAGAAAGGGATTATCCTTCATGTCCATCATTTCTATATGGTATTCAAATTTTCTCCTAGTGAGTGCCTTCGTCAGAATATCTGCATCCCAATCTTCCACAGGAATGTACTGAAGTAACATGATCCTCCTCTGCACAAAATCTCTGAGATGTTGGTACCATATATCTATATACTTGAACCTATCATGAAACACGTGATTAATCGAGAGTTTAATGCAACTCTGATTATCACAATGAATCAATGTCGAATCCAGCTGAGAATCAAACAAACCAACCAAGATTTTTCTTATCTAGAGAGCCTCACATGCAGCTTGACTTGCTGCCATGTATTCCACTTCCACTACACTAAGTGCCACGGATCGTTTTTTCCTATTGTACCAAGAAACTGTTGTCGACCCAATGCTAAAGATCCCCCTTGATGTGCTCTTTCTGTTCGATGTACTTCCAGCCCAATATGCATCCGTGAAGCCATGAAACTTCACTCCATCCGTCCTTCTGTACCATAAAACATACTCTAATGTGCCCCTCATTTTTCTCACGACATGCTTCCCTGCCTTCCAAAAGAGTTTGGTAGGCTTAACCATAGCTTGACCCAGCTGGTTAAATGTGTAGAAAATGTCTGGTCTTTTGTTCACAAGATACATTAGCGAAACCACTAATTGTCGATAGACAGTAGCATCTACTACCTCTCTAGAAGTAGCATCCTCTTTCCTCCAATTTCTTGGAAGAGTAGTATCCATGGGTTTGCATCTCTCCATGTTAAAATTACCTAGTATCTCCTTGCATACTTTCCTTGAGACACAAAAATTTCACCATCCCGGTACCATATTTCCAATCCAAGGAAATAATGAAGGAGGCCCATATCATTCATTTCGAACTCTCTTGCAAGATCCTCCTTGCATGAGTGTATCAACTGCTCATCACCAATCAAAATTAGATCATCAACATAAAGAAAAACTATCAATATCTTACGCTCAACCACAATCTGGTACAGGTTTGCATCTGCTTCACTTTTGGTGAAGCTCGGTTCAGTGAAATAGATGTCTATTCGAGTGTACCAAGCACGGGGTACTTTCTTCAGCCCATACAACTCTCTTTTGAGTCAACACACATGCAACTCACTATCAAAGATCTCGAAAAATTCAGGCTACTCTATGTACACCTCTTCCTCAATGATCCCATTGAGAAACGAGGTTTTCACATCCATCTGATGAATTTTCCAGCCCATCTACGCTGAGAGTGTAAGGATGGATCTTATGGAAGAGTACCTTGCAACAGGCGCAAAATTATCATCATAATCTATCCCCTCGATCTGTGAGAAAAACCAGGCCAAAAATCTGGCCTTGTATTTATCCACACTCCCATCAATAGCTTGCTTTACCTTGTAGATCCATCTCGAACCTACCATTGATTTGTTAACCAGTCTTGGGACTATCTCCCATGCACTGTTTTGACAATGGAGTCATACTCCACCATTGCATCAACCCAAGTAGGCTGTTGAACTTCTTCTTGAAAGGAATATGGTTCAGTCACAATACATTTTCTCATAAGATCCATGTATCCAGTAAATCGGTCAGGAGACTGTCTTTGTTTGCACTATGAAGTAGGGGCTCCTACATTCTGTGCAGCATCAAGTCTCAGCCTATCAGTTTCTGTGGTGCGCCTTCTGCCATTTTTGATGGATAGCTCTGCATGAGTGATTTACTCCATTCCATGAACCTCCTCATGTGGCTGATCCACATATTGAGACTCATCCTTGGGAACCTACAGTTCCTCCTCTGCATGCAATTATAGCTCCCTCTCAAGGGACAACCGCATGGCTTTCCCTCATCCAATTTTATATCCCATCGTACAACAGTCATTCTGTTGTTTAGAAAATACACACGATAATTATGGGGTGTTTATGTGTACCCCACAAAAATCCCAACTTCAACAGTTAGTTCCAGCTTCTTCCTGGCATCCTTGGTCACATGCACATAAACAGATGAGCCAAAAATATTAAAGTGTGAAACATCACGTTTCTTACCATTGAAAGCCTCTTCAGGTGTACTCATGCCAAGTACTCTATGAGGACAACAGTTTTGCACATAAACCGTAGTGTTTCATGCTTCCTCCGACAAATGCATTGGTAGGCCCTGATCATGCAACATCGCTCGTGTTGCACCCACGATTGTTCTATTCTTCCTCTCCATGACCCCATTCTATTATGGGTTATGAGTCGCTATGAGTTCTTTTCAAATTCCTTCTTTGCTGCAGAATTTATTGAATTCATTAGAGATGTATTCTCCACCATTATCACTCCTAAGAGCCTTCACTTGCTTCCCTGACTCTTTCTCCACTAATGCCTTAAACTCACATAACTTAGAGAATGTTTGATCTTTCTTCTGCATGAAGAAGATCCAACATTTACGAGAAAATTCATCAACAAAGATTACATAGTACTTATGTTTTTAAGTGGAAGTAATCGAGATTGTTCCACACACGTCTATGTGAACTCTCTCAAGGATCCTCGAAGCTTGGTTTTAATTCTCATGAAAGGTGGACTTGACATACTTCCCCATGGTGCAACCCTTGCACTGATCTAACTGAGCAAGTGTTCCCATTGGAAGTCCAGTAGAAATTTGTTGCATGACTTTCAAGGCTCCATGATGAAGATTGCCCAATTGCCTATGCCATAATTCGCCCTCATACTGGATCACCATTGTTTCCATCTTTACCATCATGGCAACGCATCCATATACCTCTATCTTGTAGAGATTCTTAACTCGAATCCCTATCCTTTGGCTTGACCCATTGTTTTATGTTGCAGGAAAGATTTTCCATCACTAAAAACAATGACATAGCCTCTGTCCTGCAACGTTACGACTGAGACCAAATTTTTATTTAGACCTGGTACATGCATTACATCTTTTAATTGAAATGGTTTACCTGACTCCCTATGAAAGGTAATGGTACCAATCCCGGTATCACTGTACCGTCCATCATCGCCCATCTCAATATGCATCTGGAGATCTTTCTCCTCCAAGTCACTAAAAAGTTCCTTATCTCCTGTCATGTGAAAGGAAGTGCAACTATAAAAATACCACACATATCACAATGCACTTGAAACCATGCATGTGATCAATGAGAAGTCAAGCTCAAATTGCGAGGCAAGGGCCTCCCTAGCTGCAGATCCAACAACCTTCTTGTTCTTCTTCTTTTGTGATCAGTTAGTAGCGAAATACCCATGTTCGTGACAGTGAAAACACTTCACCTTGGACATGTCCTACTTCTTGCATTTGGACTTAGATTTTGAAGGGAATTTCTTCCTCTTCCCCTTCCTCGCCTTGGCAGTGAAATCACAATCCTCTTCATCCTCATTTTTAGATGAAGATTCATCTCTGGTGTTCCATATGAACTCCTCCTGCATCAAATACGATCACAGTCGTTCCCAGTCTAGCAATTTTTTTTTCATTAGCAAAGTCTTGATAACTGTGCCAACTCTTAGGAAGTCCTATGAGATCCAAGCTGACAAAATCATCATCATCCACTGTTATTCCCACACTCCCTAGTTCATCCCGACATTGGAAAAACTTCGTGAGATATTTTGGAATGGTATCACCCTTTTCCATCTTAATCTTCCTGAGTTTATATTTGAGCGACAATTTCCTATTGTCATTGTTGCTTTGGAATAGATCCGTCAAAGCTTTCCACATAGAATATGGTGTAGCTTTCCCATGGAGGCTTGAGACAATGTGGTCTCGTACTCCCTCCAAGAGAATCCTCCTTTCCTTTGCCACTTTCTTTTGCCATGCATCAATATTTGCAGCATCTACAACATCTGGCTTAGGAACATCTTTGTCAATGAATTCCTTCAAGCCATTGTCTTTGAGTACTACCTCCATCCTATCCTTCCAAGAAATGTAGTTCGAGATGCCCTCAAGTGCATACTCTAACCTCAATACATTGAAAGCCATTTCGATCTTGAATCAGTTGTAGCACCAATAAAGTATCTATACAAATTCAAATTCTATCTAGTTACAAACTTAGCTCTTGATTCACTTCTACAGTTTCCTGTGCTTTTATACCATGTAGAAATTATACAACAAGCATGTATATCTTGGATTCACCTGATCTAACAATGTGCTAAAGTTAAATATTGAATTTCTTCTACAATTATTTTGCGGAATAAAAAACACAATCGCTAATCACATGAACATGAAGAATAATAAATCACACACAATACATATAATTTCCCCAGAAAGCTTACAGCTAAAAACCCCACTATCTTCTATTGTATATTAAGCATGGATCATGAAAAAATTACATACAAAACACTTCTCACAAGAGCCCTCCATTACATCAACTAATTGTCTCTCATTGCCATATGCAAAACTAACCAGCACAACAAAATCTTAGCCTCTAGATAGCCTGCCTTGCTTGCGCAATCCTTGATGGTAAAGATCCCTAAAAGATAGGAATTAGTGCCTGCCTTTACTGCACAAGTATCATGGGCACTCCAATGGGTTTTTTTCCTGCATGTGTGCAAGCAGATAATGTCACAACTGATAGTCAACCTCCCTTTCACCTAGAACTCAAATGGGTCTCCACTGGATCTGACATGCAGGTAGCTAATAATAGTAAATCCTCAGTTTCATGTGAGATTACTAATTGTGAATTAATTAATAATTAATTCACTAGATATCTCACTAGTGCATATTCACTTACAACTAGCACAATTGAGTTAAATTGTTTACAACTTGCACCAACTCATGCACCATTGCACTTCCAACTCTGTTACAAGTAGAATTACTCTGCATATCCCACCAACCAACCTCTAACTCGAAATCCACTAGCTAACTAAAGTTGCCACTTCAGTTGACTATTTCAAGTCCACATTGAGAATAGATTACAGTTTAATGTCCATCTAAATTAAGGGATAATAAAAATATACATGCACCCAAAAATAGGACTGTGGGCCCCACCCTAGTTTGCGTGCTTAATGCAACCAGGTGCTTAAAGCACTAGGCATGTCAGCTGAATCTTCTTGTTGAATCTCAACACTCGACACTTCGTAGATCCGGAGTTAAGATGGATCTATGCTCTTATTTTAAGAATCATATATTAGTTTAAATATTTTATGATTTGGATTCTGGAGTTAAGATGGATCTATATTGTTGTTTTACAAATCATATATTTTAAATATTTTATGATTTGGATTGTTTATAGTTATGTTTTTATCTAAATTTTAGTTAAAGATTGAAATAAATTGTAAATATCTAAATAAATTATTCTAACTGTAAATATTAATGGCTGAAATTGCACAATCCAAATATAATAGGGATTTTCTAAAATGTTAAACTCATTTTAGATAAAAATTACAAATTTGAAAACAAAAAGTTACAATTTCATTTATTCTTCTACATTCTTGTGATGATTGTTAAATAAAGATAAATTGGAAAATGTTTAGACTTCTCATTAAATGACCATGATAATTACATGTTTATAAATGGAGCAAGTTAATACATTGAGAAGCTCAACCCTTTTCTAGTACATGATTTTCTTCGAAGCTCATAAGAATTTTGTTTGAAAGAGTATTGGTTCCATTTAATTGATAAAATTTTTGACCCTAGTCCATTTAAAAACCACCTAGATTATTAAAATTTCAATAAAAAGAGAGAATGAAGGTGGAAATTTGCCTCACTGAAAAACATATTTTCATGGAAAGAATTAAATTTATTCATTTATTAACTAATTTCTTATAAATACTTCATAAATTGTGATTTTAAATATAGTAGCATAGCATTAAACACGTCATTTGGGTTTATCTAAAGTGGTTGGGGGAATGATGGTTATCCTCCCAACAAAGTAAAACTCCAACTAATAAAATGTTGAACTCATATTTTCAAGTCTTATTATTGTATACGAAATATCTTATTCTTAACACTAAATACATAATTAATTAAATTTAAATTAAGTAGTTGTGAAATTAAATGTTATTCTTTTAATCAAATTTTCATTCTCATAAATAAAATATATAATTATAACAACTTTCCACTTTAATATATATATATAAATAATTGGGTAAAATTTTGTTGGAATCTAATTTGATCCTACTCTTGAATAAACCTTTCCAATAGAATCCAATTTGAGACCACACTTGGACCCACTTGCAACAATAAGTACTTGATCAGAATTTTTATTTATTTATATCTTTGTTTTCATCTATTTTGCAATAATTACTTATATCAATATTTTTGAAAGCAATAATCAATTGATATAAATTTTTGAAAATGTTAGTGAAGTGTTAATCTAAGAATTTTATGGTACAATGAGAGTACACGATTGGGTTTGTTCTTTGAAATTTGTTGAAATGGTCAATCACACAAAATATTTGAAAGAGATGCTCTCAAGCATCCAATAAAGATACCATTTAACCATCATGTCTTTATTGTAATTTTTCAACTCTCGAGGAGACTATAATGATTATTCATCGAGGCATTTCTATCAGTGTTTGCACCAACAACAATGTGGAATGATGTAGTTTTCAGTGCTCTGGATGGATTTGTGAGTGTGAGTTGGTTGTGATGTTATTTTCTAAGAAATCATGTGTTAGTTGACTTCAAAAAAATGGATATTATCTTAATATTTTAGAAAAAGTGACTTTATGATAAAAATGTGATGTCACTTGTGTGTTATACTGATGTTGGTTTTTTTTTTCCTATATTTTTAATAAAATTTAAATATTAATTAAATTATTGGTTTATAATTACAAGTAATAAATTAATAAATTTTTTGTTATAAAAGTTATTATATAAAAGGTGTTTTTTGAAAATAATTTAAAAAAATGTATTTTATATATAGATTGATTAAAGATGAAATCACATATAATCTTATGATCATTTAAGAAATTATATCAAATTAATATCTAAAATATTACAAGATAAAGAATAGAAGTTTTATTAGATAATATTAAAATTGATTCTATCAAATTATAATTATAAGAAAATGTTAGTCATAATCATCTTAGTTAGGGAAGGTTTTCTTGAGAAACTTAGGATAAAAAATCAAATGGTTGCATAGGGTCTCACCTATCTATGAGAGAATTCAAGGGCTTGGGCCCTTTTTCAATGACTAGGGCCAGAGTTGAAAATTGTTTATCATTATAAGGTGGTGATTAAGACCTCACATGCTTGCATCTATTCCATCCTTATCTACTAGCATGATAATGTGACCTAATATCACTTTTATGAGAATTTTAGAGACATATTTAGAGGGGCTAGGTAAGACATGTTCCCAATATTGTAGATGTCAAATGGACACATGGATTCGAACTTTTACACATGTGAACTATTCTAGAAGGTACTGGCCAAGTGGAGATTCCAGAACAATGAGAATTTTGCTCCCAATGTGACCAACGCACTTGTGAGTGTCGGAAAGTGCTTTGCAGAGCAGCCTTGAATGGGGCTACCTGCATATGCAACACACTTAGCCCCTTGAGAGGTAGCGTTGATGAGCTCATATATGATATATTATAAACTTCAAATATTGGAAACCTTTGCAGATGAAAGTCATGTATGATTTGTCTTGTTCTTTGTCTTGGGGCATGTAGCAAATGAAATGATAGGGAATGATAGAACCTTATTCATTGGTCCTGGAAATGATGCCCAGATAACCAGGTCATTGAGAATGGCGTCTAAATTGACCTATAACAGTTTATGTGTTTTGGCATCTGAGACAAAAATCGTGTTATGTTTAAGTGGAGGGTGATGCTGGTTAATTTGGGTGAATGGAGATATTTATTGGAGGTGTGTATGAGAGGATACATAATTGGTATATGTTAATTTGTTTTGACCATCCATATGACAGTGAGAGGAGTTCTCAGAAACACTTGAAGAGTTGTGGTGAGTACCAAAATTATAGTTTTCAATGTTTGGAGGATGTGTTTTTCTATTTGAGAGATAAATTATGTTATGTCCATGTGGAGTGTGTTGTTGATTAATATGGGTGAGCGGATGGATTTCTTGGAGGATCGTACAAAGGGATAGGGAGTGCATATGTAATAAGTTGTTTTGACATATTAATGTGAGAGGATTTCTCATAAATGCATGTATGAGGGGATAGGGAATGTGCATATAATAACTCATTTTGACAGTCCATATTACATTGAAAGGAATTTTCAGAGATGCGTGAAGAGTCACAATTATTTAAACTGCCCATATTATTGTTTTCAGTTATCGAAGACATGTTTGATTTTATTGCAAATTCCAAATTTGTTGACCTAATGAAAGGAGTTGTGATTTCAAAAGTATCTACATAAATTTTTCTTTGTTTATTGGATGCCAAATTGAGGTTAATTATGGATTTTAAAGATGGGTGGCAGGAGGGGGATGGATTCTCATTAATCCTGAATGAATCATAGAAGATAAGTTTGCATGGGGGCTGGGAAAAAAGACAAATAATCAAGTCAAGGCTTATGGTTTGTTCCTCGGGCTATCTCTGGCTCAAAAAAAGGACTAAAGGATATGTATATCCTTGGGGAATCCCTCATTATTATGAAGCATATGAAAAACAAGTCATCAACGCAAAACTATAATTTGAACCAAATCATCAAGAGAATTCAGGAAATGATTCCTCTCTTTGGTCATTTACAGTTATTTCATATTCTAAGAGGATAGAGTAAGGAAGCCGATTAGCAAGCCAATGTGGCATACAAGATGTTAGAAGAAAATAGTAATGTGAATGGAATCATGGGAACAATCACTATCCCCTAATGATTTATATGAAAATACAAAATTCAAAATTTATGGTCAAGGTTAGCATGAAAAAAGAAAAAAATTGGATATGGATCAAGGTGTGGGATGGTCCTTCCTTCTCTAGCTCTCCCCCCCACCCTGTCTCCTCCCCTTCCCCCCCATCTCCCCCCTTCCTCCCGCCCCTCCACCTCACCTGTCAAATCATGCTCCATTTCCTCTCATCGTTGGCCCTCCACCTCACCCATAAAATCATCCTCCACTCCCATTCAGGCCCTGCTCTACCCTGTCCCATTGGCCTCCTTCTCCCACATCCATTATCTGTGCCTTGTGGTTCCTTATCTCAGTAGGGTGCCAGATTGTTGTCTTTGGACATGTGAAACACCTGGTGGAAATTTAAGGATTTGTATGGGAGCTCCTGTTTATTATCCTTGGATCATTCCCTGGTGTCGGTGCATTCAAGGTGTAGGCATGCAAAACTTAGGAGATAGGGAGTGGAATTTATTGCTCCTATGTTGGTGTGGCCCATTCATGTGGGGGAATTCGAAGCAGCACAATCAGAAGGTCATTTCACAGAGTAGAGGAATTATTGAGGTTTGTGGTGATGTTTGTGACATGACCTCAATTTATGGCCCCTACTATGACTCCAGTCGAACAATTTTCTATATAAGCATGAGTAAAATTATGTCTCCTTACCAGAAGTTTGGGTCCCTATCTGTCCAGAGGATTCTTTGGTTAATGATCCAGTGGAAGGGCTCAGGGAGTTTGGGAAGTCTGGGTAGTGGTTTGGTCTAGGTCTTATGCATGTTCGTAAATTTTGAGGGTTGCAGTCAGTTTTCGTAGGATGTTGATAAGGGGAGTGCTCTGTTCAAATCAATGCCTAAGGTGAATTTTTTTTGAGTTGTGATTGAGGGTGATGAGGTGAAAAAAATATATTCTGGAGAGGGTGTCGAGCTATGGGAAGGATCATACAAACTCATTCGGTACAACCTTTTAGGGGTCGGGTGCTATGGTTTTCAATTATTTGGTATTTCTAGTAGGCTCTATCTTGAACTCGTGGATCATTGGAAAAAAATGAGCCATTCTGAGGAGGGTAGCTCTGTTTCAAGAACTTGGGGCCATTGTAGGCCTTAGACAGGCAGACCCTCAGGGTGTATGTTGAAGGATCATAGAAGGTTCCATGCAGATTGTGCTCATTGTGTCAAATACCATGCCGAAATTAAGGATGGATTGGCAATAATCCAAAGGTGTATACATCAAAAACAGAAGGAAAATCTTGAGATGCAGGAGCATCAATTGGAAAAAAATGAAAGAATCTTCCAACTGGAAGATGAAATTGATGCACTGAGGCATTAAATTGAGTATGTTAAGTTTAAACTTGATGATAAAGGCATGAAGATGGATGAATAATATACATGAATCGATCTCAACATTCTGAAAAAAATGGGGGAGTAACCAGTTTTAAGGGACCTTTTTTGTTTTTTATTAGTTTTTTGATGTTAAAATGTAAACGTAAACTATTGTTGAATCAGTTTTTTATAATGTATGGCATTAGTCTGGAAGCTTGGGAGAATTTTTTAATTTTGGGGAAGCAAAGTTGGATTGGGTTGATCAACAAACATGTTAATTTTCCCATGGATGGCTCTGAATTATAGTGTAAATATCCCAATTTTTATCTGCATATGAGCGTGGATTAATATGCTACTACTACTCTTTCATGTTTATAAAAATTATGGATTTTAAAGAAGCTATTGGATATACTTCTTCTACCTTTTATTATCCTTTTCTAGTTTCTCCAGCAAAATATTAAATGGTCTACTAGGAAACTCTCGTGATTTCTTTAGCTTGAATAAAAGAATAAACCCTCACAAGAGCAGTGCGACTACCATATAGTTCTAAAAAATCAATCAATTGATAGATAAAACCCACTCCCAAACCCTTCTAGCCACCCTTACTACCTCTTCACACCGAATTGCATATGAAGCCAAAATCCTAACCTTAAAGAAACACCCCAAAACGAATAAAAAATTACCCAACATCATAACAAGATCTAGTCTATTACCCCCAATTTCATGCTAATGAATTTTTCAAATTCTATGAAAAATATGGTGGTGATTGTTTCTTGAATATATGATTCTCCTATTTAATGGAAACACCTCTTTCCTATGGTTGGTCAAAAAAGGAATGTTTACATGTGTGTTTTTCTATAAATACCTTCTTTATCACCTTGACCATCTAGATCTAACCTTTTAATATTATAAAATCCCTTTCCCATAGGTACATATGAATCCTAAATAAAATTATAAAGAGGTATGAAAACCATGGGTCATTCCCTATTACCAACAAAAGGACCCAATTTGACATCCATCTATAATTCCAACCATGCTCATGAAATCTAACCAAGAGATTAATATCGACAACTTCATTCTTGGTTGTCCTGAAAACTCCACATACCATGGGGGAGAAGTTTGAAATGTTAACTCCTTCAGGAGGATCCTCCAAAAAAATTGACAAGCACCTCCAAATAATGCACTAGTAACTTCATCCTCAAATTTGCATTCCTCCATGAACCAATGAAGAACCGTCACATCCAAATCAATACAAAATTCATGCACATAATCATTTACACACCACATAATTTTTTAAACAAAATCCTAAGGTAGATAAATAATCAGATATAAAGTTTATTTTTTATATTTTTAATATAAATTATTATTTTCACATTTTATGTTAACAAATATAACATAAATTAAGAGATGTAGAATAGTTGGTGACACGGTGTTTTGTGAAGTAACTCCTTGTGTGAAGTTTTCCAATTCAAAAAATTGTAGGTACAAAATATACAACCATGTTAAGGGTTATTGTGGCCTAGGACAAGTGCGATCCCCAAGTGATTTTGATAACTTAAATTCCTCTAGTCGTGGTTTCTAAGCAAAAGGCTAGTTTTTCAAGTCACAAAAAAACTAGAAAATGAATATTATATATATATATATATAACATAAATGGAAATATTAATGAATTACACATTCCAGGGAACTCTTCAGATGGTACTTGGAGTAGCCAAAGTCTAGTTCCACAAGTCAGAAAAAAACTAGCAAACAAAATAAAATTATAATATAAATTGAAATATTAATGAATTACACCTTCCAGAGAATTCTTAAAATAACACCTAAAGTAAGTTGGTCAGTAATAATTTTTGGCAACTTAATCTAATGAGACATTGAATGAGACTCAATAATCCACAAAAGAAACCATCCTAAAGACATAACCCATAACCTCTTGTAATTTAAAATACTCAATTACATTAGCTAATCCCATATATATGGTTTTTTGCATTTCACATTTAACCATAATATTTTATGTTTCCATTTTAATTAATTAATAATATAATTTAAGTGGCACAATTAAAACTTAGTTAGAACACTCATTTTCCACTTTAATTAATTAATACTATAATTTAAGTGGCATAGTTGAAACTTGGTTAGAACGTTCACTTTCCATTTTAATTAATTAACCCGAAAGCTTTTCTATTATGAGATTTATCCTCATGACATTGTTCAAATTTATCGTCCCTGAACAGATGTCCCCTCCACTCAGTAATTGCACATGCCTCTTATTTAAAAAAAATATCGCTCAATCAGTCACCTATAAGTGTATATATGTCAAAGAACACCAGTGTCGTAGGGGCTATGAAACAGGTGGAAACTATGATAATGTTTTAGAAGCAGAAGTTGAACCAATCATCTCGCCCAAATTTTAGGCCTCCAATTCTTTTTTTCTCTGCAATTGAGCTTCAGATTTCATAATTTACGATCAAAGATCGCAAATCTATGCTCTCCCCCAAATTTGAAGCCTCTGATTGTTTGTTTCTATGTAATCGGGCTTCATATTTCATAATTTACGTTCAAATATCGCAAATATTTGCTACGTATTTTTCAAATTCGTGTGTTGGAGATTTCCATTACTGCAAATTCCATCGTCACAGAGCTGGGGAAGGTTTTTTCTTCTAAGATTACAGAAGCTTTGAGTGACGATAACGACAAATCTGAGTTCGAGTCCTACATTACAGAGGTATTTATATATTTATTTATCCTTTAATTGATTAGTTAATTAGCCCTAGCTATGTTATTAACAAAGGAAATGGTTCTTTGTTTTGTTCTTGGTGCTCTGTTATGTTCTTTGCATTATCAGTACGAATCTTGTTTCAATCCCTTTTCTTTGTGATCTTGTAGAAAACTCCTATTGAAAGATTGAGTAAATATAAAATATCTTTGAAGAAGTAGTGCCTTGATATTTTCACTTCTAACATCTCGTAGATGAATGAGTTTTCTTTTTTGTGACATAACACCTGATCAATAATATCTTGTTTTTAAACTTTAAATTCATGTTATAGTGAAACAAGAACATGAACTTCAATTTATATAGCATAACACTTCACATTTCATACAAAGGCCTCGCTAAATGAGTTTTCTTTTTCTATGTAACACCTGTTCAATAGTATTTTATTTTGAACTTGAAACTCATGTTACATTGAAACAAGAACACGAACTTCAGTTTAGATAGAAGAATGCTTCACATTTCGTGCAAAGCCCCCGCTATGTTCAAGCTTATGAATAATGTTGTGTCATTATATTACTCATTTATTTATTTTAATAAGATTTATGAATTTATCTATTTTCAACTAGGAGTGGTTTCATTTAAAGAGAGAAAAATACAGATGTCTAAGAGTTTCACTAAGTGAGTCTAAGTCAACCTCAGTGATGCATTGACACTCATGTTTTTTTAACAACTTTGTTGGCCAATTCAAACTCAAAAAAAAGTTTAAAACAAGTCAGATTTGGTATTTTTGAAATTTTATAGTTTTATATTAAATAAAGTGGTAAGGTAGACGCATTTTTTAACAAAAAGGGACTAGATCAAATATATCTTTATTTATTACTGGATCAAAATATATCTTTATTTATTACTTGTTTGTCATGTTTTTATAATGATTTGTGAATTTGTATATTATTTGTTTTATTTATTTAAAATTTAAATATTTATGTCTGATAGTTTATTTAATATTGTATAATGTAAAATGGTGCAAGGAGTTTTTTTTTTTGAAATGTAGAAGGGTCTTTTTAAAATGCAAAAGAATATTAATGAATTTTTTTCTTTTTCAAATGTGTAGGTTGGTTTATGTGTGTGCTTTTGGTCTTTTAATAGTGTATTTTCCTATGTTAATTTTGTTTTTTTATGTATAGTTTTAATGATATTATGTATAATATAAATATCTTGATTTTCTTAATGTATTTTTAAATTATTTTGCAAATTTTGTTGTCTTTGAAACTTTGAAAATAGAGTTTTCTCAATTTTTTTCAAAATATTATTTTATATAATACTTATTTTCTTAAACCTATTTTTACACCTTTAAGGACAAATGCTAGCTATAATTTAAATGGCATAGTTGAAATTTAATCTCATTATGAATAAAAAAAATATGACATTCGGAAATTTGTGCAAATGTAAATTTCATTTATTTCAAGTGTACATTAAATATACACCATTATAACTCATTACTCTATAATTTTAGTAAAAGATAAAGGAGATCTTTTATTTTTTTTCATTTATAAATTAAAGAATTTTTTAAAATAATAAAATAAAATACATTAGTAATGTTGATAATAAATAACTAAATTTAAAATAATAAAATTATTTAAATTTGTTAACTCATATATATATAATTTCTAAAATTTATTTTTATAAAATATAAATAATTATTAATATTTGATATTAAGAGATTCATTTTCCTCGACAAAGCTATTTTAATTCGCCAAACATTATATTTAGCCACCTTGATAGCTGATTTACATTATTAAATAAAAATGAATATCACTTCATACAATGCCAAATAAGGAGATAGGTTTTGACATATTAATGTGAGAGGAGTTCTCATAAATGCATGTATGAGGGGATAGGGAATGTGCATATAATAACTCATTTTAACAGTCCATATTACATTGAAAGGAATTCTCAGAGATGCGTGAAGAGTCACAGTTATTTAAACTGCCCATATTATTGTTTTCAGTTATCGATGACATGTTTGATTTTATTGCAAATTCCAAATTTGTTGACCTAATGAAAGGAGCTGTGATTTCAAAAGTATCTACATAAAGTTTTCTTTGTTTATTGGATGCCAAATTGAGGTTAATTATGGATTTTAAAGATGGGTGGCAGGAGGGGGATGGATTCTCATTAATCCTGAATGAATCATAGAAGATAAGTTTGCATGGGGGCTAGGAAAAAAGACAAATAATCAAGTCAAGGCTTATGGTTTGTTCCTCGGGCTATCTCTGACTCAAAAAAAGGACTAAAGGATATGTATATCCTTGGGGACTCCCTCATTATTATGAAGCATATGAACAATAAGTCATCAACGCAAAAATATAATTTGAACCAAATCATCAAGAGAATTCAGGAAATGATTCCTCTCTTTGGTCATTTACAGTTATTTCATATTCTAAGAGGATAGAGTAAGGAAGCCAATTAGCAAGCCAATGTGGCATGCAAGATGTTAGAAGAAAACAATAATCTGAATGGAATCATGGGAACAATCACTATCCCCTAATGATTTATATGAAAATACAAAATTCAAAATTTATGGTCAAGGTTAGCATGAAAAAAGAAAAAAATTGGATATGGATCGAGGTGTGGGATGGTCCTTCCTTCTCTAGCTCTCCCCCCCACCCCTCCCTGTCTCCTCCCCTTCCCCCCCATCTCCCCCCTTCCTCCCACCCCTCCACCTCACCTATCAAATCATGCTCCATTTCCTCTCATCGTTGGCCCTCCACCTCACCCATAAAATCATCCTCCACTCCCATTCGGGCCTTGCTCTACCCTGTCCCATTGGCCTCCTTCTCCCACGTCCATTATCCGTGCCTTGTGGTTCCTTATCTCAGTAGGGTGCCAGATCTGATGTGTCATGTGCCAGTTGTCTTTGGACATGTGAAACACCTGGTGGAAATTTAAGGATTTGTATAGGAGCTCCTGTTTATTATCCTTGGATCATTCCCTGGTGCCAGTGCATTCAAGGTGTAGGCATGAAAAACTTAGGAGATAGGGAGTGGAATTTATTGCTCCTGTGTTTGTGTGGCCCATTCATGTGGGGGAATTCGAAGCAGCACAAGCGGAAGGTCATTTCATAGAGAAGAGGAATTATTGAGGTTTGTGGTGATGTTTGTGACATGACCTCAATCGATGGCCCCTAATATGACTCCAGTCAAACAATTTTCTATATAAGCATGAGTAAAATTATGTCTCCTTACCAGAATTTTGGGTCCCTATCTATCTAGAGGATTCTTTGGTTAATGACCCAGTGGAAGGGCTCAGGGAGTTTGGGAAGTCTGGGTAGTGGTTTGGTCTAGGTCTTATGCATGTTCGTAAATTCTGAGGGTTGCAGTGGGTTTTCGTAGGATGTTGATAAGGGGAGCGCTCTGTTCGAATAAATGTGTAAGGTGACTTTTTTTGAGTTGCAGTTGAGGGTGATGAGGTGAAAAAAATATATTTTGGAGAGGGTGTCGAGTTATGGGAAGGATCATACAAACTCGTTCAGTACGACCTTTTAGGGGTCGGGTGTTATGGTTTTCAATTATTTGGTCTTTTCTAGTAGGCTCTATCTTGAAATCGTGGATAATTGGAAAAAAATGAGCCATTCTAAGGAGGGTAGCTCTGTTTCGGGAACTTGGGGCCATTTCAGGCCTTAGACAGGCAGACCCTCAGGGTGTATGGTGAAGGATCGTAGAAGGTTCCATGCAGATTGTGCTCATTGTGTCAAAGACCATGCTGAAATTAAGGATGGATTGGCAATAATCCAAAGGTGTATACATCAACAACAGAAGGAAACTCTTGAGATGCAGGAGCAACAATTGGAAAAAAATGAAATAATCTGCCAACTAGAAGATGAAATTGATGCACTGAGGCATTAAATTAAGGATGTTCATTTTAAACTTGATGATAAAGGCATGAAGATGGATGAATAAGATACATGAATCGATCTCAACATTCCGAAAACAATGGGGGAGTAACTGGTTTTGAGGGACCTTTTTTGTTTTTTATTAGTTTTTCGATGTTAAAATGTAAACGTAAACTATTGTTGAATCAGTTTTGTATAATGTATGGCATTAGTCTGGAAGCTTGGGAGAATTTTTTAATTTTGGGGAAGCAAAGTTGGATTGGGTTGATCAACAAACATGTTAAGTTTCCCATGGATGGCTCTGAATTATAGTGTAAATATCCCAATTTTTATCCGCATATGAGCATGGATTAATATACTACTACTACTCTTTCATGTTTATAAAAATTGTGGATTTTAAAGTAGCTATTTGATATACTTCTTCTACCTTTTATTATCCTTTTCTAGTTTCTCCAGCAAAATATTAAATGGTCTACTAGGAAACTCTCTTGATTTCTTTAGCTTGAATAAAAGAATCAACCCTCACAAGAGCAGTGTGACTACCACATAGTTCTAAAAACTCAATCAATTGATAGATAAAACCCACTCCCAAACCCTTCTAGCCACCCTTACTACCTCTTCACACCGAATTGCATATGAAACCAAAATCCTAACCTTAAAGAAACACCCCAAAACGAATAAAAAATTACCCAACATCTTAACAAGATCTAGTCTATTACCCCCAATTTCATGCTAATGAATTTTTCAAATTCTATGAAAAATATGGTGGTGATTTTTTCTTGAATATATGATTCTCCTATTTAATGGAAACACCTCTTTCCTATGGTTGGTCAAAAAAGGAGTGTTGACATGTGTGTTTTTCTATAAATACCTTCTTTATCACCTTGACCATCTAGATCTAACCTTTTAATATTATAAAATCCCTTTCCTATAGGTACATATGAATTCTAAATAAAATTATAAAGAGGTATGAAAACCATGGGTCATTCCCTATTACCAACAAAAGGACCCAATTTGGCATCCATCTATAAATTCCAACCATGCTCATGAAATCTAACCAAGAGATTAATATCGACAACTTCATTCTTGGTTGTCCTGAAAACTCCACATACCATGGGGGGGACGTTTGAAATGTTAACTCCTTCAAGAGGATCCTCCAAAAAATCGACAAGCGCCTCCAAATAATGCACTAGTAACTTCATCCTCAAATTTGCATTCCTCCATGAACCAATGAAGAACCATCACATCCAAATCAATACAAAATTCATGCACATAATCATTTACACACCACATAATTTTTAAACAAAATCCTAAGGTAGATAAATAATCAGATATGAAGTTTATTTTTTATATTTTTAATATAAATTATTATTTTCACATTTTATGTTAACAAATATAACATAAATTGAGAGATGTAGAATAGTTGGTGACACGATGTTTTGTGAAGTAACTCCTTGTGTGAAGTTTTCCAATTCAAAAAATTGTAGGTACAAAAAATACAACCATGTTAAGGGTTAGTGTGGCCCGGGACAAGTGCGATCCCCAAGTGATTTTGATAACTTAATTTCCTTTCTGAGCAAAAGGCTAGTCTTTCAAGTCACAAAAAAACTAGAAAATGAATATAATATATATATATATATATATATATATATATATATATATATATATATATATATATATATATATATATTATATATATATATATATAACATAAATGGAAATATTAATGAATTACACATTCCAGGGAACTCTTCAGATGGTACTTGGAGTAGCCAAAGTCTAGTTCCACAAGTCAGAAAAAAACTAGCAAACAAAATAAAATTATAATATAAATTGAAATATTAATGAATTACACCTTCGAGAGAATTCTTAAAATGACACCTAAAGTAAGTTGGTCAGTAATAATTTTTGGCAACTTAATCTAATGAGACATTGAATGAGACTCAATAATCCACAAAAGAAACCATCCTAAAGACATAACCCATAACCTCTTGTAATTCAAAATACTCAATTACATTAGCTAATCCCATATATATGTTTTTTTGCATTTCACATTTAACCATAATATTTTCTGTTTCCATTTTAATTAATTAATAATATAATTTAAGTGGCACAATTAAAACTTAGTTAGAACACTCATTTTCCACTTTAATTAATTAATACTATAATTTAAGTGGCATAGTTGAAACTTGGTTAGAACGTTCACTTTCCATTTTAATTAATTAACCCGAAAAATTTTCTATTATGAGAATTATCCTCATGACATTGTTCAAATTTGTCGTCCCTGAACAGATGTCCCCTCCACTCAGTAATTGCACATGCCTCTTATTTAAAAAAAATATCACTCAATCAGTCACCTATAAGTGTATATACGTCAGAGAACACCACTGTCGTAGGGGCTATGAAACAGGTGGAAACTATGATAATGTGTTAGAAGCAGAAGTTGAACCAATCATCTCGCCCAAACTTTAGTCCTCCGATTCTTTTTTTCTCTACAATCGACCTTCAGATTTCATAATTTACGATCAAAGATCGCAAATCTATGCTCTCCCCCAAATTTGAAGCCTTTGATTGTTTTTTTCTATGTAATCGGGCTTCATATTTCATAATTTATGATCAAATATCGCAAATCTTTGCTCCGTGATTTTCAAATTCGTGTGTTGGAGATTTCCATTACTGCAAATTCCATCATCACAGAGCTGGGGAAGGTTTTTTCTTCTAAGATTACAGAAGCTTTGAGTGACGATAACGACAAATCTGAGTTCGAGTCCTACATTATAGAGGTATTTATATATTTATTTATTAGTAGAAATTCTTTCGGTAATAATCACATGCAAAAGAACGAGGTCGACGCGTTTCGAACCAACTAGTGTGGTTCATCATCAGGACTATGTGAGAGATCAGATCCAGACAATAAGTATAAATAGATGTAGAAATGGCTCAACTAGCCATTAGGATAACGACTAGTTTGACTTAGAAAAAGTAAAAATTCCATTATTTATTTATTTAATTAATTAATTAATTTATTTATTTATATTTTTAATTAATTTATTATTATTATTTTAATTTATTTATAAAAGCTTCAATATATTTATACAACTAATTGACCAATTAATTAATAAAATGGTAAGTAATTTAACAAATCTTGGTGTATATATGTAAATTTTGATTAAATTATATAATAATCACTTATATAATTAATTCTTTTATTTTTTATTCTTTATTTTTTATATTTATATTTTTATTTTATTTATTTATTTATTTTTTAATTAATTAATTATTTTATTTTATTTTATTTTATTTATTTATTTTTCGACTATGTTTGACTATTTGATAGATGGTTTACTTTTAAATAGATTTCATGAATAAAGAATTAATTATATAAGTGATTATTATATAATTTAATCAAAATTTACATATATACACCAAGATTTGTTAAATTACTTACCATTTTATTAATTAATTGGTCAATTAGTTGTATAAATATATTGAAGGTTTTATAAATAAATTAAAATAATAATAATAAATTAATTAAAAATATAAATAAATTAATAAATTAAATAAATAAATAATGGAATTCTTACTTTTTCTAAGTCAAACTAGCCGTTATCCTAACGGCTAGTTGAGCCATTTCTACATCTATTTATACGTATTGTCTGGATCTGATCTCTCACATAGTCCTGATGATGAACCACACTGGTTGGTTCGAAACGCGTCGACCTCGTTCTTTTGCATGTGATTATTACCGAAAGAATTTCTACTAATTTATATTATGGATCACAGAAGCTTAGATTCCAAAAATATTTATTTATCGTTTAATTGATTAGTTAATTAGCCCTAGCTCTGTTATTAACAAAGGAAATGGTTCTTTGTTTTTTTCTTGGTGCTCTATTATGTTCTTTCCGTTATCGGTACAAATCTCATTTCAATCCCTTTTCTTTATGATCTTGCAGAAAACTCCTATTGAAAGATTGAGTAAATATAAAATATATTTGAAGAAGTAGTGCCTTGATATTTTCGCTTCTAACATCTCGTAAATGAATGAGTTTTCTTTTTTGTGGCATAACACCTGATCAATAATATCTTATTTTGAAACTTTAAATTCATGTTATAGTGAAACAAGAACACAAACTTCAGTTTATATAGCATAACACTTCACATTTCGTACAAAGGCCTCGCTAAATGAGTTTTCTTTTTCTATGTAACACCTGTTTAATAGTATTTTATTTTGAAACTTGAAACTCATGTTACATTGAAACAAGAACAAAAACTTCAGTTTAGATAGAAGAATGCTTCACATTTCGTGCAAATCCCCCGCTATGTTCAAGCTTATGAATAATGTTGTGTCATTATATTGCTCATTTATTTATTTTAATAAGATTTATGAATTTATCTATTTTCAACTAGGAGTGGTTTCATTTAAAGAGAGAAAAATACATATGCCTAAGAGTTTCACTAAGTGAGTCTAAGTCAACCTCAGTGATGCATTGACACTCATGTTTTTTTCAAACTCAAAAAAAAGTTTAAAACAAGTCAGATTTGGTATTTTTGAAATTTTATAGTTTTATATTAAATAAAGTGGTAAGGTAGGCGCATTTTTTAACAAAAAGGGACTAGATCAAATATATCTTTATTTATTACTAGATCAAAATATATCTTTATTTATTACTTGTTTGTCATGTTTTTATAATGATTTGTGAATTTGTATATTGTATATTGTGTGTTAAAGTGTATTTGTTTTATTTATTTAAAATTTAAATATTTATGTCTAATAGTTTATTTAATATTGTATAATGTAAAATAGTGCAAGGAGATTTTTTTTTAGAATGTAGAAGGGTCTTTTTGAAATGCAAAAGAATATTAATGAATTTTTTTCTTTTTCAAATGTGTAGATTGGTTTATGTGTGTGCTTTTGGTCCTTTAATAGTGTATTTTTCTATGTTAATTTTGTTTTTTTATGTATAGTTTTAATGATATTGTGTATAATATAAATATCTTGATTTTCTTAATGTATTTTTAAATTATTTTGCAAATTTTGTAGTCTTTGAAACTTTGAAAATAGAGTTTTCTCAATTTTTTTTCAAAATATTATTTTATATAATACTTATTTCCTTAAACCTATTTTTACACCTTTAAGGACAAATGCTATTTATAATTTAAACGGCATAGTTGAAATTTAATCTCATTATGAATAAAAAAAATAAGACATTTGGAAATTTGTGCAAATGTAAATTTTATTTATTTCAAGTGTACATTAAATATACACCATTATAACTCATTACTCTATAATTTTAGTAAAAGATAAAGGAGAGCTTTTATTTTTTTTCGTTTATAAATTAAAGATTTTTTTAAAATAATAAAATAAAATACACTAGTAATGTTCATAATAAATAACTATATTTAAAATAATAAAATTATTTAAATTTGTTAACTCATATATATATAATTTCTAAAAATTATTTTTATAAAATATAAATAATTATTAATATTTGATATTAAGAGATTCATTTTCCTCGACAAAGCTATTTTAATTCACCAAACATTATATTTAGCCACCTTGATAGCTGATTTACATTATTAAATAAAAATGAATATCACTTCATACAATGCCAGATAAAAGGTCCACTAAAAGTAAGGAGATAGGTTTTTTTAGATGTGAATTAATATTTTATAAATGATAATTTTAAATATATTTTTTATAACTATTATGTCGAGAAATGTTTTATAATTTAGTGTGAGAGATAAAGTAGTGTTTATGAATAAGTATATATATTTAAATAATAATTTAATATGGAACAAAGTTTTTAAAAATGAATTATTAGATAAAAAAATCATAACAAGAGATAATATTGATTAATTAAAAAATAAGTAAAATAAAAAACGATTCAATTAATTTTTTCTAATGTAATTTTGTTTTACAAACAATTTAAAAATATATATATATAATATACATATGTCATTAACATAAATTTCAATAATAATGATTTATTTTAAGAAAAATAAAAAAGAATTTAATTAATTTTTTCAAATGTAATTTTGTTTTACGAACAATTTAAAAAAAATATTATATATATATATATATGCCATTAACCTAAATTTAAATAATAATGATTTATATAACATGTGGATGTATAACATAGGTTATAAAATAATAAAATAGAAATAGAAATAATAATAAAATAATAAAAATATAAGTTTAGTTAAAATAAAAAATTATTAGTAAATTAGATTAGATCTATTTTAACCTTGGATTTATTAAGAACTTAGAGGGATCATTGTGTTTAGAGGTGCTTATTACTAATTAGATTAGATCCATCTTAATTCTTGATATATTAAGAATTTATAGGGATCACCATCTTAACCCTGGATATGTTAAGCACTTATAAGGGTCATTGTCAGTATAGTAAAGATGTTGTAGCATCCCTAAATGAGTATAAACATGTAAATATCAATTCAATATGAGAGAGATGTTATAGCATATGTAAAATGAACCATTAAATAATAATAATAATATTGGCTCAATTAGAAAAGTAATAAAAATTAAAAAGTAACAAAAATAAAAAAAATTGGTTCCATTTAATTTATTATATTTTAATTTTTTTTTTTATTAATAAAAATTACAATTTTTTTTTTTGAAAAAATCAAAATGTGCATATGACATTAACATAAATTTAAATAATAATGATTTATATACTCGTTCAAAAAGAGATTTTCATTTTGAGAGATTTAATCTTTCTCGATGTAGAAATTATACAAGAAGCATGTATATCTTGGATTCACCCGATCTAACAATGTGCTAAAGTTAAATACTGAATCACTTCTACAAATATTTTACAGAATTAAAAACACAATCTCTAATCACATGAACATGAAGAAAGATCAATCAAACACAACACAGATAATTTCCTGGGAAAAACTTACATCTAAAAATCCCACTATCTTCTATTTTATATTAAGCATGGATCATGAAACAATTACATACAAAAATATTCTCACAACAGCCCTCCAGTACATCAGCTAATTGTATCTCATTTTCATATGCAAAACTGACCAACACAGCCAATTCTCAGCCTCCAGACAACCTGCCTTGCTTGTGCAATCCCTGATGGTAAAGATCCCTAAAAGATAGGAATTCTTTCCTGCCTTCATTGCACAAGTATCATGGGAACTCCAATGGGTGTTTGACTACATGTGTGCAAGAAGATAATGTCACAACTGATAGTCAACCTCCCTTTCACCTAGAGCTCAACTAGGTCTCCACTCGATCTGACATGCATGCAGCTAATAATATTAAATCCTCAGTTGCATGTGAGATCATTGATTGTGAATTAATTAATATTTAATTCACTAGATCTCTCACTAGTGTATCTTCAGTTACAACTATCACAACTGAGTTTAAGTCACTTAACTGAGTTAAATTGTTTACAACTTGCACCAACTCATGCAACACTGCACTTCAAACTCTGTTACAACTAGAATTACTCAGCATGTCCCACCAACTAACCTCTAACTTGAAATCCACTAGCTAACTGAATTTTCCACTTCAGTTAAATATTTCAAGTCCACATTGAGAATATATTACAGTTTAATTTCCATCTAAATTAAGGGATAATAAGAATAGAAATGCACCCAAAAATGGCACTATGGACCCCACCCCAGTTTGGGTGTTTAATGCAACCAGGTGCTAAATGCAACTAGATGCTTAATTCACTAGGCGTGGGTGTTGAATCTCAACACTCCCTCTCAACGATAAAGGGATTATCCTTCACGTCGATCATTTCTATATGGTATTCAAATTTTCTCCTAGTGAGTGCCTTCGTCAGAATATCCGCATCCCGATCTTCTGTGGGAATGTACTGAAGTAACATGATCCTCCTCTATATACAATCTCTGAAATTTTGGTACCATATATCTATATACTTGGACCTATCATGAAACACATGATTAATCGAGAGTTTAATGAAACTCTAATTATCACAATGAATCAATGTCGGATCCAGCTGAGAATCAAACAAACCAACCAAGATTTTTCTTATCTAGATAGCCTCACATGCAACTTGACTTGCTGCCATGTATTCCACTTCCACTACACTGAGTGCCACATATCTTTGTTTCCTATTGTACCAGGAAAATGTTGTCGACCCAATGCTAAATATCCCCCCTAATGTGCTCTTTCTGTTCGATGTACTTCCAACCCAATATGCATCCGTGAAGCCATGAAACTTCACTCCATCCGTCCTTATGTACCATAAGCCATACTCTGATGTGCCCTTTAGTTTTCTCACAACATGCTTCCCTGCCTTCCAAAAGATTTTGGTAGGCTTAACCATAGCTTGACCCAACTGGTTAAATGCGTAGCAAATGTCTGGTTTTGTGTTCACTAGATACATTAGAGAAACCACTAATTGTCGATAGATAGTAGCATCCACTACCTCTCTAGAAGTAGCATCCTATTTCCTCCAATTTCTTGGAAGAGGAGTATCCATGGGTTTGCATCTCTCCATGTTAAAATTACCCAGTATCTCCTTGCAGAATTTCCTTGAGACACAAAAATTTCACCATCCTGCTGCCATATTTCCAATCCAAGGAAATAATGGAGGCCCATATCATTCATTTCGAACTCTCTTGCAAGATCCTCCTTGCATGAGTGTATCAGCTACTCATCACCAATCAAAATTATATCATCAACATAAAGAAAAACTATCAATATCTTACACTCAACCACAATCTAGTATAGGTTTGCATCTGCTTCACTTTTGGTGAAGCCCGGTTCGGTGAAATAGATGTATATTCAAGTGTACCAAGCACGGGGTACTTTCTTCAGCCCAAACAACTCTCTTTTCAGTCAACACACATGCGACTCACTGTCGAAGATCTCGAAAACTTCAGGCTACTCTATGTACACCTCTTCCTCAATGATCCCATTGAGAAATGAAGTTTTCACATCCATCTGATGAATTTTCCAACCCATCTATGCTGAGAGTGCAAGGATGAATCTTATGGAAGAGTACCTTGCAACAGTTGCAAAATTATCATCATAATCTATCCCCTCGATCTGTGAGAAAACCCAGGCCAAAAATATAGCCTTGTATTTATCCACACTCCCAGCAATAGCTTACTTTACCTTGTAGATCCATCTCGAACCTACCACTGATTTGTTAACTAGTCTTGGGACTATCTCCCATGCACTGTTTTGAAAATGGATTCATACTCCACCATTGCATCAACCCAAGTAGGTTGTTGAACTTCTTCCTTAAAGGAATATGGTTCAGTCACAATACATTTTCTCATAAGAGCCATGTATCCAGTAAATCGGTCAGGAGACTGTCTCTATCTGCATTGTGAAGTAGGGGCTCCTACATTTTGTGCAGCGTCAAGTCTCAGCCTATCAACTTCTGTGGTGCGCCTTCTGCCATTTTTGATGGATAGCTCTGCATGAGTGATTTCCTCCACTCCATGAACCTCCTCATGTGGTTGATCCACATCTTGAGACTCGTCCTTGGGAACCAACATTTCCTCCTCTGCATGCAATTACAGCTCCCTCTCAAGGGAAGACCGCATGGCTTTCCCTCATCCAATTTTACATCCCGTCGCACAATATTCATTCTGTTGTTTGGAAAATACACACGATAATTATGGGGTTTTTATGTGTACCCCACAAAAATCCCAAATTCAGCATTCAGTTCCAGCTTCTTCCTGGCATCCTTGGTCACATGCACATAAATAGATGAGCCAAAAATATTAAAGTGTGAAACATCAAGTTTCTTACCATTGAAAGCCTCTTCAGGTGTACTCATGCCAAGTACTCTATGAGGACAACGGTTTTGCGTATAAACCGTAGTGTTTCATGCTTCCTCCCACAAATGCATTGGTAGACCCTGATCATGCAACATCGCTCGTGTTGTACCCATGATCGTTCTGTTCTTCCTCTCCCTGACCCCATTCTATTATGGGTTATGAGGCGCTATGAGTTATTTTCAAATTCCTTCTTTGCTACAAAATTTATTGAATTCGTTAGAAATGTATTCTCCACCATTATCACTCCTAAGAGCCTTCACTTGCTTCCCCAACTCTTTCTCCACCAATGCCTTAAACTCACATAACTTAGAGAATGTTTGATCTTTCTTCTGCATGAAGAAGATCCAAATTTTACGAGAAAAGTCATCAACAAAGACTACATAGTACTTATGTTTTTATGTGGAAGTAATCAAGATTGTTCCACACACGTCTATGTGAACTCTCTCAAGGATCTCCGAAGCTTGGTTTTAATTCTCATGAAAGGTGGAATTGACATAATTCCCTATGGTGCAACCCTTGCACTGATCTAACTGAGCAAGTGTTCCCATTGGAAGTCTAGTAGAAATTTTTTGCATGACTTTCAAGGCTCCATGACGAAGATGGCCCAATTGCCTGTGCCATAATTCAACCTCATACCGGATCACCATTGTTTCCATATTTACCATCATGGCAACGCATCCATAGACCTCTAGCTTGTAGAGATTCTTAACTTGAATCCCTATCCTTTTGGCTTGACCCATTGTTTTATGTCACAGGAAAGCTTTTCCATCACTAAAAACAATGACATAGCCTATGTCCTACAACGTTACGACTGAGACCAAATTTTTCTTCAGACCTAATACATGCATTACATCTTTTAATTGAAATGGTTTACCTGAATCCCTCTGAAAGGTAATGGTACCAATCTCAGTATCACTATACCATCCATCATCGCCCATCTCAATATGCATCTGGAGATATTTCTCCTCCAAGTCACTGAAAAGTTCCTCATCTCCTGTCATGTGAAAGGAAGTGCAACTATACAAATACCACATAGATCACAATGCACTTGACACCATGCATGTGATCAATGAGAAGTCAAGCTCAAATTGTGAGCCAAGGACCTCCCTAGCTGCAAATCCAACAACCTTCTTGTTCTTCTTCTTTTGTGGGAAGTTAGTAGCAAAATGCCCATGTTCGTGACAGTGAAAACAATTCACCTTGGACATGTCCTGCTTCTTGCCTTTGGACTCATATTTTGAATGGAATTTCTTCCCCTTCCCCTTCCTCGCCTTGGCAGCCAAATCAAAATCCTCTTCATCCTCATTCTTATATGAAGATTCATCTCTGGTGTTCCATATGAACTCCTCCTACATCAAATCCGATCACAGTCGTTCCCAGTCTAGCAATCTTATTTTTCATTGGTAGAGTCTTGATAATTGTGCCAACTCTTAGGAAGTCCTAAGAGATCCAAGCTCACAAAATCATCATCATCAATTGTTATTCCCACACTCCCTAGTTCATCCCTACATTGGACAAACTTCGTGAGATATTTTGGAATGGTATCACCCTTTTCCATCTTGATCTTCCTGAGTTTATATTTGAGTGCCAATTTCCTATTGTAATTGCTTCTTTGGAATAGATCTATCAAAGCTTTCCACATAGAATATAGCTTTCCCATGGAGGCTTGAGACAATGTGGTCTCGTACTCCCTCCAAGAGGATCCTCCTCTCCTTTGCCACTTTCTTTTGCCATGCATCAAGATTTGCAACATCTGCAACATCTAGCTTAGGAACATCTTTGTCAATGAATTCCTTCAAGCCATTATCTTTGAGTATTTCCTCCATCCTGTCCTTCCAAGAAATGTAGTTCGAGATGCCCTCGAGTGCATACTCTAACCTCAAGACATTGAAAGTCATTTCAATCTTGAATTAATTGTAGCACCAAGAAAGTATTTATACAAATTCGAATTCTATCTAGTTACAAACTCAGCTCCTGATTCACTTCAACAGTTTCGTATGCTATGATACCATGTAGAAATTATACAAAAAGCATGTATATCTTAGATTCACCTGATCTAACAATGTGCTAAATTTAAATATTGAATTTCTTCTACAATTCTTTTGCGGAATAAAAAACACAATCGCTAATCACATGAACATGAAGAATAATCAATCACATACAATACAAATAATTTCCCCGGAAATCTTATAGCTAAAAACCCCACTATGTTCTACTGTATATTAAGCATGGATCATGAAACAATTACATACAAAACACTTCTCACAAGAGCCCTCTAGTACATCAACTAATTATCTCTCACTGCCATATGAAAAACTGACCAACACAGCAAAATCTTAGCCTCTAGTCAGCCTGCCTTGCTTGTGCAATCCTTGATGGTAAAGATCCCTAAAAGATAGGAATTATTGCCTGCCTTTACTGCACAAGTATCATGGGCACTCCAATGGGTTTTTTCCTGCATGTGTGCAAGAATATAATGTCACAAATGATAGTCAACCTCCCTTTCACCTAGAACTCAACTGGGTCTCCACTGGATCTAACATGCATGTAGCTAATAATAGTAAATCCTCAGTTTCATGTGAGATTAATAATTGTGAATTAATTAATAATTAATTCACTAGATATCTCACTAGTGCATATTCACTTACAACTAGCACAATTGAGTTTAACTCACTTAACTGAGTTAAATTGTTTACAACTTGCACCAACTCATGCACCACTGCACTTCCAACTTTGTTACGAGTAGAATTACTCTACATATCCCACCAACTAACCTCTAACTCGAAATCCACTAGCTAACTAAATTTGCCACTTCAGTTGACTATTTCAAGTCCACATTGAGAATAGATTACAGTTTAATGTCCATCTAAATTAAGGGATAGTAAAAATATACATGCACCCAAAAATAGCACTGTGGGCCCCACCCTAGATTGGGTGCTTAATGCACTAGGTGTGGGAGCCGAATCTTCTTGTTTAATCTCAACACTCGACACTTCGTAGATCCGGAGTTAAGATGGATCTATGCTCTTATTTTAAGAATCATATAGTTTAAATATTTTATGATTTGGATTATGGAGTTAAGATGGATCTATATTGTTGTTTTACAAATCATATATTTTAAAGATTTTATGATTTGGATTGTTTATAGTTATGTTTTTATCTAAATTTTAGTTAAAGATTTAAATAAATTGTAAAGATTTAAATAAATTATTCTAACTGTAAATATTAATGGCTGAAATTTCACAATCCAAATATAATAGGGATTTTCTGAAAAGTTAAACTCGTTTTAGATAAAAATTACAAATTTGAAAAAAAAAGGTTACAATTTCATTTATTCTTCTAAATTCTTGTGATGATTGTTAAATAAAGATAAATTGAAAAATGTTTAGACTTCTCATTAAATGACCATGATAATTACATGTTTATAAATGGAGAAAGTTAATACATTGAGAAGCTCAACCCTTTTCTAGTACATGATTTTCTTCCAAACTCATAAGAATTTTGTTTGAAAGAGTATTGGTTCCATGTAATTGATAACATTTTTGACCCTAGTCCATTTAAAAACTGTTGAGAATGCAACAAGATGATGAGCTTAGTGGAAAGAAGTCGCCTTCACTAAGTGGGCCCGCAGGCTATTTTTGGCACAAAGTCTATTTTTAGACATATGGATCATGTTCTATGAGTTGCAGGATGCTATTTGTGGATGGTTGGTCAAGTTGGAGAAAATAGATGGACTTCTATTTTTAGACATATCGTGGAATCTATTTTTAGATTTCCGACTAAAAAATAGATATGTCGAATATTATTAGCTCTTAATAATATTTGGACTCTAAACATTATCTTATTCTCTTGGAGCTACTTCGTGTTATGCACATGCATGTAGCACATGCACGTATGTAAGGAATTGCACGCTATTCCCTGAGGGTTTAATGGAGCTATTGCATGGAGAATTCGCTTAGAACTCGTAGTGCGAGATTGGGGGAGTTGATTGAGGAGTTAATGGAGTTGTGTTCAGCTTTAACCTGACTAAACATAGTTGAGCTAGTTGTATCTAGTCTAACCGATTGATACACTAGTAGAGTGGTGTGAATTAATTATTAATTAATTAACTAATTATTAACTCACAAATCAACTAAATAATACATCGATAACTCGCTGCATGGACAGGGCTTTCTGTGGAGACCATGAAGAGGTAGGTGAAAGAGAAAAGTTTGACTATGCAGCCAGACCATACTTGTGTAGAAATTTCTGTCAATAAATCACTTATTCAATGGAGATTAACCCGATTACACATCAATTTCGAATTGCATGCATAACACATAATCTCTATCCACAATTAATTGTCACATGACGGAAATAACAGAAGCAATCGCACATCAAATAAATCACACATTAACTCCCGCATGTATGGGGAAAGCCCTATGGCTGAAAACTCTAGCCTATCGTGTATATTATAATGGAGAAATCATGTAAAAAAACAAGTACAATACTCCTCACAAGTACTCAAGACTTTCTCATAAAGTCATTACACTAGCTAGCTCGCCTTTGACAGGGTTACCCTGGGTTCAAAACTCACCTGCTAATTGCCTTGCCTCTATTGCGAAATAAAGGTCTCGTCTATATAGAGATCCAAAGGTTCGAATCTCCTTGGCTTGATTGTGCAATTGTCATGGAAAATTCCTCCATGTGGTGCAAATCTCATGCACAACTGCGATCCTCCCAACCGATAGCTATACTCACCCTTTCATCTACCTCTTTCATCAGTCTCCACTCGAACTGATCATGCAACGTAGTGAACTCGATGTGTTCTTGAGTTGACTAATAGAGTTATTAATTAATGAATTAAATAATATTTAATTCACTCCACTCATAACTAATTGATTATGCTAGTTAAACTAATCTCAACTAGTTCAACTAAAATAAACATGTATATACACTCCACTATCCGTCTCATTAACTCCTCCAAAATCTCATGCCATCGAAGTCCAAATGAAGTCAACCATGCAAGATGCCATCAAACCCTAGGAACCACGTGATTCCTCTCGTCGATTGCATGAGCCACCTCCATGACTCGAATCGAAGTGCTCCAAGAGAGTAAATCACGATGTTTATAGTCTAAATATTATTAAGGGTAAATAATATTTGACTTCCATATTTTTTAGGAGAGTGCCTAAAAATAGCCTTCGACCCTAAAAAATATGAGTCTCATCTATTTTTACCAACATGTCGCATACTTCAAGAATCTCCAACTTGAATCCCTCGAATCATGCTCCGTATGTCTAAAAATAGACATAGTCTAAAAATAGACTTTAAGGGCTAGAATTTGCTCCTGCGTGCCCACTTAGTGAAGCGACTTCATTTCACTAATCTCCATCATCTTGCCCGCATTCTCAACATATCTGGGTGCATGAGTTTGCACCACACATTGATGGAGATGCCAATGAGGATTGTGCAAAAGGCATACCGCAGGGATTCGAACTTAGATTGGGCCATTATTCATCTTGGATTGCGTAGAGAGGGCAGTGCTAATAGGTGGAGCAGATTGGAGCATGTGTTTTGTTAGATCTGAGCTTGTGTAGTGTGTAACAATTGGAGATTGTACCGAGAGCTTGTGAGGAGTTTGTACAATTATTGTTACATGATCTCTATCATTATAATATACGTGATAGTTGGGGGTTTTCAACTTTAAGCTTTCCCATAAATACGTGTTTATATGTGTGATTGTTTATGGTTTTAATGTGTGCATGCCATTGTTTACATTTTTGAAAATTCATGATCAATAGTAGAAGAGGTTATGTATTATGCATGAAGCTCTAAAATAGTGTGTGAGACAGGATAATCATCGGTGAATAATTTAACAATTATTCAAATTTCTACATGGTATCGTGAGCGTATTGATCATTGGGAGCACTGCGAAGACATTGAAGTCGTTAGGTCCCTATATCACTAGTATAGTCCTTTATTATGGTTAGTTTAACCCCCCTTTTTATTGTTATTATTGAACCCTTGTAACCCCCATTTTTTGTTATTATTGTGCCCTTAAATTATTATTGTTAGGTCGGTTAGGATTACATTGTGGCTCCACTAGGATTACTTTATGGCCCCATGGACTCCTATATATAGAAAGGAGGTTTTGTAAATTGTATCATCCAAGAATTGTCTCATTTATGTAATGTATTGGAGGTTCTCCCCTCGGGAAGTGGCTTATTTTTTAAGGCGTTCATATCTCTTTTTCTTTCTATTTTTGGAGCCGCTACACAACATTTGGTATCGAGGTTTGGGATTCTAGGGTTTACTGCTCCAAACAAAGGTCATCGTGGCATTTTTCACTATAAATTTTTTTTCACGAAGCTTCAGAAGCTGAAAGTTTTAGGGTGCAAGCTGAAATATTGAGGAAGTTTGTATAAAAAATTTCAGAGCTTGGTTCGCAATATTTTCGGAGATATGATCTGCAGAAGTTAGGTCGTTTTTTAGACTCCTAAACAGGTCATCGTGGAATTTGCGCTTATAAAAAAATTTTTCTATGAAGGTTCAGAATCTGAAATTCATAATGTGCGAAGCTGAAATCCTGAAGAAAGTCATAAAAAATATTTCAGAGCATGGTTCGCAATATTTTTGAGATATAATCTGTGGAAGGTAGTGCTTTTTCGAGGCTCCCCGAATTTCATGTCAAAGAGGTGATCGTGGGAAAAGTTCAATAACTCTCTCTCCGGGCATCGGATTGAGTGCCTAGAAAGTGGCTGCAAGTAAACAGACCACAGTTTCTTGGCTACCAATTTCAGAGACGAAGGACAAAACAGTGACACGTGTCGGCCGTACAAGTTCGCTCTATCGAACCAGTCAAAAGTTGGGATCACCGTGGGAGATTGGAAATAACTTTGTCTTGAAGAATCCAAATCGCATCATATCCGTGGCATTTGAAAGGACAGCTCTGAAGGCTACTACAGAAGTGAATTTTCAGATATTTAATATTCTCAATTACATATATAATTCAATTTCAATACAGAGCTCCTAAAAAAGCAAGTAAAAGATGTGTATTTTTTTTCCAATTGCATAAGTCTTGTTTGAAGAATCAAGTTGAATTGATTCCAAGGGAATATTAGTAGAATAGATATCAGCATTGGATTCTAAAATGGCCCCCTAAAAAAGAATTCAACTCCCATTAAGCCTTTAGAAGGCTCTACTATGACTCATGAAGACGAAGAATGGCAACATGACATATCAAAATTACAAGAGCAAGTGCAACAAATTTCAAGCTTCGCAAAGAACAACAAAAAATGAAATGGAAGTTTTGAAGAAAGGTATGGAAACTAAGATGGATGGTTTGAAGAAAGGCGTGGAAGCTAAGATGAATGGTTTGGAATCTAAGATGGATGGCATGGAAGTGGGCATGGAAGCTAAGATTGATGACATGGAAGCTAAGATCGATGAAAACATGAAAGACAACATGGAAAACATGAAGAATGATCTAAAAGACACATGGAAGGCTTGATGACAAGCTTAAAACAAGAAACGATTCCTAGTGGCGTGAAATATAGTAGAAGAACCTCATGATGAGAACAAAATAAATGTTAATCGTGATTTCATAACCCTCTAATGTTGGCGTGAAGAACCACCATATTCCAAAAATGGATATGAGGAAGTTTGATGGAAAGGATCTGTAACATGGATACTACAGTATGGAGCAATATTTTGATCTCCATAACATGCAAAACACACAAAAGGTATGCATTGCAACTTTACATTTAGAACAAAATACATTTGTATGGTATCAATGGCTTTTGTCTCCGTAAAAAAAATTGTCACTTGGTCAATTTTTGACGAGGGAAAATGATAGCAGACATTATGAGGATACAAAGAGCAACACCTTCTTTAGCCAATTGATAAATCTCAAACAAAAAGGGTTTAGTGGGGCAACACATTGAGGAATTCCAAAAATTGAATATAAGTGTAATCGGGTATTCCGAGGAACACAGGATTGATCTCTTCATAGGCACTCTAAAGGATAACATCCAACATGAAGTTCGTGTTTTGGAGCCCGATTCATTGGAGAAGGCATTCAGTGTTGGCAAGAAAAAGTTGAATGTAAAGTTATGGAAGACAAGGAAGCCTACCACTCAATTCTATAAAGAAGGAAGTGTTGCTACACCTAGATTTCCACAACATACAAGGTTGACACCACAACAATTGGAAGAAAAAAAGAGCAAAAAGGGTTTGCTACAGCTTGTGATAGCAAATACACTAAAGGTCATAAAGTGTCTGAAAAGAAATTATTTTACATAGATTCCAAGAAGAAGAAGAAAATGAACAAGAAGAGGAAGAAATGAATCCAACCATATCATGTAATGCATCGGTAGGAATTACCACTCCTCAAACTCTCAAGATAGCAGAGGATCAGTATCAAGAAGAAAAAGGTAATAGTGTTGATTGATTCGTGTAGCACCCATAATTTTATTCATTGTAAGGTAGCCAAAGAATTAAATTGTTTCCTATACCCAACACTGCAATGTCAAGTGATGGTTGCAAATGGAGGAACTATAAATTGCTCTGAAAATGCCATAATATCAAGCTCAACCATGGGGGAATATGTATTGACTAGTCCAATGCTTTCCATTCCTATGGAGGTGGCCGATGTTGTACTAGGAGTACAATGGTTACAATCTTTGGGGATTCGTAGCTTTTAATTTTTCAAGAACTTTTCTTGAAATTTTTTTCTGTAAGGAAAAGAAGTCGAATTGTGCAGGTATTGAAGGGAAGCCGGGAAGGATAATAAGCTCTAATGTCATGAAAAAGCTTCTAAAGAAACAACAACGAGGTGTAATTGCACAATTATGCTCACTAGAAGTTCACATCAAAATCATCTATTTTTTTGGCATCTCCAACAAGTCAATCATTCCAAGGTGTTTGAAACTCGAAAGGACTCTCACCTATTCTGTGATCATGATCATGATATTCATTTGATTCCAAGAAGTGTTCCTCCAAACATCAGGGCCTTATAGATATCCTTACTTCCAAAAGAGCGAAATTGAACGTATGATTGCGTAAATGTTAGAAAAGGGTGTATAATTCAACCTAGTCAAAGTTCTTTCTCTCGCTTCCCTATATTTTTGGTACACAAGAAGGATGGATCATGGCGAATGTGTCCGGATTATAGGGAGCTCAATAAGCTCACCATTAAAGAAAAATTTCCTCATTCTCGTGATTGATGAATTATTGGATGAATTACATGGAGCAATTTATTTTACCAAGTTGGATCTTCGTTCGCAGATATCATCAAATTAGAATGAAGACCGAAGATATTCCAAAAACAAGCATTTTCGAACTCATGAGGGTCATTATGAATTTTTGGTCATGCCTTTTGGTCTTACCAATGCACCTTCTACATTTCAAGGGTTGATGAATTCCATTTTCAAACCCTTCCTTAGAAAAATTTGTGCTAGTATTTTTTTGATGATATACTAATCTACAAGCAGTGTCTTGGAAGGATCATGTTGAACATGTTGACAGGGAAAGCTCAAACTATTGCAGAGAAACAATTATATGCAAAAAAAATCCAAATGTTTCTTTGGAGTAACAAGAGGTGGAATATTTGGGTCACATTGTATCTCACGAGGGTGTTAAAGTAGACCCTAACAAAATTAAAGCCATTAAGGAATGGAAAGTCCCCACAACCATAAAGAATTTGCGAGGATTTCTCGGGTTAATAGGGTATTATCACAAGTTTTTTAAGAATTGTGGCAGAATAGCAGCACCTCTAACAACATTATTGAAGAAAGATGCATTTTCATGGACTCCTGAAGCAACTAAGGCCTTTGAACGTCTTAAGGAGGCAATGTGCCATGCACCTGTTTTAGCTACGCCAGTACTTCACAAAAACCTTTTATCAGGAATGTGATGCCTTAGGAAATGGAATTGGTGTAGTTTTGATGCAGGGAAGAAAGACCCATTGCTTTTGAAAAGTCGCCCAATCAAAGGAAAGTATTTTCACAAAAACCTATTTATGAGAAGGAAATGTTAGCAATACTCGCATGCACTAAAGAAATGGCGAACTTACCTAATGGGAAGACACTTCAAGGTAAAAACCGATCATAATAGTCTTAAACACTTTTTGGAACAAAGACTATCATCGAAGAGCAGACAAAAATGGGTCACAAAGATGTTGAGTTATGACTTTGAAATAATCTACAAAAAGGAAAGCTTAATGTTGTTGCGTATGCACTCTCAAGAAAGAATGAAGAGGTGGAAGCATTGCTTTGTGTCATTTCTATTATCCAACCAGATTGGATAATCAACAAGAGATGAATGGAAGAAGGACAAAGATGTATGGACACTCATTCAAAAGTTGCAGCAAGATCCTAGTAGCATCCGATACATTTAGTTGGAAAAATGATTCCTTATGGTACAAAGATCGCTTATATCTTTGCAAGAATTCCCAACTAAAACAAAAGATTCTTCCGGAATTGCACACTTCTCCTTTAGGAGGACACTCAGATTTTTAAAAACTTATCACGTTGTAGTGAAGAAAGAATTTTTTTGGGATGGCCTTAAATCCGATATTCAAAAGTTTGTGGCGGAATGTTTGGTTTGCTTATAGAATAAAGTGGAAACAATTAAGACCCCGGACTTCTACAACCTTTATCCATTCCAAGTCAACGTTGGGAGGAGATTTCAATGGATTTTATCATCAGGTTTACCTAAGTTTGAAGGAAAGAGTGTCATCATGGTGGTAGTTGATAGACTTACCAAGTATGCACACTTTTGTGCATTATCTCACTCCATTTAAAGCAAGTACAAATGCCACTACATTTATGGATAGAATCTAAAAACTACATGGAAGCCCAAGGGTTATTGTGAGCTGTAGAGATCCCATTTTTATCTGGGAAATTTTTGGACTGGAGTTATTTTCTTGTTTGGGTACTCAATTAGCTCATAGCTCATCTTATCATCCTCAATCCGATGGTCAAACCGAGATCGTAAATAAATGTTTGGAAGGATATCTTCGTTGTTTTGTATCGATAAACAAACACAATGGGTTAAGTGGTTACCTCTTGTCTGAATGGTGTATAACACTTCTTCCATACCTGTAAAGAAAAATGACCCCCATTTATGGCACTTTATGGATATCATCCACCATCCATCACATCATATTTAAGAGAAAAATTCAAAGGTTCAAGCGAAGGAAGATCACATCGAGCATCAGCAAGAAGTTCTCCAAATCTTAAAGGATAACCCCTGAATTTGGCACAAAATCGAATGAAACAACAAAAGCATCAACATCGCAACAAGAGAAGTTTTGATGTAGGAGATTGGGTATTTTACTGCTACAACCATACAAACAAATGTCCCTCAAGAAAGCTAAGAAGGATAATAAATTATCACCAAAGTACTATGGTCCTTACAAGGTGTTGCAAAAGATTGGTTCTATGGCATACAAATTGGAGCTTCCTCGCTTTCTTCACGCAGTACATCCAAGCTTTCCATGTTTCATGCTTAAAGAAGGTTATAGGTGAAAATCTTCCAGCTCAAACAATATTGCCGTAACTTGATGAGGAAGGAAAAATAATATTGGAACTGAAGTGGTCATGGAAACAAGAACTCAACAGCACTACGTAATCGGTCAATTTCGCAGTATCTCATCAAGTGGAAGAACTTACCCACCGAAGATTCTACATGGGAGGATGCGAATTTTATATGTAAGCACCGGTAGCTACCAAGTGTTGAGGACAACACTTTTTTGAAGGAGAGGGCATGTTAGGTCCCTATATCACTACTATAGTCCTTTATTATGGTTAGTTTAACCCCTTATTTGTTATTATTGAACCCTTGTAACCCCCATTTTGTTATTATTGTGCCCTCAAATTATTATTGTTAGGTCGGCTAGGATTACATTGTGGCCCACTAGGATTACATTATGGCCCCATGGACTCCTATATATAGAAAGGAGGTTTTGTAAATTGTATCATCCAAGAATTGTTTATTTATGTAATGTATTGGAGGTTGCCCCCTCGAAGTGGCTTATTTCTAAGGTGTTCATATCTCTTTTCTTCTATTTTTGGAGCTGGTTACACAATAGAAGCGGTTGAGTTTTGTGCTGGTGGAATTCGAATTTGCAGTAGTGTTTTCTTGGTGTCGAAGTTGAGATGTATTTCAACGGATTGTGATTGGAGTATGCCCTTGAGGGCAGATCAAATTATATTTCATGGAAGGACAGGATGGAGGCGGTGCTAGATGACAATGGGTTGAAGGAGTTCATAGATGCAGAAATTCCAAAGCCTACTTCTACTGATGCTGCTGTACTTGATGCATGGCAAAAGAAGACAACAAAGTGTCGAAGGATTCTGTTGGAGGGCATGAAAGATCACATAGTTTCCAGCCTTCATGGTAAGGCTTCTCCTTTCTTGATGTGGAAAGCCTTGACATATTTATTCCGAAGCAAGAGCGACCAGAGGAAGTTGGCGCTCAAGGATAAACTCAGAAACATAATGATGGAGAAAGGCGACAGTATGCCTAAGTACCTCATGAAGTTCACCCAATGCAGGGATGATCTGGGAAGTGTGGGGGTGACTGTAGATGATGAGGAATTAGTGAGCTTGGATCTCCTTGGGCTTCCGAAGAGTTGGCATTCCTATCAGGACTCTGTCAATGGTCAGGAGAAATTTCCAGGATGGGAGCGACTTTGGTCGGATCTTGTGCAAGAGGAGATAAGGCGGAGTACCAGGGATGGATCTCCATCAAAGAACTCTAATGAAGAGAATTGCGCTTTGGCTGCCAAAGAAAAGAAGGGGAAGAGCAAGAAAGCTTCTCATTCCGGTGCGAAAGGCAAGAAGCAGCACATGTCCAAGGTGAAGTGCTTTCACTGTCACCAACACAGACATTATGCCACAAATTGTCCGTAGAAGAAGAAAAATAAGCAGGCTGCTGGATTTGCAGCTGGAGAGGCCTTAGCCTCGCAGTTTGAGCTAGATTTTTCGCTGATCGCATGCTTGGTCTCAAGTGTGATGGGTTCAGTGTGGTTTTTGGACAGTGGTGCGGCTTTTCACATGACAGGAGATCGAGATTTGTTTACTGATCTGGATGAGAAAGATCTTGGAGTGCACATCGAGATGGACGATGATGGTAGATACAGTGTGACCAATATTGGTACCATTTCCTTTGAGAGGGAGTCTGGTAAACCCTTCGTATTGAAGGAAGTGATGCATGTTCCAGGATTGAAGAAGAATATTATCTCTGTGGTGATGTTAGAAGACAAGGGATATGATGTTGTCTTTAGCAAGGGAAAGGCTTTCCTGCGCAGTAAGGCAACTGGTGAGACCCGGAGGATAGGGGTTCGAGTTAAGAACCTTTATCAATTGCAGGTAGATGGCTGCGCAGCAATGGCAGGCAAGGCAGAAGGAGTGGTGAGCCGAGATGATGGCGAGTTGTGGCACCGGAGATTGGGCCACCTTCACCATGGAGCTTTGAAGATACTGCAACAGATTTCTACTGGGCTTCCTAAGGGTACTCTTGCGCAGTCAGATCAGTGCAAGGGATGTACCTTGGGAAAATTTGTGAAAGCCACCTTTCACAAGAAGGATAGTCACGCCACGACGATCCTTGAGAGAATTCACACAGACGTGTGTGGACCTTTCTCAGTAGCTTCGACAGCAAAGCACAGGTACTATGTGATCTTTGTTGATGATTTTTCTCAGAAGTGTTGGATCTTCTTCATGCAGAAGAAGAGCGAGACATACTCAAAGTTCTGTGAGTTCAAGGCACTGGTTGAGAAAGAATCGGGGAAGCAGGTGAAGGCTCTTAAGAGCGACAATGGTGGTGAATTCATCTCTGGCGAATTCAAGGACTTTTGCAGCACAGAAGGAATTCGAAGAGAGCTCATAGCACCTCATAACCCACAGCAGAACGGGGTTGCTGAGCGGAAGAACAGAACGATCGTGGGTGCTGCACGGGTGATGTTGCATGATCAGGGCCTACCCATACACTTGTGGGCTAAGGCATGCAATACTGCGGTATATGTGTAGAACCGTTGTCCTCACAGGATACTTGGCATGAGTACACCCGAGGAGGCGTTTTCTGGTAAGAGGCCTGATATTTCCCATTTGAGGATTTTTGGTTCACCTGTTTACATTCATGTGACGAAGGATGCCAGGAAGAAGCTGGAGCCGACCGTAGAGGTTGGGATATTTGTGGGGTACACTGATACACCCCACAACTATCGTGTGTATTTTCCAGACAGTCGCAAGACTGTTGTGCGACGGGATATCAAATTTCATGAGGAGAAAGCCATGAAGTGTTCGCTTGAGAGGGAGCCACACTTGCATGGAGATGAGGAGCTATTAGTTCCTAAGGATGAGTCTCAGGATGTGGATCAGCCACAAGATGAGGTTCATGGAGTGGAAGAGACCACTCATGCAACGCCAACCATCAGAGGGCGGAAGCGCACTACAGAAGCTGAGCGACTGGCTCAAGATGCAGAGAAGGTTGTAGGAGCACCTACATCACAGCGCAGACAGAGACAGTCACCTGATCGGTACACTGGATACATGGCTCTTGTGAGCAAGTGTATCATGACAAAGCCATCCTCTTTCGAGGAAGCTGTGGAGGATCCCGCATGGGTAGATGCCATGGTGGAAGAGTATGATTCGATTGTCAGAAACAGTGCATGGGAGATTGTCCCAAGGCCGGAAGGGAAATCAGTGGTGGGTTCGAGATGGATCTACAAAGTGAAGCAGACAGCTGACGGGAGTGTGGAGAAGTACAAGGCAAGATTTGTTGCCCGAGGCTTTTCACAGATTGAGGGGATCGATTATGAGGAGACCTTTGCACCTGTCGCAAGGTATTCTTCCATACGGACGATTCTTTCTCTCTCAGCGCAGATGGGGTGGCACATTCATCAGATGGATGTGAATATTGTGTTCCTCAATGGGGTCATTGAGGAGGAGGTGTACATATAGCAGCTCGAAGGTTTCGAGATCTTCAGCAGCGAGTCGCATGTGTGCAGGCTCAAGAGAGCGTTGTAAGGGTTGAAACAAGCACCTCGTGCTTGGTACACACGGATAGACAGTTATTTCACCGGAATTGGATTCTCCAAGAGTGAGGCGGATCCTAACCTATACCAGATTGTGGTGGAGGGTAAGTTGCTGATCATTGTACTTTATGTAGATGATTTGATTTTGACAGTTGATGAGCTGTTGATACTCTCATGCAAGGAGGATCTTGAAAAAGAGTTTGAGATGAAGGACTTGGGCCTCCTTCATTATTTCCTGGGATTGGAAATTTGGCAGCGCAGTGGTGGACTGTTTGTTTCTCAGGGTAAGTATGCCCGGGAGATACTGGAGAAGTTCAACATGCATGGCTGCAAGCTTGTTGATACTCCTCTTCCTGGTGGTTGGAGGAAGGAGGATGCTACTTCGGTGGAGGTAGTGGATGCCACTGTTTATCGACAGTTGGTGGGGTCGTTTATGTATCTGTTCAATACATGGCCCAACATATGCTATTCTGTTAACTAGCTTTCACAAGCTATGGTTAAGCCTACCAAACTCTTTTGGAAGGCAGGGAAGCATGTATTGAGATATCTCAGAGGCACATCGAGATATGGATCATGGTACAAACAAGAGGATGAGTTGAGGCGGCATGGCTTCATGGATCGGTATCATCATATCAGAGATTGTGTGCAGTGGAAGGTCATGTTACCTTCATACATTCCTATGGAGGATTAGGATGCTGATATCTTGACGAAGGCACTCATCAAGAGAAAATTCGAATACCACAGAGGCAGGATAGGGGTTGCAGATAATCCATATCTTGTTGAGAGGGAGTGTTGATAATGCAACAAGATGATGAGCTTAGTGGAAAGAATTCACCTTCACTAAGTGGGCCCGCAGGCTATTTTTGGCGCAAAGTCTATTTTGAGACTATGTATATTTTTAGACATATGGATCATGTTCTATGAGTTGCAGGATGCTATTTGTGGATGGTTGGTCAATTCGGAGAAAATATATGGACTTCTATTTTTAGACATACTGGGTGGAATCTATTTTTAGATTGCCAGTCTAAAAATAGATATGTCGAATATTATTAGCTCTTAATAATATTTGGACTCTAAACATTATCTTATTCTCTTGGAGCACTTCAGTTAAGTGCAAATATGTGGCACATGCAGCTGACAGAAGGAATTACGCTATTCCTGAGGGTTTAGTGGAGCTATTGCATGGAGACTTCAGTTAGAACTCAGGTGACATAGTTTGGGGGAGTTGATTGAGGAGTTAATGGAGTTGTGTTCAGTTTAACTCAGTTAAACATAGTTGAGCTAGTTGTATCTAGTCTAATTGATTGATACACCAGTGAGAGTGGTGTGAATTAATTATTAATTAATTCACTAATTATTAACTCATAAATCAACTAAAGAATACATCAGTTAACTTCAATGCATGGACAGTTTCAGTGGAGACCAGTGAAGAGGTAGGTGAAAGAGTAAGTGTGACTATCAGTTGTGACCATACTGGTGCATGAGTTTGCACCACACATTGATGGAGATGCCAATGAGGATTGTGCAGTGCATACCAGACGGATTTGAACTTAGATTGGGCCATTATTCATCTTGGATTGCGCAGTAGAGGCAGGCTAACAGGTGGAGCAGATTAGAGCATGTGTTTTGCTATATCTGAGCTTGTGTAGTGTGTAACAATTGGAGATTGTACTGAGAGCTTGTGAGGAGTTTGTACAATGATTGTTACATGATCTCTATAATTATAATATACAGATAGTTGGGGGTTTTCAGCTTTAAGCTTTCCCATAAATATTGTGTTTATATGTGTGATTGTTTATGGTTTTAATGTGCGCATGCGATTGTTTATATTTCCGCAATTCATGATCAATAGTAGAAGAGGTTATGTATTATGCATGAAGCTCAAATAGTGTGTGATCGGGATAATCTCGGTGAATAATTTAACAGTTATTCAAATTTCTACAAAAACCACCTAGATTATTAAAATTTCAATAAAAAGAGTGAATGAAGGTGGAAATTTTCCTCACTGGAAAACATATTTTCATGGAAAGAATTAAATTTATTCATTTATTAACTTATTTCTTTATAAATACTTCATAAATTATGATTTTAAATATAGCATAGTAGCATTAAACACGTCATTTGGGTTTATCTAAAGTGGTTAGGGGAATGATTGTTATCCTCCCAACAAAGTAAAACTCCAACTAGTAAAATGTTGAACTCATATTTTCAAGTCTTATTATTATATACGAAATATCTTATTCTTAACACTAAATATATAATCAATTAAATTTAAATTAAGTAGTTGTGAAATTAAATGTTATTCTTTTAATCAAATTTTCATTCTCATAAATAAAATATATAATTATAACAACTTTCCACTTTAATATATATATAAATAATTGGGTAAAATTTTGTTGGAATCTAATTTGATCCTACTCTTGAGTAAACCTTACGAATAGAATCCAATTTGAGACCACACTTGGACCCACTTGCAACAATAAGTACTTGATCAAAATTTTTATTTATTTATATCTTTGTTTTCATCTATTTTGCAATAATTATTTATATCAATATTTTTGAAAGCAATAATCAATTGATATAAATTTTTGAAAATGTGAGTGAAGTGTTAATCTAAGAATTTTATGGTACAATGAGAGTACACGATTGGGTGTGTTCTTTGAAATTTGTTGAAATGGCCAATCACACAAAATATTTGAAAGAGATGCTCTCAAGCATCCAATAAAGATACCATTTAACAATCATGTCTTTATTTTTAATTTTTCAACTCTCGAGGAGACTATAAGGATTATTCATCAAGGCATTTCTATCAGTGTTTGCACCAACAACAATGTGGAATGATGTAGCTTTCAGTGCTCTTGATGGATTTGTGAGTGTGAGTTGGTTGTGATGTTATTTTCTAAGAAATCATGTGTGTTAGTTGACTTCAGAAAAGTGGATATTATCTTAATATTTTAGAAAAAGTGACTTTATGATAAAAATGTGATGTCACTTGTGTGTTATGCTGATGTTGGTTTCTTTTTTCCCCTATATTTTTAATACAATTTAAATATTAATTAAATTATTGGTTTATAATTACAAGTAATAAATTAATAATTTTTTTATTATAAAAGTTATTATATAAAAGATGTTTTTTGAAAATAATTTAAAAAAATGTATTATATATAAATTGATTAAAGATGAAATCAGATCATATAAGAAATTACATCAAATTAATATCTAAAATATTACAAGATAAAGAATAGAAGTTTTATTAGATAATATTAAAATTGATTCTATCAAATTATAATTATAAGAAGATGTTAGTCATAATCATCTTAGTTAGGGAAGGTTTTCTTGAGAAACTTAGGATTAAAAATCAAATGGTTGCATAGGGTCTCACCTATCTATGATAGATTTCAACGGCTTGGGCCCGTTTTCAATGACTAGGGCCAGAGTTGAAAATTGTTTATCATTATAAAGTGGTGATTAAGACCTCACATGCTTGCATCTATTCCATCCTTATCTACTAGCATGATAATGTGACCTAATATCACTTTTATGAGAATTTTAGAGACATATTTAGAGGGGCTAGGTGGATCCCCACCCACAATGAAAACGAGCCACCCCATTGATATAGAAGTTGCTAGAGGTTTTCCATCTCCATACGTATCTTTTTCTTTAGCATTGGTATATGCAAGGATGGACCTTGTACCATGATAATATATCATATGGGATCGATAAATTAAATTAACATAATTGCATGTCTACCAAATCCAAAAAATATCTTTAACTCTAATAAGCATATAAGAAAAGCGAAACTCAATGGCCCATGGTAGTTGGTCACTTAATAAGGAAATGCTCTAGGTGACAAAGGTAAGAAGGCATTGTTGACATAAGAACTTGACCCATGATCAAACAAACTTGATTGCTATCAGCCTAATTTCCTCCTTAGAGTCAGTGTTCATGAGCCTCCATGTTGATGAAATTTTTGTTGGTGCATGCCCCTTATTTTTAGTTATTTTTATGCATCTTCATCGAGATAGTGTTAATTGGGACACAGAAAATTTCCTTCATTGGGAACCCTTCTTATCGAAGCAAAAACCTCCTTCATTACTCTGATATGTCCCACCAATGATGGTTGGGCTTCTAAAGTTTGTCTTTCCCTATGTGATTAGATTAGAGGATCGTGGATTTGAGTTTTCTTGGGTGAATTATTTGAGAAGCTTCCTAACTTCTCTTCATCCCAAGTATCCTTGTTCATCCTCGCAAAGAAGCCCCTAAGCCTATTTATATTAGTGATTCTAAAGGATTGGGATAGGGAGCCTTGAGTGAGTAATGGTGAAATTGTGAATCTTAAGAGAGCCATATTCTTTTGTACCTGATATCTTGTGCTTATGTGAGTAAGATTCCTACACCAAGAGGAGGAGGTCATGTTGTTGGTTTGAGAGGAGTTCTCATTTGTTGGAGGGTATACATTTGATGTACTTTCATTTTGGATTAACAAATATATGTTCCTTTCCTATATCCATGTTTTGAGTATGTTCTATGCTTGCATATGTTGGTTTTAAGCTAACAAAGCCTTTGCGGAAATGTCATTGTTTTCTTGTTTGGTGTTGTTGTGTGTAGGGTCTTGTTTTGTTACAAGTGGAATGAGATATTCAAGTCTAAGTGAACTTTCTCTACATCAGACCCAAGAGACTCCACTGACCTGCGAGGATACCAGGTTTCAACTCATGATCCTCATCTTCTCATGTACAAGTTTTGAATGTATTTGTTTGTATAGAAAAGGATTGAGGCTTGACTCTTTGATCTTGTTCATGATCACACAAAAATTTGGGTGGATCATCCTTTGACTTACTGAGTTAAAAGTAGCATGCTTTCTTAGGCCAAACTTTCCTGTAACATTGGCTAGAGGGAAAAACTAGAAAATATTCCTGAAGGTCTCATATTGCCCATGTTATGAATAATGTGGGCTTTGCAAACATAGGTATGGAAATATATTATCCACCTAGATATCCTCCATTTATAAACACCCTGGAAAGACTACTTTTTTGTATTTTAACACTAATTTCAAAATACTCAAATATGAGAATAAATGAGTCTTTTGTTGAGATTTAAAGTGCCACACTTCATTCATTCAAACTTCAAGGATTGAATTGGTGCTTAACCTCCTACATCCCATAGTTAAATTGTATTTCAGAAAGCTTATGGTTTTCGCCCACTTCTGGTCTTACCACCAAATTCAAGGTGTTGGGAGGCCAAGATTAAGAATAAGCTCATTTTTTGTGACACTTTCATCTCACTCTAGAACAAATTTATTTACATTGGAAAAAGCTAAATTTTTACTTAAGATCGGCCCACAAGAGCCAATGTTTCGATAACGTACTAATAATATCATTGGCATAATGGACTCCCTTTCTAAAAATTACTAATTTTGAGAGTTAAGAAGGCTTGACTAGAAGCTTGAATTCAAAATTTACAAAATTCAACCACTAGAGGCGATATTTATGGTTCATTGAAGAAAAGGACAACCAAAAGGGAAAAGTCCTTCTGGGGAAGACAACCTTGCATCTACTTTGCAAAAGAAAGTTGCATTGGGACCCTTTAACATGATATGCCATAATTAAGAGGGTTCCAAACAACAATATTTTCCAAAACCATTTCCCATGTACAGATCCTTGTTTTATTTAACATTTAAGAATAAAATTTCAAGTTTCTTTTCCATCAAAAACTCGAACCACTCATTTGGCAATGGGGCTTTTGCTTATAGCTGGTATTTTATGATGCCAAAGCCACCAAATTATCATGATGTGCAACCGTTTGTTCCTAATTAATTCTAGGAAATTCCTTTCTTTATTCAATCTTCCCCAAAGAAAGTTAATAAGAGCCTTCTCTATCATTGAATAAGTTTCTTCAGAGGGGATTGAACATGAAAATCAATATGCACGTGAGTCATAACAAGTACGCTAGTAAAATTTTGGTTTTTTTTTAAGGATTTTTTTTCTCATCCACTCATATTTCTTCCCACCCTAGATACCGCAACCTCTAAGATGCCTTAAGGCTTGAAGTGGTGAATGAGATTCCCATTAATTTAAAAAATTAGTCGTATTGAATCTATGAATAGTGTTACAAGGGAAACCAATAAATCATAATCCACTAGCCTCTGTGTACCTCTTTGTCTTATCCTATTATATTCAACTCTGATGCCACACAAAAGGTACCCAAACTTCCATGGTGTGAACCCACCAAATTCGAAGGCTCATGCCCTTTACAAATTTCTAGGGCTAGATTCAAAAAAAATTTGTTAAGGTGGGGATGGTGGCCAACTCCTCCTATGCTTGTATCTCTTCTATTCCTATTTTATAGCATGATGGTGGGGCATAATGTGACTTCTATGAGAAATTATATAGCCATGTCAAGAGGGGATAGGGGGATCCCCACACAAAGTGAAAAGGGGGCCACCCCATTGATATAGAAGCTAATAGTGGTACCTATTTGTCTTTTGCTATATGTAACACTTTGTATTATCCTATTATATTCAACCCTAAGGCCATACAAAAGGTACACAAACTTCGACATTGTGAACTCACCAGATTTCAAGGGCTCATGCCCTTTAGAAATGGCTATGGCTAGATTCAACAAATGTTTGTTAAGGTGAGGATGGTGGCCAACTCCTCCTATGATTTCTTATCTTCCATTCCTATTTGATAGCATAATGGTGGGGCCTAATGTGACTCCAATGAGAAATTCTATAGGCATTTCGAGAGGGGTTAGGGGGATCCCCACACAAAGTGAAAATGGGGCCACTCAATTGATATAGAAGCTAATAATGGTGTTGCATCTCCATATGCATTTTCTTCATTGACATTGGTATTTGTAAGGATGAACTAAGTTCTATAATGAATGTGGAACCACCCATTTCTAAAATGCCCAAGCCTTTGGAATCTCTTGTAAATTATGGTTTTAATTTGCACTATTCTAATCGTAATGATAGTTGAGTACATAAAAAAATATTGCTACTTGAAAAATTTATACCTCATCAAATGTTCCTCATAAGTCTAATGATACACCATTGCATGTTTATAAATGGAGCAAGTTAAGTAATGTATAAATTCAACCCTCTTGTGGTAGAAAATTTTCCTCAAATCTAATAGGAGGTTTGTTGAAAGTTATAGTTCCATTTAATTGATGAGAACTTTTATTATGGAACATTTTCCTTAGAAGTTTTGGCCCATTTTAAGATGGTCCAAATCATAAGAATATTGAAAAAGGAGCGGATCATGGTGGAAGTTTGATTTATTGAAAAAAAAATACGCATAGAAAAAGTTGAATTATTCCATTTATTAACTCATTCTTTTATAGTTACCCCACAAATGATGGCTTCAATTGTTGCAATTTTATTATAATGCCATTAAATACATAGTGAATTAGCTTTAGATTAAATGATTATAACCTAACTTATATTCCCATAAATGACTTATTAACTTCATAATGAATATACAATTGTAACATGTTTAAGCTCTATTATTAACATAATCTTGTCAATTGAATATTATTTGAGTGGTTGGGAGAAATGATATTTTCCTCCCACCTATGTTCAACTCCTACAAGTGACTTATTTAAATTCATAACAAATATATATTTATAATAACTTCAAACCTTATTGTTTAAAAATATCTTGAAAACCAAACATACATATCCTCACATAAAAAAATCCATTTAAAATTTAGAATAAAACATTATAATGACAAAATTTAATATATATTTGGATTCTATGAGATCTTTGCAATCTAACATCTCGAAATAAGCACATGAATTTGGATTCTATGGGATCTTTGCAATCTAATCCAACTCTGTTACAAGTAGAATTACTCGGCATATCCCACCAACCAACCTCTAACTCGAAATCCACTAGCTAACTAAAGTTGCCACTTCAGTTGACTATTTCAAGTCCACATTGAGAATAGATTACAGTTTAATGTCCATCTAAATTAAGGGATAATAAAAATATACATGCACCCAAAAATAGCACTGTGGGCCCCACCCTAGTTTGGGTGCTTAATGCACTAGGTGTGGGAGCTTAATCTTCTTATTGAATCTCAACACTCGACACTTCGTAGATCCAGAGTTAAGATGGATCTATGCTCTTATTTTAAGAATCATATATTAGTTTAAATATTTTATGATTTGGATTATGGAGTTAAGATGGATCTATATTGTTGTTTTACAAATCATATATTTTAAAGATTTTATGATTTGGATTGTTTATTGTTATGTTTTTATCTAAATTTTAGTTAAAGATTTAAATAAATTGTAAGATTTAAATAAATTATTCTAACTGTAAATATTAATGGCTGAAATTGCACAATCCAAATATAATAGGGATTTTCTGAAATGTTAAACTCATTTTAGATAAAAATTACAAATTTGAAAACAAAAAGTTACAATTTCATTTATTCTTCTAGATTCTTGTGATGATTGTTAAATAAAGATAAATTGAAAAATGTTTAGACTTCTCATTAAATGACCATGATAATTACATGTTTATAAATGGAGCAAGTTAATATATTGAGAAGCTCAACCCTTTTCTAGTACATGATTTTCTTCGAAGCTCATAAGAATTTTGTTTGAAAGAGTATTGGTTCCATTTAATTGATAATTTTTTTTGACCCTAGTCCATTTAAAAACCACCTAGATTATTAAAATTTCAATAAAAAGAGTGAATGAAGGTGGAAATTTGCCTCACTAGAAAACATATTTTTCTGGAAAGAATTAAATTTATTCATTTATTAACTTATTTTTTCATAAATACTTCATAAATTATGATTTTAAATATAGCATAGTAGCATTAAACATATCATTTAGGTTTATCTAAAGTGGTTGGGGGAATGATTGTTATCCTCCCAACAAAATAAAATCCAAGTAATAAAATGTTGAGCTCATATTTTCAAGTCTTATTATTGTATACGAAATATCTTATTCTTAACACTAAATACATAATTAATTAAATTTAAATTAAGTAGTTGTGAAATTAAATGTTATTCTTTTAATCAAATTTTCATGCTCATAAATAAAATATATAATTATAACAACTTTCCACTTTAATATATATATAAATAATTGGGTAAAATTTTGTTGGAATCTAATTTGATCCTACTCTTGAATAAACCTTTCGAATAGAATCCAATTTGAGACCACACTTGGACCCACTTGCAACAATAAGTACTTGATCAGAATTTTTATTTATTTATATCTTTGTTTTCATCTATTTTGCAATAATTACTTATTGCAATATTTTTGAAAGCAATAATCAATTGATATAAATTTTTGAAAATGTTAGTGGTGTTAATCTAAGAATTTTATAGTACAATGAGAGTACACGATTGGGTGTGTTCTTTAAAATTTGTTGAAATGGCCAATCACACAAAATATTTGAAAGAGATGCTCTCAAGCATCCAATAAAGATACCATTTAACAATCATGTCTTTATTGTAATTTTTCAACTCTCGAGGACACTATAAGGATTATTCATCAAGGCATTTCTATCAGTCTTTGCACCAACATCAATGTGGAATGATGTAGTTTTCAGTGCTCTTGATGGATTTGTGAGTGTGAGTTGGTTGTGATGTTATTTTCTAAGAAATCATGTGTGTTAGTTCACTTCAGAAAAGTGGATATTATCTTAATATTTTAGAAAAAGTGACTTTATGATAAAAAAATGTTATGTGACTTGTGTGTTATGCTTATGTTGGTTTTTTTTTTCAAATATTTTTAATACAATTTAAATATTAATTAAATTATTTGTTTATAATTACAAGTAATAAATTGATAAATTTGTTGTTATAAAAGTTATTATATAAAAGGTGTTTTTTTTAAATAATATATATATATATATATATATATATATATATATTTTGATTGATTGATTGATTGATTAAATAAAGATGAAATCACCTATAATCTTATGATCATTTAAGAAATTATATCAATTAATATCTAAAATATTACAAGATAAAGAATAGAAGTTTTATTAGATAACATTAAAATTGATTTTATCAAATTATAATTATAAGAAGATGTTAGTCATAATCATTTTAGTTAGGGAAGGTTTTCTTGAGAAACTTAGGATTAAAAATCAAATGGTTGCATAGGGTCTCACCTATCTATGAGAGATTTCAAGGGCTTGGGCCCGTTTTCAATGACTAGGGCCAGAGTTGAAAATTGTTTATCATTATAAGGTGGTGATTAAGACCTCACATGCTTGCATCTATTCCATCCTTATCTACTAGCATGATAATGTGACCTAATATCACTTTTATGAGAATTTTAGAGACATATTTAGAGGGGCTAGGTGGATCCCCACCCACAATGAAAACGAGCCACCCCATTGATATAGAAGTTGCTAGAGGTTTTCCATCTCCATACGTATCTTTTTCTTTAGCATTGGTATATGCAAGGATGGACCGATAGCCATTATAGTGACCTTGTACCATGATAATATATCATATGGGACCGATAAATTAAATTAACATAATTGCATGTCTACCAAATCCAAGAAATAACTTTAACTCTAATAAGCATATAAGAAAAGCGAAACTCAATGGCCCATGGTAGTTGGTCACTTAATAAGGCAATGCTCTAGGTGACAAAGGTAAGGAGGCATTGTTGACATAAAAACTTGACCCATGATCAAACAAACTTGATTGTTATCAGCCTAATTTCCTCCTTAGATTCAGTGTTCATGAGCCTCCATGTTGATGAAATTGTTGTTGGTGCATGCCCCTTATTTTTAGTTATTTTTATGCATCTTCATCGGGATAGTGTTAATTGGGACAAAGAAAATTTCCTTCATTGGGAACCCTTCTTATCCAAGCAAAAACCTCCTTCATTGCTCTGATATGTCCCACCAATGATGGTTGGGCTTCTAAAGTTTGTCTTTCCCTATGTGATTAGATTAGAGGATCGTGGATTTGAGTTGTCTTGGGTGAATTATTTGAGAAGCTTCCTAACTTCTCTTCATCCCAAGTATCCAAGTTCATCCTCTCAGAGAAGCCCCTAAGCCTATTTATATTAGTGATTCTAAAGGATTGGGATAGGGAGTCTTGAGTGAGTAATGGTGAAATTGTGAATCTTAAGAGAGCCATATTCTTTTGTACCTGATGTCTTGTGCTTATGTGACTGAGATTCCTACACCAAGAGGAGGAGGTCATGTTGTTGGTTTAAGAGTTCTCATTTGTTGGAGGGTATACATTTGATGTACTTTCATTTTGGATTAACAAATATATGTTCCTTTCCTATATCCATGTTTTGAGTATGTTCTATGCTTGCATATGTTGGTTTTAAGCTAACAAAGCCTTTGCGGAAATGTCATTGTTTTCTTGTTTGGTGGTGTTGTGTGTAGGGTCTTGTTTTGTTACAAGTGGAATGAGATATTCAAGTCTAAGTGAACTTTCTCTACATCAGACCCAAGAGACTCCACTGACATGCGAGGATACCAGGTTTCAACTCATGATCCTCATCTTCTCATGTACAAGTGTTGAAAGTATTTGTTTGTATAGAAAAGGATTGAGGCTTGACTCTTTGATCTTGTTCATGATCACACAAAAATTTGGGTGGATAATCCTTTGACTTACTGAGTTAAAAGTAGCATGATTTCTTAGGCCAAACTTTCCCGTAACATTGGCTAGAGGGAAAAACTAGAAAATATTCCCGAAGGTCTCATATTGCCCATGTTATGAATAATGTGGGCTTTGCAAACATAGGTATGGAAATATATTATCCACCTAGATATCCTCCATTTCTAAACACCATGGAAAGACTACTTTTTTGTATTTTAACACTAATTTCAAAATACTCGAATATGAGAATAAATGAGTCTTTTATTGAGATTTAAAGTGCCACACTTCATTCATCCAAACTTCAAGGATTGAATTGGTGCTTAACCACCTACATCCCATAGTCAAATTGTATTTCAGAAAGCTTATGGTTTTCACCCACTTCTAGTCTTGCCACCAAATTCAAGGTGTTGGGAGGCCAAGATTAAGAATAAGCTCATTTTTTGTGACACTTTCATCTCACTCTAGAACAAATTTATTTGCATTGGAAAAAGATAAATTTTTACTTAATATCGGCCCACAAGAGCCAATGTTTCAATAAAGTACTAAGAATATCATTGGAATAACGGACTCCCTTTCTAAAAATTATTAATTTTGAGAGTTAAGAAGCCTTGACTAGAAGCTTGAATTCAAAATTTACAAAAGTCAACCACTAGAGACGATATTTATGGTTCATTGAAGAAAAGGACAACCAAAAGGGAAAAGTCCTTCTAGAGAAGACAACCTTGCATCTACTTTGCAAAAGAAAGTTGCATTGGGACCCTTTAACATGATATGCCATAACTAAGAGGGTTCCAAACAACAATCTTTTCCAAAACCATTTCCCATGTACATATCCTTGTTTTATTTAACATTTAAGAAGAAAATTTCAAGTTTCTTTTCCATCAAAAACTCGAACCACTCATTTGGCAATGGGGCTTGTGCTTATAGCTGGTATTTTATGATGCCAAAGCCACCAAATTATCATGATGTGCAACCATTTGTTCCTAATTATTTCCAGGAAATTCCTTTCTTTATTCAATATTTCCCAAATAAAGTTAATGAGAGCCTTCTCTATCATTGAATAAGTTTCTTCGGAGGGGATTGAACATGAAAATCAATATGCACGTGAGTCATAACAAGTACGCTAGTAAAATTTTGGTTTTTTTTAAAGGATTTTTTTTCTCATCCACTCATATTTCTTCCCACCCTAGATACCACAACCTCTAAGATGCCTTAAGGCTTGAAGTGGTGAATGATATTCCCATTAATTTAAAAAATTAGTCGTATTGAATCTATGAATAGTGGTACAAGGGAAACCAATAAATCATAATCCACTAGCCTCTGTGTACCTCTTTGTCTTATCCTATTATATTCAACCCTGACGCCACACAAAAGGTACACAAACTTCCATGGTGTGAACCCACCAAATTCCAAGTCTCATGCCCTTTACAAATTGCTAGGGCTAGATTCAAAAAATGTTTGTTAAGGTGGGGATGGTGGCCAACTCCTCCTATGCTTGTATCTCTTCTATTCCTATTTTATAGCATGATGGTGGGGCATAATGTGACTTCTATGAGAAATTATAGAGCCATGTCAAGAGGGGATAGGGGGATCCCCACAAAAAGTGAAAAGGGGGCCACCCCATTGATATAGAAGCTAATAGTGGTACCTATTTGTCTTATGCTATATGTAACACTTTTTCTTATCCTATTATTTTCAACCCTAAGGCCATACAAAAGGTACGCAAACTTCGACGGTGTGAACTCACTAGATTTCAAGGGCTCATGCCCTTTAGAAATGGCTATGGCTAGATTCAACAAATGTTTGTTAAGGTGAGGATGGTGGCCAACTCCTCCTGTGATTGATAATCTTCCATTCCTATTTGATAGCATAACGGTGGGGCCTAATGTGACTCCAATGAGAAATTCTATAGGCATTTCAAGAGGGGCTAGGGGGATCCCCACACAAAGTGAAAATGGGGCCACTCAATTGATATAGAAGCTAATAATGGTGTTGCATCTCCATATGCATTTTCTTCATTGAAATTGGTATTTGTAAGGATGAACTAAGTTCTATAATGAATGCAGAACCACCCATTTCTAAAAGGCCCAAGCCTTTGGAATCTCTTGTAAATTATGGTTTTAATTTGCACTATTCTAATCGTAACGATAGTTGAGTACATAAAAAAATATTGCTACTTGAAAAATTTATACCTCATCAAATGTTCCTCATAAGTCTAATGATACACCATTACATGTTTATAAATGGAGCAAGTTAAGTAATGTATAAATTCAACCCCCTTGTGGTAGAAAATTTTCCTCAAATCTAATAGGAGGTTTGTTGAAAGTTATAGTTCCATTTGATTGATGAGAACTTTGATTATGGAACATTTTCCTTAGAAGTTTTGGCCCATTTTAAGATGGTACAAATCATAAGAATATTGAAAAAGGAGTGGATCACGGTGGTAGTTTGATTTATTGAAAAAAAAATACGCATAGAAAAAGTTGAGTTATTCCATTTATTAACTCATTCCTTTATAGTTACTCCACAAATGATGGCTTCAATTGCTGCAATTTTATTATAATGCCATTAAATACATAGTGAATTACCTTTAGATTGAATGATTATAACCTAACTTATATTCCCATAAGTGACTTATTAACTTCATAATGAATATACAATTATAACATGTTTAAGCTCTATTATTAACATAATCCTGTCAATTGGATATCATTGAGTGGTTGGGAAAAATGATAGTATCCTTCCACCTATGCTCAACTCCTACAAGTGACTTATTTAAATTCATAACAAATATATCTTTATAATAACTTCAAACCTTATTGTTTAAAAATCTCTTGAAAACCAAACATACATATCCTCACATAAAAAAAATCCATTTAAAATTTAAAATAAAACATTATAATGACAAAATTTAATATATATTTGGATTCTATGAGATCTTTGCAATCTAACATCTCGATATTTTGGATTGAAACAATCCTTCCCATCCCAATTTGATCCTACTCTTAGACCCACTTGTAGCAATAATTGCTCGATTTGAAGCATATATTTAATATTTGGCTTTGCTACTTTGTCTTATTTTTTCAATAATTGCTTGATTTGAAGCATATATTTAATATTTGTCTTTGCTATTTTGTCTTATTTTTTCAATAATGGCTTCCTATCAATATTGTTTTTAATCAATATTTGTTTGATATTTTAAAATGTTTTAAAAGAATAATATTTGGTATTTTAAAATGTTTTAAGAGTTTTAATATAAGAATATTATAGTACAATTACATGTTGGGCGTGTTCATTGAAATTGGTTGAGATGGCCAATCATACAAAATATTATAATTGAGTTGTAACAAAAATACAAAGAGATGTTTGAACTATCCACTCAAGTTAGCGTACGTTTTTCTAAAAGAACACAAGGTACCATTTAACAATTATGGTTTTATTGAATTTTCAACTCGCGTTAGGAGGCTATAAGAATTATTCATCAAGGTATTGCCATAAGTCTTTGAACTAGTGTGAGATGGGTGTGTTTTTTTTTTTAATAAGTAAATCAAAAGTGTTAGTTGACTTCTTCTCATAGTTTATATTATCTTAATGTTTTTCTTAAAAATGCATTTTGCATGTGCCTTTTTTTCCCTAATTTCTTAATACAATTTCATTATTAAAATTTAATAATGATTTAAGTTTTTTATTTATTAAAAGTAACAAATTTGTTAATTTTTTTTAATATTATTAATTTTTATAAGATCAAACATAAAAACATTGTCCATGGTAAGTGAAATATAAAATAATAAATACATGTATTAATCCTATGAAATTCCTTACTTTGGTTAATATTGGCCAAAGAAAGTTTATAACAACCTTCTTTATCATTGGATAAGTTTATTTAGAGGGGACTTGAAGAGGAAGAATAATACTTGAGTCATAGTGAGCACTATAATAAATATTTGGAAATTTATTGATAAGGATAGGGATATGCTAATCCACTCATTTTTATTTCCACCCTCTATACAATCATATTTGAGATATATTAACACTTTAATGGTGAATGTGATGCCAATAAATTAAAAAATAACTAGCCTTGTTCAATCTGGGACTAGTGTTACAAAGCAAGCCATTCAAGTATGGGATTTTGGATCTCTATGTAACATTTTATCTTATCCCCTTTATATTCAATGCTAAGGCCAAAAGAAAGCATCCAAACATTCGATAGTGTGAACCAAAGAATTATGGTCCTTAAGAATCATCAATAAAAATCCCATTAACTAATTAATCATCGGTGTGTTTAGGGGGGATTCCATTAAATTAATGTTAGGTCAATTTTAGATCACATCAAATAGTGAAGGGATTTAAAGGACAAGACATATAAGAATATATACAATGGGAATGCTTGTCTAATTGACTGAATAAGCCACACTCTTTCAAAATTACCTATTTTGATGGAGTGGTATGCCAAAGAATCTACTAAAAGGATTTTAACAGTATCCATGAAGGTGGGATTGAACCCAAATAATTTCAACATCATGAGATGAAATACCACTCTAGTTTTTCATAGGATTACAAGTTTAATTTTTATAAAATGGCCCCTAGAATAGAGGATTAGTCAATTCCAAGCCATTCTAAACTACAACAACATTACATAGGATATGCCACCCCCTGAATTTAACTTGTTAAATCATGGTGGAATATCTTGGGAAGAATGTGCTTGATACATATAGAAACCTTGGCTAAAAATTTATAGAAAGTGTTCAAGAGAGTGATGGCCTCCCACTGATAATAAAATATATATGGGTTCTTTTCCTTAGGGATGAAATTGATGAAATATTTGTTAATTTCTTCTCACAAAGAGTGGTGTTGAAATAATTTTTCATGCACTTGCAAGAGGTCTACCCTAACAAAATTTCCCATAACCTTGCACAACTCACAAAGGAATCCATAGAGGCTATAACCCTTATCATTTTCCATTTCGCGTGGGGTTATCAGGAGATCCTAAATATATATATATAGATCACATGAACTCATTTGGTCTTTCAAGATCGAGAGTGGGAATAAGTCAATAATATTCTACATGGATCCCCACTTCTCATTCATTAGGCCTTAGGCTTAGAGCACCGACATGTAATTCTAAAAAAATCATTTCTTATTAACTTTTTCATTGGTAACCTAACCTAATGCATTTTTCAAGGAAAATATACTCTCATTGGCCTCCATGTTAGTTGAATTTTCCTTAAAGAAGTATTTGGTGGGTTTATTGCATATTTTGAGCCAATGACCTTGCACTTATAGTTGAGTTCCTACGGCTAAGTGGGTATCATCTATTTCTAGATGATGACACAATTTCATTATGTGAGCTTAATTTTCTTCATCATAGGTGATCTTATTGTAATCATTGCATGACTTCTTCTAGTTCATCACACATTTCTTTCTTGTAGTTGTGCCTAATATGAGTAATTTTTATATCATATCTCCTTATAAATGAAACACTTTTGAGAGTGGTATCATCTTTTTTGACAAAGTATGCTACTGATTATATTCCAAAAAAAGAGGGGAGCCATAGCTCCATTACATATGAGTTACAAAGAATGCGATAAAGGAAGGGTATCACATAAAAAACCTAGCCTCCTAGAAAGTGACTACTATTACTATAATTAAGACCTGACTTTTTATAAATCATGACAAAATGAAACAACATGAGAGTGAATTGAAAAGACATTGGACATAACAGTAAGGATGTCCATAGACCTACAGGAAGGATGGAGTAGAGTTAGCCCATTTGGTTTCTTTGCTTGTTGGATCTATCCAAAGTCTTGAGGTTGTTGTCCAAGTTAGTATTAGTTGTATTGTTGGTGCTCATGCTTGACGTAGTTATTTTTTCCATCTTGTAGCAGAGGCTTTCCAGAGCTTCTTCAATATGCGCACAACAATTGCTGACTACTCTCAGTTATTCTGTAAGGGAATGAGATTTTTAATGGAGGAAGTTAATGTCTGAGACATGCTTCTCCTGGGTGATCTTTATTTGTGCCTTTATTTTCTCCAGTTCTGATTGCATGTCGAAGAAGTGAAAACAATCCTCACTTTTCATATTGTTAAATGTAGGAAGAGAATATTGTAAGGAAACTACAGCAAGAGGATCAATGGGAGGGGAGGATCTGAGATCCAAAAAATGCAGGGAAGGTCCACGAAAGATGTTGTGGGAAGATAACAACGTTGCACAGACTGGAGGCACAAGAATTCCAAGGAAGAAGGGAAGAGAATGTTGAATAGGGGCGGCTCGAAAGGAGGAGTGTTGAGTCACAACGCCAAAGAAATAGAAGGGGAGGGTGAATGATATTGATGGATAGGGAGAGAAATAAATAGGGGACATGAAGGAGGGGAGCCTGTGGGTGGAAGAGGGAATAAGGAGAGGAGAGGGGGATAGAGTCACGAGATAGAAGAGGGGGACAAAGTCATGGGATAGGAGATGGGGGAGGGATGGGCATGATAGGGGATCAAAAATGAAATCGAGAGGACACAGATAATGAAGCAGACCATCATGACAAGGGAGGACATGGGAATAATCAAGGAATTGGGGTGATTTGAGAGGTACCTAGAGATAAGAAAGGACTAGCGGGTTTGGTGCAGGTTGAGCTGGCCAGAGTGTCAGCTTTTTTGTTATTGCCTTTGAGAATGTGATAGAAGGCTATACCCCCAATTTTCTGAGCCAGGATGTGCTTTATGACTATAATTCTATTGAGAGCTATGTTGGGGGGTCATCGAGGCATTCAACATCATTCAAATTACTATAGAGGAGTATCTAAACACCAATACATTTTTTATTTTGATCTTCTTGATTAATTGTATACCTTGCATTAGGGCATATGCTTCTTCCTTATTGTTCGACATCAGGCCCAAGCCCCATTCGAAGGAAGCAATATGATTTCCATGTTCGTCCATGATGAGCCCCTCCACACCAACTGACCTAGGATTTTACTTTGATGCACATCAAAGAATAGTTTGGGTTGATGGATACCATTGATCCATTATAAGAATTCCTTCTCTTTTAGTCTTACCTTCCACTGCTTGTTATGATTGGGCTACCCTGCTTGAGGACTTTGGTAATTAGGGAGGTGGTCGAGCACGAATATGAAAATTTGTCTTTCCTCAACTTGCATATTATTAACATTGAAGTAGCTATTGTTATTTGCAAGGATGGCTTCAACAGTTAGGCTCTAGGTCTTACTCTTCACCTTTATCACATAAGGTTTTTGATCTCGAAATATGAATTTATTTCTCATAAGACATATACTATAAAGGAGGACATAAGGCATAGTGTCCCAAATTCTTTTGATTATGATTTTTTTCTTTTTTGTGCATGGATGTTTCTTTTCCCACATATTTATGGAGTCTGTAATAGATTTATTTGCTTCAATCTCCATAACAAGGGGAGTAGCAAGGAATTTCCAACATTTTTGAGCAAAGGGACCAGAAACAAAGAGGTGTTGAAAAGATTCCTCGGCAGCATTACAGAGGGGACATTTGGAGGCCCCCTTAATTCCTTTTTTTCAGGTTACCTGCCATCAGGATATTCCCCTTTGCTAAGGTCTAAATGAAAATTTTTATTTTGGGAAGTGCTTCTGATTTCCATACCTTCTTCTAGACAGCCCACGGTGGAGAGGAGGAGAATTCGCCACGAAGGATCTCATATCCTGCTTTGATGGAGTAGGAATACCTAGTGGGATCCCTTCTGAAACCATATTCTTCTCCCATTTTTTTGGGGGGGGGCGCCATTGAGCATACTCACGAGCTTTTATCTGTCATTATGGAGATGAGGAGGGAGGTTTGGAAGAAACCAACCATGTGAATGACGATTGGCTTCATTCCAGCTAGAGATTTGATTTAATGTGTTGATGCCAAGCCCTTGGAGGTGGTTTTGAATGCAAAAGAGTCTCGACTAATTTGAAAGGGGTGGATTCCCAATGAAATTTTCATTCCATATGTCAATGTTGAGGCCTCCATGAGGAAATTTGGAGATGTGGTCATGCAGGAAGGCTACAAATTTATTGCAGAGAGACCAGATGTGGGAGCATGGTCTGTTGGGGATGGATTGATCCAGTAAGCATTGTCTTGGGGCAGAGAGGTATTTCTTCTCCATAACTTTTTTCCACCATGACGATTCCCTGTTATAACCCTCCAGACAATTTTACCTCCAAAGTCTAGATTCAGTAATTTAATAATGTGTATGGAAAGACCTCCATTATCATACATATCAGTAACATGTCTCCATTTTACCAGATTGAACTTTATTTTATCCTTCTTGCCTAATTTCCATAATATATCCCTAAGGATTACCTCCATTTTGTTATGAATACTGACTAGAGCTTGCAGCAAGGATAAGTGGTATATAGGAAGTGTTGAAAGAACATATTTTATTGGGACTACACGCCCAGCCATGTTGAGCCAAGAGGCTCCCCATTCAAAAAATTTCCTCTTCATCTTATCAAGAGTGATGTTCAACACCTCATTACCCAGAGGTCCACAACTTATTATCATCCTAAGATAGTTGAAATATTTCTAGTTCCATTTGTATGGGACCCCAAAAATTTGAGCTATGTTATGAATTTTGTTATGGGTGGCATTCCAACCATATATACATCTTTTAAAGGAATTGATTTCTCCTCCAGAATATTGCATGAATCTGTCAATCAGGCTTTTAAATATTTTGGAACCTATGCATGAAGCTGCTACCATCAACAAGGTATCATCAAAAAATTGTGATTGATTCATTTTTTTGGTCCTGACTCCCATTGTAGAATTTTATGCCAGTAATTATGCCCGATCTTCGATTGAAGTCCAAAGCTCTGCTGAAGGATTTGGCAATGAGGATGAAGAGGAAAGTGGAAAGGGGGCATACTTTCATGAGTCCTCTAGAAGATTGGAAAAAAGGACCTGGTCTCCCATTGACCAGAGGGAAGATCCAAGGGAGAGAGATGTGTGCTTGTACAAGAGAGATGATTTTTTCATTGAAGCCCATTTTTCTTAAGACATAGTAGAGAAATGAGTGCCTTACTGTGTCAAAGGCATTGGAAAGGTCCAACTTTAGTAAAAACCCCTTTTCCATTCTCCTCATACTGGAAGAGAGTGGTATCTTACCACCGTACCATCTAACCAAAATTCCCCATTGTTCAAGGATCAAATTTCATAAAATTGGAATGAAGGCATAGTACATCATGCTTTGGAGGTGTGAAACATTCACAATATATCAATCTATTGGAAAATATTTCTTTTTATCTCCTAAGGAAATTAAAAGATAGATATATTGATGATATGATAAATTATTTGTGTTTTCAAAAATAATTGACCAATCCACAATGTAATCAAGGTAGAAAAATTTATATTCTGATAGAAAAACTCTATCAATATACTAGTAGAATATTTATATCCTTATTTTTAAATTCCTCTAAGAGAGTAAAACTTCATATAAAATCCAACTGATTATTCCAATTGGGGTCATAGATCCAATGGTGTACCTCCAAAGAAATTCAAACATCATTTTCCCCAAATGACATGTATGGAGGTAATGCCCTCTTTTTATCTTAATTATAGGTATTAATGTTATCTAGACTGAAGAACTGACATCAATATTAAGTACCACCCAAAGAAATCTTTACAATCCTTTATTCAACGCTAGTGATGACATACTAAGGGGACACTAACAAAACAACGCCACTTTTTTTTCAATTTTGATTTTTGTAAGAAAATAATATTTTTCCTACCAATTGAAACTAATGATCAACAAATACTATATTTTGTTGCATGATCACATGAGCCCCAAACATTCCACAAGGTCACTTTTATTACAAGCCAATAATATCAATCAACTTTACCTCATTAGCCTAAAGCTCTTAGACAATACCGAAGAGTTATTATTGAGTAGTGGAGGGTTGGAGTAGCTAATACCTTAGGGTAATTTGTCTCACTCATTATGTTTGGAAATAAAAATATGTCATTTCCTCCTTTCTCCGAAGAATGTAGAAGCAATGAAGGAAATTTGCCTCAATAAATCACACTCTTGTGATGGGTTGACCTAGCAGGCGTCTTACTAAATACTTTAATTATTGACCTATTAGGTTCAACTATGACTAGAGTTGTATGTTTTCAAACCTTTTGGATTTGGATTATGTTATCACTATGCTAGATCAGGCAGGGTTGTGTCAACCTCCAACCAAGAATAACTATTTCAAACCAAATTTTAACTAGAAGTTAGCCCTTCCAGTCTGAGAGGGCTCTCTCAAGTAAAACAATAAAATTTTCTAAAATAAAATTTTGTAGATGGCTAACTTTGTTTCTACTTCATGTGATTTTGTAGGTGAAAGAGAGTGTAATGATTGCCACCTGAAAATTATCCTAAAGACAACTAGACCTGCTATTGACACCAATAGACCTTCCCTAAAGATAGAAAGACCTAGTCACAAGACAGAAAAACTGAGATTACAACAACAAATACAATTCAAATAACCATGAGACTGAGCTTATGATAGCAATGCTAATCTAAATTGGAAAGAGAACGAAATAGGAAAGAATCTATATGGCATGAGTGTTTTGGGAATGATGGATAAAGACAAATAACATGTACTCATAAGCCACTATGACTCTGACCACATCCATTTTTTTTTAAATGTATCGTTATTGTACTCTTACCATAGTAGCTGAATTTTGAAGCGAGACAAGTGTTCGAGAAGGCGGATCTGCTACAGAAGTGTCAGGAACTTCCGTAGCAAACCCTCAGTTTCTTTAACTGAAATTGCTATGAAATTGTATAAAACTGTCAAAATGCCCACTATGAATAGATAAGCCCAAGACACATGGAATTGTATTTTAACCTTTATGATAACACCCCACTTAAATTCATAATGACCCTACAAACTGACTTTATGCCAAAAATGACCTTTGTACATGAACTTTATTTTCAAAAAATTCAAAACCCTAACTAACTTAACCAATTGACTCAAAGACTAATGTTATTTTGGATAACAAATTCTATCCAATATAATGCATTTTATATTCCTTACCACCTAAGTTCAACCATGTTCAACCACATTCATTTATTGGGAATATTTTGGAGTTAAGGGGGCCTACATGAGCTAGGTAATTGTAAGATCACCTTAAGACAAGAGAATACAATATTTGATATGGTAATTTCATATTTGACATTGAAAGAAAGTGTTAGAAAGATTAACATACTAGATCATTTGTCTCGGATTCCTATCCCTTACTTGAATGAGTACAAATTCCTTAATACCCTTTAAAATATCAATCTCAATGCAAACTCAACATCATGGTTTGGAGTTGAAGTGTTGTTCAAGTTCGTGATATATGAAACTTCATAAAGGGGTAGAGATATGGTTTATGGCTAATCAAAATTTCAATGGGAGGTGAAGGAGCTCAACCTAGAAGACTCGTTGACATCTAAAATACCATAAAGATTTAGCATATATTTCATAATGACTGAAATATGAATCCTCCTAGGAAAACATGATGGAGAATGTGGATATCCATTTCAACATCAACATCAAATACTAAAATTAGGTTGGAAACTTAGGAGTGGTATATCTTTTGTTGATATAGATATTAAATCCCTTTTCATTCCATTTTCCTTATATGATTCTTCCAAGTAGCTATGGGAAGTGGTGGTGTAAAGGGTTGAAAAAATAAATGAATAACATGCCTTTGGGTATCATAGTGAATATTCATATTTTTTTGAAATCTTAAGTTGTGATTCATGTTTATTACTCATTGCATATTCCTATAATAAGGCTTATCGTCAACTCAAAATGGCTCTTAGGAGCTTAATTTAAGCTAATAATTCTAATGATAAAATATTTCACAAGAATAATTGGGATCTTTGCTTCACCCCCTATGAGTATGAATGAGTAGGTATCATTAACAAAGGGAATCATACCCATGTTATATTTTCCAAATGGTCAACACAAGGAATTAATTTTAGAAAACATTACTTAGACACTTTATTAATCAATGATCCCTATTATGAAAGAGTCCCTATCTTTTTAATCCCTAGTTGTCACTCCTGCACAAATTATCATTGTTGAAATATTTATGGTTTAAAGTATATGGAAGGCATAGCAAACTATTAAAATTTTTATAATGCAGGTAGATATCCCTTTGAAAACTACATTTTCATTTAACAAACATTTTTTATCCTAGTCTCCCTTAGTTTAGCTTGATGGAATTTGTTCAAGTCTACATTCCTTTTTCTCATTTGGTTGTCCAAAAGTGGTGCTTAGAAAACTAGCGGCTTTGTTGATGACAAGCTAGCATTGATTAGATCCAAAAATTAAACACATTTCGTTATAATAATCCATACATAAATACATTGAAAACTGACCTTTGTTTTCATCTTCCAAGGGATTCGAATGGATCTTCCCATTCACCCATGAATTCATAATGCCACTAAATTAATAGTTACAATATACCATAAACTAAGTATTATATATCTAAAATCATCCAAAATTCATAAGGGTTTTTTAATTCTAAGAATTTTCTAAATTTTTCCCTTGCAAGTGTTTTGGTGAAGATTTTTACAAATTTCTCACTTGTGGAACAAGGTATTAGTTGAATGGTATTTAACTCTACATGATGTAAAAAAAAACGATACTTCACATTAATGTTCTTGGTTTTATCATGGAATTTATGATTCTAGGCCAACATGATTGTAGAATTGTTATTGGTTACAAGTGGATTATAGTTCACCTATTTCCCCTCCAAATCCTCTAATATCTTCATAAACCACATAAATTTTTTTTTTTCCTTTATTGTAGCCACATACTATATCTCTAGAGTGGAATAGACAAGAATTAATTGTTTGTGTGATCTCCAAGAGATATATTGTAATATAAGACTCATTAGGTATCCTAAAGTAAACACTCAATTCTCCCCATTAAAGTTTGATTCTAAATGGTAAACAATTTCGAATTCATCCACCTTAGAGTATTTTAGCCCAAAGAATTAAGTTCCCTTCATGTGTTTGAAATCTCTATTTTGTAATGCATCAATGTCCTTCACAAGGTTTTTATAGGAACCTAGAAATAATCCCAACTAAAAATGAAATATCTAGTCTTGTGGTGGTTAGGTAGATAAGACCCCTCCACAAGCTATCTATATTTATTTGAATCTTGAAATTCATTCCTTTATTTTGATGTAAGTTTCAAACTTTTCTCCATTATAGTAGAGAGAGGATTACAACCCACCATGTGAAATTTGTTGAACAATTCTGCAATGTACTTATTTTGGGAAATGAATACATGCATTGGATTCTAAGTCACTTTAACACCCAAGTAGTAGTGAGTGTGTCACATGTATGTCCTCTCAAAACCTTCTCAATTCTATATTTATGGATGAAATATATGCTTCATTGCTCCTTGTCATCAAAATATCATCTACATACACCACAATATATGCAATAGTTTTCCAATTTTATTGACAAATAAAGTTGCATAAACAATATTAAAATTATTGAAATTGATCTTTAGAATATGGCCAACTAAATTTTCATACCATGCATGAAGTTCTTGCTTTAGGCCATCCAAAGAGTTGATGAGATTGCATACCTTCTATTACAAGGATTTACACATTGGAAATACTCTTGGCAAAAGAGTGTTGGTCTATAAGCCTAAGTTACCATATCATGTTGTAATATAATGATTACTCTGAATGTCCGAAAAATATGTGGTAACTATGCCCATGTGCATGATAATTTATTGTAATTGAGTAAAGTCCACTATAGTGGATAATGCCTAAAGTCTTATTGAAGTATTACCTTGTCAGTTCATAAAGTACAACGACTTTTATTCATAGATAATAAATTGAATATCAAATGTTAAAATATGTTCAATGCTAGATAAATCTTACCTATTGATTATGGAGATATGACAAATATTTATGAATTTAGAATCAATTTAGGATGTTCTAGTTATTCTTTAGAAAGGAAAATGGGGATATTTTATCTTTTCAACAATCAACAAAATACCAAAATGAAGAAAATTTGTTGTGATCATCCTCACATGGTATAACCCTATGTGTCAGCTTCATCTAGAATTTTAAATAATAATAAAAAGAGGTCATATGCCCAAGATATCACCATTTCCCCACATCCATTTCCAATTATCTATATTTCATTATTTTCATTATCCATTTCACTTATCCATTTTTATATTTTTTCTAAGTGTTATTTTTCATGTGGAATCACTATACCCCTCCCCCTCACCCCATTAATTACTTTACATTTACTTTCCTTTTACTTACCCATTTGTTGAGTTACTCTTTCTGCATCTCTTTCTACCCCTCCTTTAGTACTTAGCCATTTTTCAGGAATGTGGATTGCGAGAAGGCCTTTCATTTATTTCCAAGCTTGCAAACCCTCAATATTTAATACTTAGTCAATTTTCCCTTTTTTCCATTTCACGGGACCCAGATTGATCCTCCCTCCACATTGCTCATCCCTACATTATTTATACTTATTCATTTTCTTGATTTTGGAAAGCCTGCAAACCCTCAAGCTTTAATACTTAGTCAATTTTCTACTTTGTCTTTTTTAGGGGTCCCAAATTTATCCCCCCTCCACATTGCTTGTCCCTACATTATTTATACTTATTAATTTTCTTTATTTTGTAAATCCTTATTTTATAGAGGCTGAGAATATTATGAAACATCTTGTAACCTGAAATTTACACCCACATTTTTGTAATCACCAAATTACACCCACATTTCCACAATCACCAAATTTCAAGCTACATCACTCAAATTGCACCTTCCGTACTTACCATACTTGGATGTTTTTACCATTTTCCTTATTCATTTTTCATGAATGAGAGAAACCTATCCTCACCTCACTACATCACTTCACCTCCACAACTTACAAACCACATCATCATAACACTTAGAATAATTTCATATTTATACTTTTTCATTTTCTTGATTTTGTAAATCCTTATTTTACAGAGGCCGAGAATATTGTGAAACATCTTGTAACCCGGAATTTACACCCACATTTTTGTAATCACCAAATTACACCCACATTTCCACAATCTCCATACTTAGATGTTTTTACCATTTTCCTTATTCATTTTTCATGAATGAGGGAAAGCTATCCTCGCCTCACTACATCACTTCACCTCCACAACTTGAAAACCACATCGTCATAACACTTAGAATAATTTAATTAATTCAACCTTTGCATTTATACTTCATCATTTTTTACTTTTAATTTCACATATCCAAATTATTCTCAATGCATACATTCTTAAGCATACTTATCTCTAGGTGATAGTTGCAATAATTTCATTATTTCAACCTTTGCATTTATACTTCTTCATTTTTTACTTTTAATTTCACATATCCACATTATTCTAAATTCATACATTCTTAAGCATACTTATCTCTAGGTGATAGTTGCAAGGTACATACTGGATGCAAATTACTGGGTAGTGACTTAGCATGCTGACTAGGTGATGAGGTGACAACCAAAAACTACACTATCCATAAATTTATGCAAAGGTGCCATGGATCTCTCTACATCAGACACAAACATTATGGGAGGATATTTATTTATAAGCATGTTATGAGTACCCTTCCATAATGCATATGGGATAATTAGGGTGAATTTGCAAACCAAAGGCCAAGATTCATGTGGATAATAGTTCAACAGGTGTTGAGTCTTATCTTCTAGAGGCCATATATCGAGTTATCGATATCCAAATTAAGAAAATGAGACCTTAATGGAATTCTAGGTACATGAAGAAAAAATTAAATATGGTTTCCATGGCTATAATGATAGTTATATTGCACAAAAATTAAAATATAATCATGACTATTTCTAACTTGGTAGCAAATTATTTGTGAAAACTGATTTATTAAAAGGAGTTTCTAAATGTTGAAAGTGGTTCCTAGTTGAGGGAAAAAATATCAAAGTTCATATTTATCGAAGATATTTTTATTCATTTCAAAAAGGGGAAAAAAACTAACCAAAAAATATTTCCAAGAAGATGAAAGAAGATTATAAAAGAAAATGTGAAATGTATTCAAAAGAGAGAAAAAATAGAGTTTTCTAGAAGCAACTTTTACCTTTCCAAAATTGGTGAATTATCTTGTTTGATTTCCTCCCTCACCTTTTATTTTTCTGTTTCTTTCCATTAATCTTTCCATATATTCTTTGCAATGGGAGGATCCAAGACTGATCAACTCTTTGTATTCTTCCTAGTATTTCCAATGATATTTCAGGTCCAAAGGAGCAAAAACCCTACTTGTAGAGAGAAAATACAATATTGTTTCAATTTATCTAATTTTCATTGAGTCTTATTGAGGTTACTTTAGCCCTCTTGTTTCATACATTGCTAAACTTGTTATATTTTGGATATATCCCATAAAGAGCTATTCAGGCGTCATCTTGTTTTTATGAATATGTTTACATAATGTATTAATGGATTCTTGAGCACATGATGCTTTACAAACTCATTTTATATTAAAGAAACAATATTTGAAAGTTATTTGATGACCAATCATTTTATTTTCCTTTCATCAAGTAAAGTCATCACTTATTTTGAATTCACATTATTTTAAGAGGAAGGGAAAATGTCTATTAAAAGAAAACCTTTTGTATCAAATATTTTTCTGTTATATTATTTCCTTTTTTTTTCTGTGAATAAGATTATGTTCTTTACAAGTGAATCTTATAAATGTGAGATTTATTGGAATATTAGTTGGGATTTTTGTTTATGACTTATCCATTGCATTCTTTTGAGGACATAAAAATAACCTTCCATATAATAAGAGAGAAGCACCACCTTTATAAAAGAATGGAGATTTTGTCTTATTCCCCTCAATATTTTCTCACAATTTTTGTCGTGTTCCCTTGATAGAAAAATTGATCAACAAGTTCATGTATAGTCCATGTTGGAGCCTTAGAGCGAAGTAGGAAAGTCAAAGGGATTACAGAAGATTAAGGGATCCCATTTCCTAGATTGAGTAGTAGGTTAATGTGAAAGGGAGTTGATGGATTAATATGGTTGCAACCCTTAATAAACTATGATATGCTACGAATTTGGGTCATGTGTGAAAGGATTAACGTCAAGCATAGGAGATTTCATCTTTGAGAATTTATAGTCTTAACTCAAGGGTGGCATTTTTGCAGAAATATGAAAAGTAAAAACGAGCCTATGGTTAGGTGGAATGCCCTTTATCTACAACCAATTGGTGGATTATTCCCAAAATATTAATGTGTACGCTTCATTTGTGTAAATGTTGAATTACTATATTTGTGTTATGAATTTAATCATATTTTTTTGTATTCATAAAATTGCAAAGTTATGCTTGCCAGTATAATTGATTAAAAATATGACAATGAAGAAAAATGTTATAAGAGCTATAAAATTTGTAGATTCTAGGACAAATATAAAGTTGGATAGTTTATAAAGTGGTGTTTGAGCTAATTTTGGGTTAGTAGGAGGGATTTGGACTGTCTTTCCACCTCAAAAATGTTCCTTTGAAAGAATAGATATGGATGAATAATTATATCATGATTTAATCTAAATAAATAATAATTTAGAACTACAATACTTTGTGACTCAATACCTTGGACTAAAAGAGTGGTCAACAATAGTGTGAGTGTTCCCACCTAAGTGGAAATGTGGCGCCTCACTCTAACCATTGTGCTACATTTTCTCAACTCCATTTTGGAATTTTTATCCACTTTTCCCTTTCTTATGTATACGAATTCTCTTATCTCTTCAGTATTTCTCATAGGGAAAGGTTTCTATAATTTTTCTTTGCTTATAATTGGAAGGGGATCCTTTCCATTGTCTCAACCTTTCTTGAATATACTCCATAAGTATTTCCTTCCCTTGTATTTTAAATCTCAAATATGTAAGTGATATAGACAAGCCATGGCCGAACAAAACAATGGGTCCAACCTTTTTTTCTCTAGCTTTTCCAATCTGATAAAATTCTCTTGTTGAGTCCTCATGTACTTGCACATGCCATCGACAATATTCAAATGATGTTTAATCTAGTTTCACCTTTGTTCCATGATTGTTAAAGTAAAGGGAGCACATGCAATGCGCCAAGTATAGTGGGAGTCAAAATCCCCTTTCATGTGAGCTAGAATCATATCAAGGCAAGGGGAGGGGGGGGGCAACACGAAACACTCACTTTTTGGAAACCTCCTTGGGGAAATGATTAAAGTAATTAATAATAAAAACAATATTTAATTAATTAATTTTTAATATCCCTTCTTAAAATTAACTTCCTATTAATATATCTAATCCAACTAACTAACTAAAAATTCTAATTAATAATAAATAAATAATAGTTATATTAATAACCTTGGTAACATCTTTGTTTTTTCTCCTCTACCTTACCAATTGTAACAACCCTTTTTTCTACCCCCCATGTAAATTTCACTATGTATATTTTTTTATGTGTAGTATGTGAAAATGTAAAATATGGTTGAGATGCAAGAGTGAACATAGATTCAAATCTTGAGGAGGAGTTGCTTATGCAATGTTTAAACAAAAAACCAAGCGACTTCATTTATTTCACTACCTATCTCCATAACAGACTAAATTGTTTCTTGGTGCAAGCATAAAAATTATGTATGGACCACTTGAGTGAAGGATTGGCCCATATTATCCCTATTCTTGTGGGACATGTTGAGGAAGTCAACATGCAAGAGAGGGACAAGAGAAGGGATGTAAAGAGAAAGAGGGGTAGGGCAGAGAACATGATGAGATGGGGGGAGAAAGGAGGTTTGGAGGAGAATGGAAGCAAAGTGTAAGCACAAGAGCAAGAGTGATTAAGAGTAACAACGTTGTAAAAAGCCTTTGTAGTGTGATTAGGAAAATTTTCCCTAAATTTTTGTGTGACCTAGTGCATGTATTGGTGTTGGATTTCACTGAGAAGGATCCGTGGAGATATTGATTCACATGGTGATTGCCTTGGGGCAGAAAAACCACCCTTACAGTGAAATCATACTCCTAGATTGAGAAAAAATTCACTAAAACATAGGTGAATCCGTTGGATTTATTTCTAAGAGGAAGAGAGTGTCATTGTGGTGCAAAATTCTTGATATAAATTGATTAACCACCTAGATAATGGACTCCTCCTCTTGGTTATTTGTCTAACTAATTATTGGTATCAATTCCCTTAAGCACTTAGCTCCTTAAACTCTAAATCCAACTTAGGGGTGGTCGAATGCTAGAAATATTGTAGTGTAGTTGGCATATGGTTGGGTGGTGATGAACCTTAGTACTGCAACAAGAATTACACAACTCCCAAGGCTGCCAACTTAAATTATCAACTCGAGGTTCGTACAAACTTAAGAGGTGTTGACATTATATGTGAAGCATAGAACGTGTCCTTCTTTCATTAATATGATGTAATGGAGTGAATTTCATGAAATAAAAACCTAAACTATTTCCAGAAATGGAAATGTTACTTTGAAAATAAATTAATCCTAGGCAAGAAAAACAATTTGTAATTTAAATGCTAAGAGCATGAATTCAAACAAATAAGCCTAATCTACTTTGTAAAAAGGCATGTCCTAAATGGTGTTTAGTCTTCCTCAATCATGGATTTAAAGCCTAGGGGAGATGATTCAAGACTAAGAGACAAAAACCAAGATTTTGGAGCAAATCTGGTCAAAGTTACACATGTTACAAGAGTGCTACAGGAAGTTTCTATAGGAAAACTACTACGCAAGGTCCTGTTTTTCTACAGGAGGTGATAACTCACTAAATTACTAAGTAAATCAATTGAAAATGGGATGGGAATTTATTTTTTATTAATTATGATGCCTTAGGACTCCATTCCAAGTGAAATCACTCCAAAATACCCCTATTAACACATGCTAAAAAATATGAGAAAAATATTTCTCTAAAAAATGGAAATTCAAGAACTAGTGAGCTAGTTAACCTATCAAATGCTTAACCTAATCAAGTGAAAATTAAATGCGGTAATTTTTTTATTAACTTAAATATTTTTATGACCCAATACAAGTGGATTCAACTCAATTGAATCTCATTGACATGCTCTAAAAAATAGCAGAAAATTACTACTTTTTGCTACAAGGGACTTCCAGAATTCTAGATTTGTGAACTAGTAAACCAATCCAAGTATCTCAATGATGAATGTGAATTTCAAAAAATATTGTAAGCATGCATCATGCTTGTGAACTGATAAATAAACTACAAAACAACTCACTTCAATTATTTAACCCAATCCTACATCAAAAGAAACATCAATAGTAAATGCAGAAATAGGAAAAACAAGAATAAGAGATGCATGTTAATAGGAAGTGAAAAAAGAAAATACAAATTGTAAAAAAGGGCTTTGAGGCTCTTGGGATGGCCAAGCCCAAGGATACTCAGAGTAATATGAAGGATTTCAAACTTTAGAAGCTAAAAATGGAACCAAAATCCATTATTTGAATCAATCTGAGTACATCCCTGCTAGAAATGAAAGTGGAGTTGCTAAAGAACAAGTTTTTTCCACAAGAATACTAAGAAATACATGCCCCCAAAGGAAAATTCGAAATGGTACTTATACAAATTGATGGGGAAGCATTCTCCTTGAAAAAAGGAATATTTCCCCTCCAAAATCCCTCAAATAGTGGATCTAGCTCCCAACACTAGGAATCTGCATTAAATGACGGAAAACACATTCCTATATTTTCTCAATCATTGCAACTCCATAATTTTTCAATAATTTCATGATATTTTGTTCATTTATTATCCAATATTTTTACTCCTGTAGTAAGGAGCAAGTCCTTAGATTATCTCCTCCAAATATTCATAATATTCCCAATATTCTCACAATATTATAACGAAATAAATAATATTAGGCACATAATACGCAAGGATAAAACAAATTCCTAATGACCCATTAATACTACAAATTAACTCTATGATGTGCAAGTAAGGGGTTCAGATACATGTTTTAAGTGTTTATAAATAATCAAATGTGCCTAATAAAATAGAAAATGTGTGGGCCCATCATATCCCTCCCTACTGAAATTGTTATTCACCCTTGATAAGCCTATCCTTCTTCCTTCCTTTGTCATGGTGTCCTTTGGTATCTTCTTGATGTCTTAGGTAGTCGTAGATGTGGTTTATTCTAAATAGAAATATAAATATGGATGGTCCTTCTCTAGGCGACCCCTCTAATCTTGATACTAGTCTGATGGTAAGACTTGGTGTTGTTGTCCCACATCCTCTACCTTATTTGATTTTTCAATATGCATCCATTTGTGAGTTCTGCCCCTCTCTTTTTCCAATTTTAATAAGAGGGGTACTACAATTTTTTTGAGAATAATCCTTCCTGATTTCACAAATTTATAATATGACTCTATTTTAGGCTGTGATTTAGGCTCTTGGAGTTCCCGGGGGCCTATTTATACCTATTTTTATGTTTTTTCTTCCTCATGCAACACTTTTTCTAAATTTGTTCCTCCTATATTAGTCATGTCTTTCTCCTATATCAAGGTTGTTTTTTCTTTTAGTTTCTTAGTTGTGGATGATCTAGTAGTCAGCCTTGTCATGAATGTCACGGGATGTTTACCCTTGGCTTTGAGGGAGGTTTCCTCCTAAATTTTCCCTTTCTCTAGCCCCAATTAGTTTCTCATTGGCTAGCTGACTCTTCAATTTTGATGGAGACCGTTGAAGGAGGTTGTTGAGTCTCAAATCTACATATTTCTTATACACCTTTCTAGACTTTTTCCATTTACCTGGACCTCCTAAGCTATCAATATCATTGCATATTAATCATAAAAGAGCATTTAAAATGGTTTTTAACTATGTTTTGTGTCTGCTGTTTGAATTAGATTTTTTCTCATTGAGCTGCGGAATCTTGTCACTTTCCGCAACTGCTGCAACTTTCCACAACCATTTTGTTAAAGTCTATATTGCAGGTGTCTTCAGGAAAATCAAGCCACATGGGCAAGTTGGAAATGACATGGACATGGATCGAGTCCTATTGGCTCAGTCGAATTCACCTAAGAAGGCTGTGGTCAAAGGTTGTCAAGCGGTGGTCAACCGAAGAGTCCCACGGTGACAGAACTCTGTTTTTCACCACGTGAAGATGTGCGTGGCTATTTCTAAATCATCGGAGACATATCAACACCTGTAAACGGCTCCATAAGCCGAATCCAACGACCAAATCTCCATAGATTTAATCTTCACGGCAGCCATGATGCTAGATTTCTGGACGTGGTGGTTCACGTGTCTTGTATCAGCACAGAATGTAGGAAATCAGTTATGACATTCTCTGTTATAAATAATGCGTTCTCATACGCATGATAGTTAGTTGCTGTAATGTAATTTGCTGGATAGAAAGCCCACTGTGTCGTGACATTGTTTCTTTGTTATGACTGCATTTTAAATATATGAGAAGACTCTGTTCATAAGCATGATTCGTGTTTGATAGCTGCTTTCTGAGGATTGTGCTTTGAAGTTTGAAGTTTGGGAAATCATTATAAAGGACATCATTGCCTTGAACAATCATAACCATACTTGTCTTTTAGAATTTCTATCTCACATTAGGAAACCAACCAAGATAAATAAATAAAAAACCCAAAAACGACAAAAAGTAAGAGATAGATTATCTTGCACATATAGTGCGCCACACTTCATCAGCTTACGAATCCCGGATTGACAAATTAATGTAGCAATTTAGGACACACTAAATTGACCAAACAGAGGTTGAGGGTGATGAAAATGAGGCTAGATGAAAATGCGACTAATGGCAATGAAAATAAGGTTGGTGGTGATGAAAACAATGTTAGATGAAGACTAATGGTGATGAAAACAAATTTAGATGAAGACAAGGCTAGTGGGAGATGAAGATGAGGCTAGTGGGAGATGAAAATGAGGCTAGGTAAATATTGAGGTTGGTGAAGTATTTTTCTTGTGGATGGATACCTTCATTGACCCCCAATATTTATACACACAAAAAATCAATTACATAACACTCATGAGGCCAAAAGGATTCGATTACATACATTGCCTACCTATGGAGCTGCTTGATGGTGTTGATGTTTTGGATTGAAGAATGGTTTTTAGGTGTTGTAGGAGTGAAAGACCGTATTGCAGGTGTTTCATGGTTGCCTAATTCATCATTTATTCTTGGTGTCAAATGTTTCTTGTTTATGTGTTGATCCTTTGATGGATGCATGGTACATGAGTGAGGTTGTTATTGAGCGTCTTCTACAATTTCTTGAGAAATATATTTATTTTTTAATGTTCTCTTGCTACCTAATGCTTGATTATGCAGGTATGTCCTTCATCTATATGTTATTTGTATATGATGTTGTTATTTTCTTAGTGATCATGAATCTTGTAGCATATAAAAAAATGTCTTCTTCTTGTAGCAGTCACATAGACCCTGCTAAGATCACAATTTCCTTTAGGTTCTGCCCTTAAAAATAATGATAATCCATGAGTAATATGTTGACAAGGATAAGAGGTATTTCTTTGTGATGGAAGGGATGGAAGAAGGGGTGAAAATGGGTTATTTGCATGGACATAGGTGAAAATGAGGGTGGAAAAGATGTCAAGTATCTTGGAAAATGAATGTTGAGGCTATGGTGGAACTCCCCCAACATTTCCTAATGGAGACATGACCTTTTGGCCTCTTTCTCCAATCATATTTTCCTCTTGTAGAATTTCAGGATCCTCCTGTAACATTTTAGGATAACCACTTGTAGAAGAATTATTTTATCCACATCTCTAAAATGGTAGACTAGATTAGCCTAATTTTTTTTTGCATGTTTCCATCATCCTTATGAACCTACCCATAAAAAATCTCGACCAATGGATGCAAAAATATCGAGAAAAAATAAAAATGGCTATAGATGATGGAAGTTGATTTCTTAAAATGTTTGCACTAGAATTTGTTTGAATTACTTGAGCATGTTACCATCTTCCATATTCATCTCCCCATGAAACAAATTGGCCAGTGGATACATGTGTTTTGATATATAATAAAAACAAATTTCTACTATGTGTATTTTGGCGTCCTGTAGAAAAAAAGAGCCCTCCTATAGCATTCTAGGACAATGAGGAAAATGAATGGGAAAATCTTGGAAATGATGGGTGGATGTTGGAAATGGATGAGGGTGATGGATTTACATGCCTTGGTCCTTTTTGAGCATAAGAGAAAAGGAGGATAAATTCCAAGTTTGACTTCCGTTAACTATATATTTTACCAACTTTTTATTTTAGTGCTAACTTGTTTTTGTGGATTGCAAAGGTTGGAGAGCACCTGAATTCATTAGAGAGAGATACATGGAGAAAATGTTTTTTTATTTTTATTTTTTCATTTATTTCTCTTTTCTTAGGCCTAGTAGTTGCCTCAATGAGGTTTTCAGCTAGTGGGTTTGCCTAGGCTCCTCAAAGGAGGTCTTCACCTAGGATCTTTTATTTTTCTATTTTTCCAAACCATTGAGTGCCTCATGGATGTTTTCAATTAGTGAGCCAATCTTGGGTGCCTAAAAATAGGTTTACACCTAATATTTTATTCTTTTATTTTTTTCTCTTTTCCATTTTTTATTTCTTTTTTTTTCTATCATACTCCACTTGAAAAAACAAAATCTCTTTCAAGTATAGGAATACATCCAATGGAGCCATATGTACATCAAGATGATAGATAAAATCATGTGTATGCTTGAAATATATGCTTTGACATGTACCTGAATATGAGAGACCAAATGATTTGACTTTGATGATATCAAGTATTGTTGAAGATGAGATTGATGCTCCATCTTGTTGATTTTCTGGAATCAAACCTCAGTATAGCTTTGATGCCCTTGGTTCGCTTGCTCATATGAATCATTCTTCATGTCTTCTTCTACCATGATATTCAAATCTTCCTATTTTTGTTGATTATTCTCTTGATCACATGGAGGATCTCATGGTAAACATGATGCAACTTTCTCAATATTTGATTCTGATGGTTTTTATTCATAAAGTGCAACCCATAATTCTTTGGTATTCTCATTTGAATCTTCTATTTTCTAAATGTTGTCCTTCAATGAAATCAAGAGAATCACTTTTTTGCAATACTCATCCTGTGCTAATATGGATACCATTTAGATAAAGATGAGATTTTTGGTAGTATTGTACCTCATCATTGTAAGTGGGTTGAGCTACTTCATTGTGTGGGTTTATAAATGGTGGTACATGTAGTTGAGTGGGAGTGGATCTTTGAGATGCATGTGGCTGGAGTTGTGGTTGTGGTGGTGGTGGTGGATGGTAGGGATAGCATGGAGTTGGGTATGAAGGATATTGAGGAAAATATTGAGGATATTGTGGATTTCTCCCATAAGGTTCTTTCTAATCTTGTTTCCAAAATTATTTTTAGGGTTGAGATGACCAAGGTTGCCAAGGAAAGGGTGTGTTACAATTAATTTTATATGGATTTGCAAAACCCTCAAATTGTGAATTAGGTTTTTGCATCATACCAAGTTGACTAGGATGCCATAGTATTCTTAGAGCTACATAGCATAGCTACTTTGGCGATTTACTTGCTCCATTGTCCTCTTGGTAAACTTCCTTAAACCTTGGTAATGATGGGAAATATTTAGTAGCATGTGATTTTTCATGGATAACACAAATATCATCATATTCATTTTTCTCATTTTTCATTCTTAAAATTTCTACTTGTTTTCTTAGATTGCTAAGAATTTATGTTTTAAAGTTACTAATAAAATTTCCAAGTTCATCTATGACTTACCAATATTGATGTTGATTTAATTACTCTTTCCCTTCTTCTTAATATGCGTTTGCATGTTTCACAAATTTCATCAAATGATAATTTGTATACATCTGCCCTACTCATGAGATCAAGGAGATCGATCCACTCGTCCCTAATTGTTCTAAGTAAAAGGGTTTTAGTGTGGAAAATCCTAAATGATGCAATTTTTCCCTATTTAAATTATACATAAATCTCTCTATTAGATCCTCAAGGCTCTCATTTCTTTTTTATTTATTCTAAAAATTTATTTTTTAAGATCATGATCTTTATTTTTTTCTATAAAAATCTTTTGCATATCATTCCATGATCTTATTGAATTAGTCCCTAAAATCATGAACCATTTAGGAGCTCTATCCTCCAATTTTACGGGAAACAATCTCAACTTTAGAGTGTTTAGTAAGTAACTATAATACCTAAAATGTATTTAAAATTCAAAGAGAAAATTTTATGGATCGCCTGATCTCATACCATGGAAGTTGGGAAGGAAGGATGGGGGGATGTTCATATGCACACCGACATCAATATCTTGAATTGGAAATCCAACAGGATCTTCTTCATTGTCATTATATCCATTCATTTATTCTACCTACTCTTCCACATGTTCTTCTTTTACCTACAAAAGTGGATGGTGATGTGGCTCTTACTGCACCACATGATCAAGTGGGGGGGTTTGGTGTTGGAGAAGTATTTTTTTTTTATAAATTTTTTTTGAATAAGAATGCTAATGCAATGTATTTTTTTCTGTCTTTTAAATGAAATATTCCTAATGAATTTTTTTTCTTGCAGAAAGTAAAAGAAATGAATCAACTATGGAAGAAAACAATTCATAATTGACACCTCTCCCGCAATGGCACCAAAAAGTGATGAGCCGCAATATTGCAACAAGAATGTTGTAACTCCCAAGGCCACCAACTTAAATTATCAACCCAGGGTTCGTACAAACTTAAGAGGTGTCGGCACTATATGTGAAATATAAAACATGTCCTTCTTTCATTGATCTGATGTAATGGAGTGAATGTAATGAAATCAAAGCCTAAACTATTTGCAAAAATGGAAATTTTACTTTGAAAATAAATTAATCCTAGGGAAGAACAACGATTTGTAATTGAAATCCTAAGAGCATGAATTCAAACAAAGAAGCCTAATGTACGTTTTAAATAGGAATGTCATAAGTGGTGTTTATTCTTCCTCAATCATGGATTTATATCCTATAGTTCATGATTCAAACCTAAGAGACAAAAATCAATCTTTTGGAGCAAATTTGGTCAATTTTACACGTGCTACAAGCAGTTACTATAGACGAAATATAACTGCTACAGGAGGTCATGTTTTGCTACAAGAGGAGATAACTCACTAAATGACTAATTAAATCAAATGAAAATGGGATAGGAAATTTTTTATTTATTATTTATGATGTCTTAGGATTCCATTCCAAGTGGAATCACTCCAAATACCCTTGTTAGCACGTGCTAAAAACTATAAGAAAATCACTGCTCTAAAAACTTGAAATTCGAGAACTAATGAGCTAGTTAACCTATCAAATTCCTAACCTAATCAAGTTAAAATTAAATGCGGTAATTTTTTTTTTTATTAAATTCAATATATTTATGACCCAATATAAGTGGAATAAAATCAATTTAAGTTCATTAACAGGTTCAAAAAAATAGCATAAATTTACTACTTTTTACTACAAGGGACTTCCAAAAATTCTAAATTTGTGAACTATTAAACCAATCCAAGTAGCTCAATGATGAATATGAATCTTAAAAGCTATTATAATAATGCATAATTCTTGTAACTCTATAAGTAACCTATAAAACAACTCACTTAAATTATTTAACCCAATCCTACAACAAAATAAACATCAATACTAAATGCAGAAATAGGAAAAAGAAGAATAAGAGATGCATGTGCATAAGAAGTGAAAAGAAGAAATACAAATCATAAAAAAGGGATTTGAGGCTCCTCGAATGGTCAAGCCCAAGGATACTCAGAGTCCTATGAAGGAGGCCAAGCTTTAGAAGCTAAAAATGACACAAAACTTCATAATTTGAATCAATCCAAGTACATCCCTGCTAGAAATGAAAGTGGATTTGCTAAATAACAAGGTTTCTCCATAAGAAGGCTAAGAAATACATGCCCCCAGAGGAAAATTTGAATTGGTACTTATAAAAATTGATGGGGAATGATTCTCCTTTAAAGAAGGAATCTTTCACCTCCAAAATTCCTTAGATAGTGGATTTGGATACCAACATAGGAATCTACATTAAATGATAGGGAACACATTCCTAATAATTACTCCCTTGATTCATTTTCCCCTAGCCAAACCATTGTTTTCAACATCATTGTTAATAAGCTTTTAAGAAATTCCTCCACCACACCACTAAAAATGATCATCCAAGGTACTGGTGGGATAGGGAAGTCTTACCTAATTGGTTTCCTCAATCATACATTTCTCGCCAACTCTCTACTCTTTCTTGCTCCAATAGGTGTTGTAGCCTTCAACATAAATAGACTAACAATACACTTTGGACTTCAAATTCCTGTATCTTCCATGCACCCTTTAGAAGGCCAGTCCCTTCTTAATCTCCAGGAACAACTTTGATATGTTAAATACATTCTAATTGATGAAATGGGCTTCATTTGCCCCAAAATTCTTGCTCAAATCGAAACACCCCATTTGGTAGTCAATCTATAAACCTAGTAGGTGACCTTGGACAATTTCCACCGATAAATGATACACCAATGTATGTGGGTACATCCTGTGGGAATGCACCTTGGCATAGCTTCTATACAGTTGTCACACTCTCAACTATATTCTTCCAACAAGGAAACAACCCTGAGCAAATTGCATTTCACTAACTCATATCCAACCTTTGAAATGAAATTCATACAATGGATGATTGGAAGTTTCTCATAACACGTACAAATTCCCTTCTTCAACCTAAAGAGAAGCAAACATTTCAAAATTCAATGCACCTGTATGAAACAAATCAGTCTATTGTACTTCACAATAAATAAATTCTTAAAGACTTCAATATGCCAGTTGCACATTTTTATGTAGAGAAAAAAAAATGACATCCTTCCATTGATCAAGAAGATGAACAACTTGATGAAAAAGTGATAATATGCATTGGAAAACAATTTGTACTAACCAGAAACTTATGGGTGGAAGCAGGCCTTGTTAATGGATCTCTTGGTAAAATTGTTGTGATTTCTTATGCAACTGATCCTATGCCGCCCCTAGTTGCCATCATTTTTTGTTGATTACTTCACTAACTATAACGATCCACCATGGGATGCTTCAAATCCAAAGTATGTGCCAATCCTCCACTTAACAAAAGGCTCTCATACACAATTTCCACTTCGCATGGCATGTGGATTGATAATTCACAAATCACAAGGCATGAATTCACAGAAAGCAACAACCAACATTGGAAACATAGATCTCCAAGGGCTAATTTTCACAACCATATATTGAGTTAGATCATTGTTTGGTATTTGAATTTCTCCAGCTTTTTCCTTCTCACGGTACTCACACATGCACAAAAATCCTTATGTGAAAGATAGAAAACATGAGGAAGCATACCTTGTATCTAAATATATCTAGCAAACTCTATGAATACTTTCCCTTATAGGTAAATCAACTTCCTTAGCATTTCACTTCAAATTATTTCATGCACTTTTTCAAATACAATTAAATGTGTACACATATTTATCTACTATTTCTTTTGCATATCTTTCATATTATTTATCTACTACTACTTTAATTCCATGTTTTCCATTTTAGTTAATGAACTTATAAATCTTTTCTAACACATTTTCTTTTGTCTTGAAAAAAAAAATGGATATATAATATCTCTCTATGCTCTATGAATTTTTCCATGAAATACAACAGCAAGAGACTTTGCTTATGGATATACAAAAAAATATTCCTACGCCCTCATAGAATACCTCTATATTAAATGCATCCAACTCTCCAACTACTTTCACGACTTAAAACTTTCATCTATTTTCTCATCCATATGCATGAAAGAGATCCAATTAGACAAATGCGACTAGATTACGCAATCCTGACCATTTTCTAGAAATATCTTCTACATGGTGTTGTATATGCCACTCATCAATATGTATTTATGATAAACTTGTACCGCATGTGCTTCATCCACATACCTCACATTCCACTATCTGCATCTACTTTCTTTTTATAGTTTTCTGTATATAGTTTGCAATTTCGTTTTTTTTTTCACTCCCAAACAATGTTTACTCTAATGTTGTACCTGTTCGATATTTAAATATGTAAATATATTAAAATAAATTCCATGATGTTGCATATTCAAATAAGGTATAATATTGATGGTTTTTATTTCACAAAATATGAATGCCATATCCAAATAATGTATAATATTGATGGTTTTTGTTTCACAAAATATGAATGTTGCATCTTTAATATCATACTTAGTCATATTACAAAAAAATTATTCAAACTTTGTTTTATTTTTCAGATACTTCCTACTAGAGAATACTAACCATCTGTGCATTGTTTTAGTTTAAGTGATCTTTAAATATTCAACCTCTTTTCTTATTCAATAGTTATTTAAAATTTCCCTGCAAACATGCCATAGATTTTTCGTGACTTTAAAAATGAGACAAATAAACCAAAAATGCAACAAAATCATACAAAATCATGTTTTAAAATCGATGACATGTCATCTGCAATTCATGTCATGAAATTTTTGAAGACCTTGTGTGGATCGCATAACTCCATTGTTGTACCACGTAATTATTTTTACATTTCTTCACATGCACATTGACATATTAATTGAGTTTGTTGTATAGTTAATATATGATTTGTATTTCATTGTTTAGTATTCAATCACTCTATTTAGCAAAAATATCAAATATAAATGAGCAATTACAAAAAAAATAAACCAAACTAAAACTTTTTTCAACTTAACTATCTTATCAGCATACCTTTGTATGTTTTTAGTACAATTGCTTGTATAATTTAGATGGCATAGTTGAAACTTAGTTATATCTCTCACTTTGAATGAGAAAATGAGACAAATAGAAATTTGTACAAATATAAATCTAAATATGGTGTATACTATACTTCTTATTTTTTTGATGTATACATTAGATATGCACCACTATAACTACTTACTCTTGCCCTTCCTCTTAATATGTGTTTGCATGTTTCAAAAATTTCATCAAATGATAATTTGTATACATCTACCCTACTCATGAGATCAAGGAGATCAATCCACTCGTCCCTAATTTTTCTAAGTAAAATGGTTTTAGTGTGGAAAATCCTAAATGATGCAATTTTCTCTCTTTACATTATACATGAATCTCTCTATTAGATCCTCAAGGCTCTCATCTTCTTTTTTATTTGTTCTAAACATTTATTTTTTAAGATCATGATCTTTATTTTTCTAGAATTATCTTTTGCATATCATTCCATGATATTATTGAATTAGTCCCTAAAATCATGAACCATTAAGGAGTTCTATCCTCCAATGTTGCTGGAAACAATCTCAACTTTTGAGTGTTTAGTGAGTAATCTACAAAGTATTTAAAATTCAAAGAGAAAATTTTATGGATCGTCTGATCTCATACCATGGAAGTTGGGAAGGAAGGATGGAGGGATGTTCATATGCACACCGACATCAGTATCTTGAATTGGAAATCCAAGAGGATCTTCTTCATTGTCATTATATCCATCCATTTATTCTACCTTCTCTTCCACCTCTTCTTCTTTTACCTACAAAAGTGGATGGTGATGTGGCTCTTACTGCACCACATGATGAAGTGGGGGGCGGGTTTGATTTTGGAGAAGTATTTTTTTTTATAAAATTATTTTGAATAAGAATGCTAATGCAATGTAATTTTTTTATCTTTTAAATGAAATATGCCTAATGAAATTTTTTTCTTGCAGAAAGTAAAAGAAATGAATCAACTATGGAAGAAAACAATTCATAATTTGACACCTCTCCGGAAATGGCACCAAAAAGTGATGAGCTGCAGTATTTCAACAAGAATGTTGTAACTCCCAAGGCCACCAACTTAAATTATCAACCCAGGGTTCGTACAAACTTAAGAGGTGTCGACACTATATGTGAAATATAAAACATGTCCTTATTTCTTTGATCTGATGTAATGGAGTGAATGTAATGAAATCAAAGCCTAAACTGTTTGCAGAAATGGAAATGCTACTTTGAAAATAAATTAATCTTAGGCAAGAACAACAATTTGTAATTGAAATCCTAGTAAGAGCATGAATTCAAACAAAGAAGCCTAATATACTTTTTAAATAGGAATGTCATAAGTGGTGTTTATTCTTCCTCAATCATGGATTTAGATCCTATGGTTCATGATTCAAGTCTAACAGATAAAAATCAATCTTTTGGAGAAAATCTGATCTAGTTTACACGTGCTACAAGCAGTTACTACAGGTGAAATAGAACTGCTAAAAGAGGTCATGTTTTGCTACAATAGGAGATAACTCACTGAATGACTAAGTAAATAAAATGAAAATGGGATGGGACAATTTTTTTTTACTAGCTATGATGTCTTAGGATTCCATTCTAAGTGGAATCACTCCAAAATACCCCTGTTAGCACGTGCTAAAAACTATAAGAAAATTACTGCTCTAAAAACTTAAAATTTGAGAATTAATGAGCTAGTTAACCTATCAAATTCCTAACCTAATCAAGTTAAAATTAAATGTGGTAATTTTTTATTATTAAATTAAATATTTTTATGACCTAATATAAGTGGAATAAACTCAATTTAAGCTCGTTAACAGGTTCAAAAAAATAGCAGAAATTTACTACTCTTTACTACAAAGGACTTCCATAAATTCTAAATTTGTGAACTATTAAACCAATCCAAGTAGCTCAATGATGAATATGAATTTTAAAAGCTATTATAATAATGCATAATTCTTGTAACTCTTTAAGTAAGCTGCAAAAAAACTCACTTAAATTATTTAACCCAATCCTACAGCAAAATAAACATCAATACTAAATGCAGAAATAGGAAAAAGAAGAATCAGAAGATGCATGTGAATAAGAAGTGAAAAGAAGAAATAAAAATCATACAAAATGGATTTTAGGCTCCTCGGATGGTCAAGCCCAAGGATACTCAGAGTCCTATGAAGGAGACCAAGCTTTAGAAGCTAAAAATGACACCAAACTTCATAATTTGAATCAATCCAAGTACATCCCTGCAAGAAATGAAAGTGGAGTTGCTAAATAACAAGGTTTCTCCATAAGAAGACTAAGAAATACATGCCCCCAGAGGAAAATTTGAATTGGTACTTATACAAATTGATGGGGAATGATTCTCCTTTAAAGAAGGAATCTTTCACCTCCAAAATCCCTCAGATAGTGAATTTGGCTCCCAACACTAGGAATCTGCATTAAATGATAGGGAACACATTCCTAATCATTACCCCCTTGCTTTGTTTTACCCTAGCCAAACCATTGTTTTCAACATCATTGTTAATAACCTTTTAAGAAATTCCTCCACCACACCACTAAAAATGATCATCCAAGGTACTAGTGGGATATGGAAGTCTTACCTAATTGGTCTCCTCAATCATACATTTCTCGCAAACTCTCTACTCTTACTTGCTCCAACAGGTGTTGTAGCCTTCAACATAAATACACTAACAATACACTTTGGACTTCAATTTTTTTTATTTTCCATGCACCCTTTAGAAGGCTAGTCCCTTCTAAATCTCTAGGAACAACTTCTATATGTTAAATACATTCCCATTGATGAAATGGGCTTGATTTGCCCCAAAACGCTTGCTCAAATTGATGAACTCTTTTGAGAATATTTTCCCTCCAATCGAAACACCCCATTTGGTAGTCAATATATAAACCTTGTAGGTGACCTTGGACAATTTCCACCGATAAATGATACACCAATGTATGTGGGTACATCCCGTGGGAATGCACTTTGGCATAGCTTCGATACATTTGTCACACTCTCAACTATATTCTACCAACAAGGAAACAACCCTGAGAAAATTACATTTCACTAACTCATATCCAACCTTCGAAATGAAATTTCTACAATGGATGATTGGAAGCTTCTCATGACATGTACAAATTCCCTTCTTAAACCTGAAGAGAAGCAAACATTTCAAAATTCAATGCACCTGTATGAAAAAAATCATTCTATTGTACTTCACAATAAACAAATGCTTAAAGACTTCAATATGCCAGTTGCACATTTTTATGCAGAGAAAAAAAAACATCATCCTTCCATTGATCAAGAAGATGAAAAACTTGATGCAAAAGTGATAATATGCATTGGAAAAAAATTTATACTAACAAGCAACTTATGGGTGGAAGCAGGCCTTGTTAATGAAGCTTTTGGGAAATTTGTTGTGATTTATTATGCAATTGATCCTATGCCCCCTCCCCCCCCCCCCAGTTTCCATCATTTTTTGTTGTTTACTTCACTAACTATAACAATCCACCATGGGATGCTTCAAATCCAAAGTATGTGCCAATCTCCCCCGTAAAAAAAGGCTCTCGTACACAATTTCCACTTCGCATGGCATGTGGATTGAAAATTCACAAAGCACAAGGCATGAATTCACAGTAAGAAACAATCACCATTGGAAACATAGATCACCAAGGGCTAACTTTTACGACCATATATTGAGTTAGATCATTGTTTGATATTTGCATTTCTCCAGCTTTTTCCCTCTCCCGGTACTTACACATGGAAGAAAATCCTTATGTGAAACATAGAAAACATGAGGAAGCATACCTTGCATCTAAATATATCTAGCAAAATCTATGAATACTTTCCCTTATATGTAAAACAACTTCCTTAGAATTTCACTTCAAATTATTTCATGCACTTTTTCAAATACAATTAAATGTGTATATGTATTTATCTACTATTTCTTTTGCATATCTTTCATATTATTTATCTACTACTAATTTAATTCCATGTTTTCCATTTTATGTAATGAACTTCTAAATCTTTGCTAACACATTTTCTTTTGTCTTGACAAAAAAAAAAATGGATATAGAATATCTCTCTATGCTCTAAGAATTTTTCCACGAAATACAACAAGAAGAGACTTTGCTTATGGATATACAAACAATATTCCTACGCCCTCATAGAATACCTCTGTATTAAATGCATCCAACTCTCCAACTACTTTCACGACTTGAAACTTTCATCTATTTCTCATCCATATGCATGAAAGAGATCCAATTAGACAAATGCGACTAGATTACACAATCCTGACCATTTTCTAGAAATATCTTCTACATGGTGTTGTAGATGCCACTCATCAATATGTATTTATGATTAACTTGTACTGCATGTGCTTCATCCACATACGCTGCATTCCACTATCTTCCTCTACTTTCTTTTTATAGCTTTCTGTATATAGTTTGCAATTTCGTTGTTTTTTTCACTCCCAAACAACATTTACTCTAATGTTGTACCTGTTCAATATTTAAATATGTAAATATATTAAAATAAATTCCATGATGTTGCATATTCAAATAAGGTATAATATTGATGGTTTTTATTTCACAAAATATGAATGCCATATCCAAATAATGTATAATATTGATGGTTTTTGTTTCACAAAATATGAATGTTGCATCTTTAATATCATACTTAACCATATTACGAAAAAAATTATTCAAACTTTGTTTTAATTTTCAGATACTGCTTACTAGAGAATACTATCCATTTGTGCAATGTTTTTAGTTTAAGTGATCTTTAATGATTGCACCTCTTTTCTTATTCAATAGTTATTTTAAATCTCCCTGCAAACATGCCATAGATTTTTCATGACTTTACAAATGAGACAAATAAACCAACAATGCAATGAAATCATACAAAATCATGTTTTAAAATCAATGACATGTCATCTACAATTCATGTCATGAAATTTTTGCAGACCTTGTGTGGATCGCATAATTCCATTGTTGTACCATGTAATTATTTTTATATTTCCTCACATGCACATTGACATATTAATTGTGTTTGCTATATAATTAATATACGGTTTGTATTTCATTGTTCAGTGTTCAATCACTCTATTTAGCAAAATATCAAATATAAATGAACAATTACAAAAAAAAAACCAAACTAAAACTTTTTTCAACTTAACTATATTATTGACATACCTTTGTACCTTTTTAGGACAATTGCTTGTATAATTTAGATGGCATAGTTGAAACTTAGTTAGAACTCTCACTTTGAATGAGAAAATGAGACAATCATAAATTTGTGCAAATATAAATCTAAAGATGGTGTATACTATACTTCTTATTTGTTTGATGTATACATTAGATATGCAGCACTATAACTCATTACTCTATGATTTTGGTAAAAAATAGAGAGGTTTTTTTTTTCATCTTTATAAATTAAATATATATTTTTTAAATAATAAAATATATTTATAATGTTAAAAAAAATTAAAATAATAAAATTATTTAAATTTGTTAAACTATTACATAAATGTAATAAAAATTATATTAAAAATTTTAAATAAATATAAAAGTATTAATTATTTTAAATAAATTTTATTATTTTAAAATTTTCTAAATTTATTTTTATAAAATATAAATAATTATTAATTATTTTTTAAATGTATGATAATAAAACATTTCAAACATAAAATTTTAAGATTCACAATGAATTTCCCTAGAATAAACTATTTTAATTCACCAAACTTTATATTTAGCGGCCTTGATAGATGATTACACTATTAAATAAAAATGATGTCAAGACTTTTTCAATATATAAATCTTCATTGTGACAAGATCATCACTTCATACAATTCCATATAAAAGCTCCACTAATGGTAATAAGGTATTTTAGATGTGAATTAATATCTTATAAATGATAATTTCAAATATAATTGTTATAATTATTATGTTGAGAGATGGTTTAATTTAGTGCGATAAATAAGTGTAAATATTTAAGTAATACTTTAATATGGGATAAAGTTTTAAAAAATGAATTATTAAATAAAATATTAATAATAATAAAAATAATATTGATTTAATTTAAAAAATAAAAAAAATTTCAAACGTAATTTTATTTTTATTTTTATTTTTATTTTTATGAACAAAATTATAAACATTTTTTTTTAAATCGTATGCATATGACATTAATGTAAATTTAAATAATAATAATATATATAGCATGTGGATGTATAACATATGTCATACAATACTAAAATAAAAATAGAAATAATAAAACAATAATAGAAATATTTAAGTTTAGTTAAAATTTAAAACTTATTATTAAACTAGATTAGATCCATCTTAATTTTGGATCTATTAAGCACTTAGAGGGGTCATTAAGTTGAGAGGTGCTTATCACTAACTAGATTAGATTCATCTTAACCTAGAATGTATTAAGCACTTAGATGGGTCACCATTTTAAAAAGGAAATTGGAAGAGCAAACATTGTACACAAATTAATCAAAACAATTCATATTATTCCATTAGGAACTCCAGATACATGCCACATAAATAGCGCTTTATGAGATCAAACAAATTAAAAACAAGGAAAATATTTTTGATAAAATATGTCAACAAAACTCCAATAACCAACAAACATGTTAGGGTCTTATATTTTATAGGATAAATTGATAAATATGTGTTGATTTGTATAAAGATGTTGTAAATAATATTTCATCTTTCAAATTATTTCTATAGAAAAAGAAACGAAAAGTAGAAAAAGAAAAGAGGGGATAAAATATATATATATATATATATATATATATATATATATATATATATATATATATATATATATATAATATATATATATATATATATAATATATATATATATATATTTCTAAAAGAAAAGAATAAAACAAATAAAATGAAGAAAAAAACCCCAGATAAGTGAGCTGGTCTAAATTCCACTCAAACAAATAAAAAATTTTGTATAACTTTAGAAAAATAAAAAAAGAAGGCTTGTCAGCCTAAATGCAGCATTACAGATAAGTTAAAAAGTTTAATTAGGCTAAATCGCACCGTTTAAGTGCGATTAGTCATGTAATAAAGTGATTTTTGGTTCTTTTGATTAAGTGTGATTAATTAGTTTAATCATGACTTTAATTGCGATTAATTTAATGTAATAATTTTTTTGGACACGTCGTCTTGTCGTTTTGTGATAAATTTTCATAAGTTTCAATGGTGATTATTTGGCCCGCCCAGGTCAACGACGAACACACCACTCTATACCCCCCAAGCCCTTCTGATGGTTATTCAATAGGGGGGTTCTAAAGCAGCGGTCTCCCATATACTGCCATTGCTACGTGTCACCCCTTCATCCACTCCGCACCCCCCTCCTAAAACTCATTACCATCGCTACTCCCCTCTAGGCTCCCCCTAATCCACTTCCACTTACCGCTTTACTACCCAACGTTAACCTTGCTCCTACCGCTCCACTCCTCCATCGCCACATATCAAAACATTCCCCTATACATGAGCGCCAAGTTTCCCCATATCCTTTCCAGTTAGAAATTAACCATTTAATAATAAATATTTCCCTCCCCTGCTCCATATTATCGTTACAGTTATCCATTACCCATTTACCCAACCCCCCCCCCCCACACTCCCCACTCCATGGTAATGATAATTTGACAATGGATTTAATCACAGTAAAGTATAAAAGTTATGTATCTCAAACCGCTAAACCCATGTTCACTGTAAACTTTACTTTGGCATACATTGTAGTTGTTATCACCAAACTAGGACTAATTGGGTTGTTCAATAGTCAATTTGATATAACTATTTCAAACCACCGGGGGTTGGAAGTTAGCCCTTCCAACCAAAGAGGGCTCTCTTAAGAAAAAGGTAAGATATTAAAGAAACAAACTTATAATGAATATGGCTAACTCTTATTGTTTTTAGATGATTTTTGTAGGTGGAAGATGAGTGAGGGCTACCATTGGGCATGGAGTCAGCTAATGGACTTCAATTATAAACAAATTCAATTCATGGAAGCTGAGGCAATTGAGCTTATAAAATAACTTTTCTCAGTAAAAAATAGTACATGAAGGAAATTGGAGCATAAAACTATGAATTCCAAGTAATCACAATACTATGAAGCTAATAAAAATATATAAAATAGAAATACACAAACATATAAGCTCCAAAAGAATCTCAGGTCTGAAAGACAACTGTTGCAATTGTGTATTAGCTTGATAGACATAAATTGCATAATAGCCTTCTCATGACCTTCCCACATATGTACATTGTTCGAAAAATTAAAAATTCAAAAGATCCTATTCAACCCTAAGTGACTCAACCTAATTAACTTAATACCAATCAAATTGTTATCATGGATAACGGCGGCTCCATTGGCGATGTTGCACCCCTGTGGTGCAGCAATGAACCAATAGCTCCAATGCCTTATTCATTGGGATGATCCCAACCTTTTGTCATATTCTTTAGCCTACATTCATCCCTTAACATGCTCTTTAAGAAAAAAACCATACAAACCAAAAATTACAACTACAATATTCAAAATAAATGACGAAAGAGATGCTTTCTCAACAAGCTTATTTATGTACCAATAACCCTACTAATAGCTAAAAGAAAAAAATTTAATTTTCAAGAAATATGAAATTTCCAGTATAGCTAGTCAAAGAGTTGATCCAACACCTGGGCTTCTTGATTATTCTTGAACAACATAAAAATTGAATCATCTATTAGCAACTCAGAATGAAAATTGAATCCATGCTCCATAAGAAACACAAAAATTGTCTTGACTGATGACTGCAACATACTTACCATTGGAACTTGGAAACCATGAAAAATCACCTTTTCTTGATGAGTAAAACCATGAGAGTTTAATTCATTCATAATTGATGGTTTCTTTTGTCCTATGTCTTCAATTTCAATAACATCATCAAATAAAAAGGAAACAATAGATTTGTCTTCACTTTCATGTAAACCATTCATGCGTCCTTTAACATCTTCAAACATGACATCCATATTTTGTGTATCAAAATTAATCTCTTGCTTGTCAAAAAAATCAGGTATAATATTTAGTATTTTTTCTTGAGGACTGTCATCTTGATTTTTAACACTAACAACTACTATAAAAACAACTTTATGCATATCATCCATGTCATTTTTATGATCCCCAAATAGAATAGGTAAAAAATGTATATTCAGTGCTTCATGTAGCTTGGTTTTACCTAAAAATGAAATTTCATCACATTTTACCTCACTATTCAGAATTTCCATGCATGTATTTTCAACAACAGGATCTTGAGGAGTTTCTTCTTGACATAAAATTTCAGGAAAGGAATAGGTTGAAAAACAATCATACCTTTTACTGCATATAAATTGACAAGGATGAAAATCCTCATAAATTTCATGTAATATGACTTAATTGTCAAATTGTTGATTTATTTCATCTTCAACTAAAGAAAAGACATCTGCCTGTTGAAAACCTTATTGATTATCATGACAACTGACCTGAGAAGGGAATTCATAAAGTGCCTCTAACGTATCCTCATCTAAGCACTCTCCATTATCACCAAGATTTTTAAGATATGGAATAAACACCTCGCAAAAATCACAACAATATTGTAATAGTTATAAATAATAATGTTCAGAAAACTTACTATGGAAATATTTAAGAGAGAAAAAGCTTCCCGGCTGCAACCCTTCATACCATGTTCTAGCTTCATCCTCCAGGGCGGCCATAAACATTTTCATGAGATAATCCTTAGGAAAATCAACTCGAAACTTATGTACATGCATATGGAATCTAACCAAGTGAAGAGCAGAATTATCTCTCTTTTTATCTTTAAATATAGGAAGATAAGTCAACCAATCAAATCTAGGGGAATATTTGGCATTCTTTCTTGCAATAGAACTCATATTGGAACTTAATCAAGTTACTGATCTTCAAGCAGTGGAGTCACCATGAAGCCATGAATTTCTGAATTCTTCAAGGATGGAGTCGCCAAGGTAAAGGTACAACCTTGAATATTTCTGATCTCCTACTACCTTCAAGAGCTCAGTTACTTTGATTAGACACAAATTTCTGAGAAAATGTAGCTTTAGACTCCCGGCAGATGCACCAAAATGTTATCACCAAACTGGGACTAATTGGGTTGTTTAACAGTCAATTTGATGTAACTATAACCAGAGAGAGCTCTCTTAATAAAAAGGCAAGATATTCAAGAAAAAAACTTATAATGAATATGGCTAACTCTTATATGTTTTTAGATGATTTTTTCAGGTGGGATATGATTGAGGGCTACCATTGGGAATGGAATCAGTTAATGGAATTCAATTATAAACAAATGCAATTCATGGAGCTGAGGCAATTGAGCTTATAAAATAACTTGTTTTCAAAAAAAACATAGTACATGAAGGAAGTTGGAGCATAAAACTATGAATTCCAAGTAATCATGATACTATGAAGTTGATAATAATATATAAAAAAGAAATACATAACCATATAAGCTCCAAAAGAATCTCAAGTTTGAAAGACAGCTGCTGCAAATATGTATTAGCTTGATAGACAAAAATTACATAATAGCCTTCTCATGACCTTCCCACATATGTACATTTTTTGAAAATTTAAAAATTGAAAAGACCCTTTTCAACCTTAAGTGACTCAACCTGATTAACTTAAGACCAACCAAATTGTTATCATGGATAACAATAACTCTCTCATAGAGTGGAATAGATGCCACACAACCAAGAACCCTATCCAACTCCTCATCCAACTGTTCAAAAGAAAGATTCATGAGGTAATTACGGTCAAAACCATTCATCTTAATTATGTATTCAAAGAATAAATCCATGCTTGAAAAAACTCCATGATGCCTCCAACCATTGATTTAGAACACCAAATTCTAGTCAACCAATTATACCAAGTCACATAAACCAATTGTGATTTTGATCTCTACAAATTCTACAATTGGCTCAAACAAAAATATCTCGACCTCAGTAATGAATGGGGATTGTGGGACTCGTTCCTGCCCCAATTCATCTCTCCCTAAACCTATTATTTCCCTGATTTTATAACTTGGTGTCAATTCAAATACATTCCCAGTCATAGGGAAATTGTGGTCCACAATGGTGAAGTTCTCTTTTACATTAATGGTGTTTCAATCTAAAAAATTCTCCAATTCCAAACCTCTAATCCCATGCAGCCCTTTCACCCATATTTTCTCATGGAGATATACAAAAAACTTGATGTCTTTAGACGGCCAAAATATTTGAAACTTTCTTACCAGAAAATGCTCAAATACCCAAAACAAATCCTCCTTATCCCTCCTCTATGTTCCCTGAGATGACCAAGAAAATAATATCCATTGTTTCATATTTATTAGGTTACTACTCTGACCAATGGGCCGATCAAATCATTTTAGCCTTTCTTTCTATTTTTTCTGCAAGCGAAAAAGCCCCTATTCTCTTTTGTTACAGTGATTTTTTAGCAGAATCCATCCATGAATGGTTCATGAAGTTTTCAACTGGAGGAGTATTCAAATATGCATTTATCTTAGTATATTTATTTCTCTACTATCAATCAAACAGGGTTTTTTTCCACCTACAAAATTAAACAACCATGGAAACCCCCAATCAATTATTCACTAGACCTCCTTGGTCAGAAAGAACAACACTGAATTCACATTCATTGACTTTATAGATAAATTTTTACATGTGGTTTCCACTTATTAAACAATGATGTAAAACCAAGAATAGACCCAGAGATCAAGAGAATACTGCACTTAAGTGACCAAACTAAGAGAGGGGATTGGTATTTATACCAAAATTATACAACGATCAAAGTGTATGGGTGTGAGTTACCCCCATACGAACTCCCAAAATTTGTGCGAATTTGCATCTTTTCCTTGAATTACATTAGGCGGATGATCAACATGGACCAACTACACTTTTTGGAAACAAAGAAGAAGGCACAATTCAAGATAAAGACTCAAGTTGGCCCCTTCATATGGAATGCAAGATAAGTAGGAAAAAATGTAGATGACATTTTGAAGCAAATGAATTTCAAATACATTTTTACAAAATGTATTTGAATAATTTCAAAATTAAGGGTAGAAAAAAAGTATGCACCTTATGTCCACACTCCTAGACCAGAGATAGAACGGTATATGAATCAAGAAGAGCGAAGGGAGAATACTTTACATGCGGTCGAAGAATAGGTACTTTCAACTTCACAGACTCTAGTATCTCAGGAAGAACATGAAAAGAGACTCAAGGAAAAAATTTCCCCTTCAATGATAGAATTTTCAGCAAAGGAGTTCAAAGTGTACAACAAGAGACAGAAGACCAAATACATGGGAGATACACAACAAGAAAGTTTAGAACAAGAACAACCTATTGTTCTAGCAGGCTCATGCACATTATCAATTTCAAGGAGAGAGGATATCATTCTTGGAACTCCTATGACCCCAATGACAATAGATACACAAACTTCATCACAAACAGGAGGCTGGAGTAGAATAAGAAATATCAAATTATTTTTTCTACCTAAAAGGAAATTAAAGTCAAGAATAAATCACTTAGGGCCACCACATATTCACAGTTTTGGATGCAAAAAACCACCTCCCAACATAGGCTTCTTTCAGCCTTTGACACAAAGAAGGGGAGAATGAAAATTTCTTTCTTGGAGCCCAAATTTTCTCAACCTCGATCTGTAGATGAATACAAACAATCTATTTTTTCTTTTGATATAGAGATAATCCAACCCATAAACCAATTGGACGTAGATAAGAAGAATGGTGAGATGATATATAACACTCTCACTAATTCAGCCATAGAAACAACAAGGCTGCATACTTCAGTGAAAAACATACAAGCACAATTAAAACTGGAAAAGATTTCTTCACTAGCTAAAGACACAAAAATTAAGTCTTTAGAATATTTGTTTATTAAATTGGGATATGATCCCAATGATGACACATGCTTACTAGGAATTCCTCGTTGAATACCAATAATTGCAATGGTCTATCCCCATCACGATGCAATTTGAGAAGATTTCCCAATCCTCTCGAACTAGGAAGAAAAACTCGTTGGTTGCATCAGTGTAGCGCGCGTGCGGCCCATAACATCTAAGGGCATCACAAAAATGTTATTGCCTCAAAATTCCATGGCCTAAATGGCCATAGTCCCTCTAAGAAGCTGGCCGCGAAGGGGAACCTCCACATAGCTAGTTAGCAGGCTGAGGTCTCGTTCCTTATCGGAATTAACCAAACAAATCACTCCACCAACTAAGAACGACCATGCACCACCACCCATAGAATCAAGAAAGAGCTCTCAATTTTTCAATCCTTACTATGTCTAAACACCTTCAAGGGGACGCCTTTGCTACTGAGGGGTTTTTTTCTCGGGCCTGAGGTAGACCCTGTTCAGTGGGAGATCTGCAGGATCAATTCTTGTGGTGAAAGAAGATGGCGAGCAGCGGGAAGATATAGATCGAGAAATTTAATGGTCAGAGTTTTGAGTTGTGGAAGCTCAAGATGAAGGATCTGCTGGTGGATAAAGATCAGTGGATCGTGATAGATCTGGGTACTAAACCAACGACAATTTTATATGAAGACTGGAAGAAGCTAGATCGGAAGGCAAAGAGCACAATATGATTGTGTGTCTTAGATTCAGTATTGTTGAATGTATCTGGGGAAGCTACGGCGAAGACCTTCTGGGACAAGCTAGGGACTTTGTACCAATCTAAGTCTCTGGTGAATAAATGTTTCCTGCTGAAAACACTGTATAACCTGAGGATGAAGGATGGAGACTTGGTGACAGAGCATTTGAATGCCTTCAATACTATTGTAAGTCAGCTGTCATCTGTTGGTATTAAAATATCAGATGAAGATAAGTGCATAATTTTGTTTTGTTCTCTACCAGACTCGTGGGACAGTCTGGTTATTGCAATAAGTAGCAATACAACTACCTTGAATTTTGATGACATTGTCTTAGCCTTGCCATCAGAGGAAATGAGACGGAGAAATATGGAGGGTCAGAATGGAGATGCCTTATCTGTACGGGGAAGGTCCTAGAATAGAAACAAGAATAAGGTTTCGAGTGGGAGATATAAATCTCTTGGAAAGTTTGTAAAGGTGTGCTGGAAATGCGGAAAGGAAAGGCACTACAAAAAGGACTGCAGATCTAAAGCTCCTGAGAAAGGAAAGGAATCTGATGATGCTCCTTCTGCAGAGGAAAAAAACCATCTCAAATGAAGGTGGGGATGTGTATTTGGCTTCTTCTTCAAATACACATGTAGATCATGAGTCATGGTTGATTGACTCGGGTGCATCCTTTCACTTCACTCCCCATAGGGATTGGTTCTGCGAGTATGAGAAATATGATGGCAGTGATGTATTCTTAGGTGATGATAGGAAGGCTAGAATCTTCGGACGTGGAAAATTCAAGTTGAAGCTGCAAGGTGGAAGGATTAGAAAACTTCCTGGTGTTATGTACATTCCTGCATTGGCCAGAAATCTGATTTCTGTAAGCAAGATGGATGATGTAGGTGTAAAAACAGTGTTCGAGAAAGATACCTGTAAGATGGTTTGAGGAGCACTAGTATTAATGCGGGGAGTTTGGATTGGAACTCTGTACAAGCTTCAGGGCAGCACTGTTATTGCTGGGTGCAATAGTTCTGTGGTTCCTGAAAGTGGAGCAGAAAGCCTAGAGGTCTCTGGCGAAAAGACCATGCTATGGAATCAAATGCTTGGACATATTGGAGAGAAGGGACTTCAGATACTGCATGGATATGGTATGGTAGAAGGTATGTCTATAGCTCTTTGGATTTAGATTTCTGTGAACATTGTGTATACGGGAAGTAGAATCGGGTGAGTTTTCCTTCTAGTGCTAAGAGGGCAAACAAGATATTAGAGCTTGTGCACAGTGATGTGTTTGGACCTGTGTCGGTTCCATCACTCATTAAGTCTATGTACTATGTTTCATTCGTAGATGAATTCTCAAGGAATACATGGATATATTTCTTGAGGAAGAAATCTGAAGTCTTTGACAGATTTAAATAATTTAAGGCTCTGGTGGAAAACCAGACAGAGAAGAAGATAAAGGTGCTGAGGACAGATAATGGTGGGGAGTTCTACAAGAAGGAATTTGAAGATTTCTGTAAGAAGTGTGGTATAGCACGGCACAATACTACTCCATACACACCTCAGCAAAATGTATTTGCAAAAAGAATGAACAGAATGCTGATGGAAAAGGCAAGAATCATGCTCAGTGGTTCTGGGTTAGGACAAGAATTCTGGGCAGAGGTAGTGGAGACTGCATGTTACTTGGTTAACAGATCACCTTCATCAGCATTGGAAGATAAGACTCCACATGAGGTATGGACTGGTAAGACACCCTCTCTTTCACATCTGAGGGTATTTGGATGTGATGCATATGTACGTGCTCCAAAGGAAAAGGACCAAGTTGGATAATAAATCTGAAAGGTGCATATTTATTGGGTATAAGGATGGTTTAAAGGGTTACAAGCTTTGGAACCCAGAAACAAGGAAGGTTGTGTACAGCTGAGATGTGGTGTTTAGAGAGGTGAAAGATGTTTTTAAACATTAAGTCCTACCAAAGGAACTCGAGAAGATAGAGTTTGAGCTAAAGGAGGATGAATCATAATCTACAACAGAAGAAGACTCAGAAGAGGAAGAGCCACAAACTCCAGACGTGAGAAGATCATCTCGGGAAAGAAGACAACGAGAAAGGTATAGTCCATCTGATTTCTGTTCAAATTTTGCTTTAACTATAATTGATGATGATTCCAGAATTGTCAGGGAGGCAGTAGATTCAGAGGATGAAAAACTCTGGAAGGAGGCCATGGTTGATGAAATGGCATCCTTTCATAAAAATGAGGCATGGGATCTGGTGGAGTTGTCGGCTAGAAGGAAGCCCATCGGGATAAAATGGGTGTTTAAAAAGAAGATGAATGTAGAAGGCAAGGTGGAGAAATACAAAGCTCGGTTGGTAGAAAAAGGTTATTCCCAAGTGCCGAGAATTGATTTTGGTGATATTTTTTCTCCTGTTGCCAAAGTTACTTCTATTATATTACTTTTATTTGTTGCTGCTACATTTGATTTTTAGGTAGAACAGATGGATGTGAAGACATCATTTCTTCATGGGGATCTAGAAGAGGAGATCTACATGAAACAATCTGAAGGATTTATGGTGAAGGAAAATAAATAACTCATATGTAGGTTAAAGAAGTCTCTGTATGGGTTAAAACAGTCACCAAGGATGTGGTATTAGAAATTTGATACCTACATACGGGGACTTGGCTTCACCAGAAGCAAGGAGGATCACTGTGTTTATTTTAAATTAATTGGTGATCGTGTTATTTATTTGGTCTTGTATGTGGATGATATTTTGTTGATTGGAAATGATAAAGAAATTATCCAAGATTTGAAGACCCAACTGTTCTCCAAATTCAACATGAAGGATATTGGTGCTGCAAACTATATTTTGGGCATGGAAATTAAGAGAGATCGGGCAAAGAGGAAGCTTTGGTTAAACCAGAAGAAGTATGTCAAGACTATATTGTAGAGGTTGAATATGCAGGATAGTAAACCAGTGAATGTTCTAATTCATGTAGGTACAAAGTTGTTTGCTGAACAGTGTCCTAAGACACAAGAATAAGAGGAGGATATGTCCCGTGTTCCATATGCAATTGCAGTGGGTAGCCTGATGTATCCAATGGTCTGTACTAGACCAGACATTGCACATGCAGTGGGAGTATTGAGCAGGTTTATGTCAAACCCAAGGAAGGAGCATTGGACAACAGTGAAGTGGGTTTTCATATATTTACATGGCACTAGTGATTATGGCTTGTGCTACCAGGGAAGACTATGATTGGAAAGAGTGTTGGACATTTGTGATTTTGTTTATGCAGATTGGGCTGAAGATCTGGACCAAAGAATATCTACAAGTGGGTATGTGTTTAGCCTATTTGGAGGTGTATTCAGTTGGATGAGAAAAAGACAGTTTGTAGTGGCTCTTTCAACTATAGAGGTTGAATACATGGTAGCCACTCATGCAAGCAAGGAAGCAGTTTGGTTGCAGATATTGTGTTAAAGTATGGGGTTGGTGCAGCAAGCTATAAGGATAGACTGTGATAGCCAAAGTGCAATTTACTTGGCTAAGAACCCTGCTTATCATTCAAAGACAAAGCACATTGATTTTCAATACCACTTTGTGAGATATATGGTTGAAGCTAAAAGGGTGTTGCCGGTAAATGTGGACACTTTGAAGAATGTTGTAGATGCATTGAAAAAGTTTGTGAGAACTCAGAAGTTCTCTTGGTGTAGAGAAACAATGGGTGTTTCAAAGCTAGGCTAATGACTCAGCTCTCCTCTAGCCCACTGCGGAAAGAAAATAACAAGTGGGAGAATGTTGGGTTTGTGTTATATTCTTTCCATTACTAATCACATGCGGGGGGTCATGGAGGGGCGATACCCCCCCCCCCCCTGTACGTTGCGTTGGGAGCAATGTTAGGGGGGTCATAGCAGGGGCGGTGAGAGGACCCGTCTATGGTTTTGTGCATGGGTTTGCACATGGTTTTGGGGCATGATGGTTTTCGGCCCCTATTGTTTTGTAGATCTAGTCAAGGGAACTACGGTTATGTTCTAATCTAGGGTTAATGGATTGGGGTTTATGCATGCTTCGGCATGTATATATGTGTGTTGTAACACTAAAAGGAATATAATGAAAAATAAATTTGGTCGTCCCGATTTGGGATCCAAGGGAAAATCTCTATGTTTATCTATTTTATGTTTTATGCTCTTGCTACTGTTTATTTTCTGTTTTTAAGATTCGTTTGCAGATAATTTCTGTACAGGGTTAAAACCTACAGACACTATTGCACAAGCTAAGGAGAGAATTGGGTGGAGATAAATGAATTTATCACTAAGATATGGCCATCAATCTAAATCATCTTTGAACAAGATGAATTAGTGCAGAAATCAAAAGGACCGATAGTTGATGTGAAGAAATACCTTAGCACTAAACCAAGTGATGCCACTGCTCTAATAAAAATTTTGAATTCAAAAACAAGAGAAGAGTTGGAAGAGGTGAATATAGAAGATAGAAAAAACACCATCTTAGAAGTATGAAGCATTCTCACCAAGAAAAACTTGATGCTACAATTGGACAACAAATGTAATAGTTTGGATACTATTACACATAAATTTCACAAAAAAATTAATGTATTGCATAAAAAAGGTCTCCCTAGACTAGAAGGAATGGGAGGTAAGTTAGTCAAGCTCAAGGATTATCAGAAGAAAATGTACACTATTGTTGCAGATAAACCAAAAATTTCCAAGATTAGAGGTACAATCACAGGGAAAACATTCATGGAAGGCCTCAGCTATGACTTACTAATTAAACATGAGTTCAGCCATTTTTTTCTTGTTAAACCTACCTTCAAAAAGTATACTGAGGTGAATGAGACCTATCGAAGGTTAATCAAGTCACCTGTTATAGATGAACAAAGATGGGAAAAATTATGTGAAATACTAGAGTAAAACAATAATCAAGCCTAAAATAGGAAAGAAACAACAAGTAAACTATTTTTCAAGTCCAATCATAAACAACAACCCTCGAAGATAGTGCCAGTCAGATTTGGCCGTTTTTGTGTCCTATCTTTTTTGTACTATTTATGTAAACAGTTTCAGATATTTTAAGTAAATATTGATATTTTAAAATAAAGATATTTTTGTTTATAATTGTATATATACTTCATAATTCGAAGCAATTTTCTTGGGACTTGTATGAAGAAAGAAGTTTTTTTTATGTAAAATTGTTCACTGAGCTAAAGGTGATCATTTTCAGAAATACAAAGTTGTTCCAAGATTCATGTGTCAGACGATTTGGTGATTTATTTCCTCTTGTGATTGTTATTTCTTTGTTTTCCATATGTTATTCTTATCTATATTATTTAAGGAAAATTATGGGCTGAATTTTTTTAATTACACTCTGCTCTAGCTTATAAACAATATTTATGTTTTCTCTCTGATATTAAATATATAATTTATCTCAGCATGCTATATATTTAATTTATTCCTAATATTTTCATCATATTCACTCCATAAATTCTCTAAAGATCCAATAGTCTGCCTACCTTCCCCTGATACACATCATATGTTATTTCTACACTTGATTTACTTAAGTTTTATGAATTCATTGCCCAATGGATTATTCTTGAATTTTCAACCAAATCTTTCAAAAATCAACCTCTGAACTAAATAACTATCCTAAATACATTAAATCAACAAATCTAAATCATAAAAAGAGATCCCTCTCTAAATCTGGAAGGGATAGATCCCAGCTTTCAAAGTGGTTTTGTGGTTACCTATGGGTTTCTATCAGAGCCTTGGGAAATTACGGAGTGCTAACAAACCAATCCTGCCTATATACTAATGTAAGAATTATTCCAAGTCCCCCCTTTAATGATTACATTACAGCATTACGAATATTAATACAAAAATGAAAAATTACAATTCACATGTCACATCTATCTAATTCGTCTTCCTCAACACTTATCCCCACTCTAAAGTCCCCCGAACATCACTCTTTTCACCACCACAATCTTCAAGCTTCCCATTTAACTCATTTAGTACATAACCACCTCTAACCATATTTCATGAACTTTGTATAATTCACACTTCTCGGTCTTCTGAATGAAAATATCGATACTAGACCACCCTATGGACAAACTCCCATCTATAAAAATGTAGTGAACTACACTTCTGATAGTTGTATAAGTGAGTTGTTTGATTATTAGGCATATTCAGTAGTCAATTATGCAACTGACCTTTCTACATATTTGGATCTCATAAATTGACTTGTAACTGATGCTCATGACGCCCGAAGCACAACAAGACACATCAACATATAGAAAACTCATATAATCAAATTAGAAATATGTTCTCACGCATCACACAATGTGTGAACCAATAACTTTCACTATATTTCTATGTTCATCAATTAGTTTATTTTTTACCTTTACAAATATTACACACCACCAACAATTAAACCAAACAAGCACCAAAAATACAACAAAGCATTAAAAATAACAAGTAAAAAACAAACAGTCATTCTTTCATATCACAATTATTGGTCCTCTCTAATTGATCTATGAAAATCTAAATCGTAAAATATATAGTTGTGAAATTTTGATCAGGAGCAACGTATCTTTATGGAAGATTACAAACAACAGTTCAATTTGCAATAAGAATTTTTGTACATCTTATTCCCTGGCACTGAACCAAAAGTTAGGCATGGTGGGTCTCCTTAAAAGTTTCATACATTGACTTATCAAGAAAATATCGATCTAGGCAGCTTCCAAAGAAGCTCGAAGCTTACAAAAATCCTGACGCTGATGATTGGTGAAACATGACGAGTTGATGGATATGTAGAGGTGGACTTCTTTCTCACCGTCCCCATAAAAACTGCAAACCAATCGTGTTGAATTGTGTGGTGCGAGACCATCCTCAGTAAGATACCTTTTCAACTTACACAAATCCAACTGTTGATGGTGATTAGCTAATTAGAGATTGAAAACCAAGGAAAAAAAATGTCTATGTCAATTCCACACCTTGTGAGAAGAACTCTTATCATAATTTTTCCGGCAGACAACTATCATGAGAGGGTTCTAGGATTATAGGGGCAGCAAGTCTATGGTACTTCGATGACTATGAATATTCATTTGTCCACGGTGCCTCCAACGGTGACAGATGTGCCTCTACCTAAAGCTTCCTCACAGAGGTTCAAAAGATCCATTTTGATGCCATTCGGATCATATTCTGCCACTAACCCTCAAAGATTGTTGAGAAACTGATCTGAGACACCTTCTATTACAGGACTGCTAGCTGAAACATTGTTCACCATTTTCACACTTGGATAAATTTTCTATCTTTTCTATAGGAAATTTTTAGGAAGTCTCTATGGCTATATCTGCCTATTGTGATCGATCTAGTGGAGTTGGAGGAGGACGATGTGCTTCTTGACAACATGTAGAACCAGAGCTTCGCCATGATGTCTATCTCTGCGCAGGTATGCACAGTTATTTTCCTAGGTAATCCCTTACACTCATCAACAAGAAATATTGTAACGGATATCGATTCTTGGATGTAATCACGCCCAACAAACACTCAATAAATGATCAAATTCAACATTCTAACAATCAAAAAAATAAATACTATCACACACTACCTATCGGTATATAGAGAATAGACCCATATATCTCTTCCATCTCTCTGGGCACTCTCTAGAGGGAGTCAAGCCCATATAGGCTTTGATACCAAAAAGGAAATTGAAAGAGAAGACATTGGACAGAGATAACTCAAAATAATTTGTATTATTCCATTACAAACTCCATATAGATGCCACATAAATAGTGCTTTATGAGATCCTACTAATTCCAAACAAGGAGAATATTGTTGAGAAAATATCTCAAAAAAAAATCCAACAAAGAAAAACCCAATCATACCTATATACTAATGTAAGCATTATTCCAATTTATTAACCCTAAATATATTAAGCACTCAGAGGTATCATTGCATCGAGAGGCACTCTCCAGCGCATTATAGGAGAGATGTTGTAGTGTCCCTAAATGAATATAAACACTTAAATATGAGTTCAATATGGGGGAGATGTTATAACATATATAAAATGACCATTAAATCAAATAATAATAGTAGTAGTAGTAGTAGTAGTATAAGAAGAAGATAATATTGGCTCAATCAGAAAAGTAATAAAAATAAAAATTTGATTCTATTTAATTTGTTATATTGTAATTTTGTTTCTATTAATAAAAATTAATATTTTTTTTTTAAATCATAATGTGAGTATGAAATTAACACAATAATTATTTATATATGAATTCAGAAAGTGTTGAAATTGGCAACAAGAATGGCACCCCAAGGGACTTATAATTTAATTTTCCCTTAATTAAATTAGAAGTAAATTTTAATTCCACACCACATGACAACTTGTAAGTGTTAAATGATTCAGGAAAACTTAGTTAGCTCAGTCAATTCAAGTTGAGGGTCAAATTGGAGGCATGTAGAGTTCTCCCTAATTTTTAGGGGGTCCAGTTACAATTTATTTTGCGTTGTAATTAGCCAACTCAACTATTTGAGTTAAAATTAGTTTAACTAGTTATAACTGAGAGATGAGCTAGTGATAGGTCCAATGAATTAAATATTTTTTAATGCAGAGATGAATTAGATAACTTATAATTAGCTATAAATAGTTGTTTCATGCAGTTCTAAGGAAGGCCTAGTTGAGATTGGAGTTAAAGGGAAGATAACTATCAGTTGTATAATTAGAAAATTGTACAGGTCATGCATGAGGTCATCAGGATGTCTTGGATGTATTGAGAAAGCTACTGATGGGAATTTCCTAATTAATAGGGGGGAAATTAGCCCAGAAATGCGTGAGAAAGGATGGTGAGTGTTACACGTTATTTTGTCACCATGACATTTGACTGTCAATATAAGTTCATTACTACCTGTATTATGCTCCCTTAGAGGTCAAAAACCCTAATGTTCTTAAACCAAGTCTTGGAATTGGAGAAAATCTCATTAAAACCATTAAAATTATAAGTCTGCTCTTTTCCTAGCTCTTTCCTATGGATCCACTGATATTTGTTCTATAGCCTATGGCATATCCCACATGTTATGCTTATAAAACTTATAGACCCCCATAAATAGTCAAATAAAGGAAAAAGTAAGTTCTAGAAGACCAGCTGGACGAATATTCTCCCAACTAGAAGCTTCTAGAGGAGCGATCAGTTTGAGCTTCATTCCTCCACTCATGGAGCTTTATCCCTGCACTCATGGAGTTTATCCCTTGGTATATGGAGCTCAAATCCCTTCATGACAGGAATTCATCCCCCTCTTCATGGAACTAAAACTACCTCCATTTCCCTATAAATTGAGCTCATGTTTCAGTCTCAAGGGTAGACATACAAGTTAGTTGCTGAAGAAATTCTCAAGAGAGCATACTCTCTATACTAGTCATCATTGGTATGAGAATGATCACACAACCATGTCCATAAATTCATGCTAGTTCAGAGAGAAGAAGGATTGTTAATCTAAAGAGGAATGGTTGTTTAGGACCCTGGGAGGAACTTGTGCAACATCAAGGCAACAAGTTGTAAAGTTACTCTTTCCATACAAGATAATACATATGGATTTCCTTTTCTCATTGAGTTGTTCTTGTGTTTACTGGAATAATTCAATAATTGGATTCCTTGATTAGTGAGTTAGATTATCTGTTCTAAATTATTATGTGTTGTGGGTGCTTTTAATTCTTTGTCTGTCTTTGATTGCAGGTTCTACATACTGAAGAAGCCTCTTTGGAGAAAATGGGTAAAATTCTGCACCGAACATCAGATCTCAAGGTAGGGGCATGTCTTCATTCTTTTTTTAAAATAATTCTGAATCATAAATTATCTAGAGAAATTTTTTTACAAATGGATGTTTTTTTCTAGCTATCTGTAGGATACTAGGGAGATCTCTCTTGTCCACAAGAGGGATTTATCCACATAACAAAATGGCGACTCCACTGGGGAATGAACTTAGTTTTCCTTCTTCATTTTTTAGTTTGAATTTTAAATAGTTTTCTGATTTTTATTAGTCTAAAACTAGGTTGGGTATATAACTTATCAAAATCCTTGAAAAGAAAATCTGAATTTTTATTTTTCTGTGCTTTTCCTGGCCTCCGCAGTTTTTATTTAAAGACAGTGCAGTAGCCTCCATAGTTTTTAGTTCAGAATAGTGTGGTACCACACTGTTCTCCATTGAAACCTACAAAATTGTGGAAATTTTTTGAAAAATTAATAATTCTCTTTTTAGGATTCAGATTATCAAATTCTCTGTGTTTGCCCCAACTTGTCTTGAATGTCAAAGTTTTACGTGTGAGTTTCTTTCAGCAACTTTTGTGTTTGAGTGATTTTTCATATAATTTGCATGAGTATTTTCCCTACTTTCTTGCTGCTCCATATCAGAAACCTTCATATACCTTAGCTGATCGGTATGTTATTATTTTCTTGTTGAGCCATTGAACTTGTTGCAAACCTTGTTTGTATGAAAATTGAGTTTCATTTTCATTTGCAAATTTAGAAGAGATTTTAGCTTGATAAGGTTTAAATTTCACATTAAACCATTGTTGGATGTTTTGATTTTTGCTGAGATAAGCAGAAATTCTTCTTGGTTCGATCACAAACTAAGAGAAACCTCCTCAAACTTTCTAGATAGAGTTCAACATTAGAATTTCTTCTTTTGGTTTTGAATTTTATGTTTTAGGAGTTTTAGATATGATTTTATTTTTGGAAATGGTTTGTTAAATTCTTTGTAGTTTCTCATCTGATTGATTAAGAATTTCATTTCAAATGATTGATTGATCATTTTATGAAATTGAGTTCTCAATGAAATCGTCTTCTTTTCAAAGATTTTTTTTTATGTAAGAAAGAATTGATGCTTCAGAAAATTATTAAATCTCTCAAATATTTCCCTTAAATAAGTTTCTTTGAATAGAAAAGAGTTGCACTTTCATATAGATGCATTTAGAGTATTTTTGAGTCGAGTAATTAAACATCATCGAAGTTTCACTTCCATACCTTCTATCTTAAGAAACAACCAAATTAAAAACAATGCTTTAATAAAATTAATCTAGATATTTTTACATTTTCTAGGGCTCTTTTCCACCAACATAGCTTAGGCTAGTGTCTTGGAATATGTTTTAATTAACATTCCAAGACAGTACAAACAAACAAGTATCAATCTTGTGGTAAGAAAAATCCAATTGTAGCATGTATGCTCTGGGAAGCTCTTCTTAAAAGATTCAAGCACGAGATCATGTCTGAACCAGTGAGGTAATCGTACCTATCTCATTGGGAAAGATAGAATATGTGCACATATTAAAAATGGTAAACCTCGAATAGACCATTATCAAGGAGCCTGGGATCACTTGTCGGTAAACCTTGGATTATCTCAAGGAGCTTTCAAGGGGATTGAGCTAGTTACTCTGCCCTTTCTTGTATATCGGATCGTAGATTGTTCCGCAAGATATATTTATCATGTTGGTGACCTTAGTGGCTATAAAATTTAGGATTTTTTTCCCAAGGTGATGATGGAGGGAAGGTCCCAATATACCTGGAGCAAACATCGACTAGAATCACTTGGACTTTCTGGAGGGTTCTCTTCACTTCGAGATGGTTTAAGTGGAGAAACGTGCACCATATTGTTTCATTAAGTAGGTTTTTGGGGTAACTATTCCAGCCGCCATTTCTACATTAAAATTCTATGACGTTGGATTTCATCACCAACTAGTTCTTTTATTGTGGGAATCTACTGTTTGTGTGTGGATTTATCTCTTAGATTTTGTAGGCGTGTGATCAATTTGATTGTTTCCTTAGATACTTTAGGACATTTTGTTGAAATTTTTTTTAATTTCCTGTGTTAAAACTTTTAATCATGGTTGAATTACCTAAGAAATCATGTAGAATGTAGGGGAAACCTCCTGAGTACACATCAAGCTACTAGTGAATTATCAGCTACTGAGCCTGAAATTTCTGAACCAGAAACTGAACCCGCTACGTCTAAACCTACTTTAGATTTTTTCACTCCAACCCCTTGTCGTCTTGATTCACCCAGATTGAAGTACGAATCACTGAAAATCTTCCTCCTAGTCTCATTAGCATTGAAGAAATTAATGACACATAGGAAGAAGTTGTTATTCCTTCACATTAGGAATTTTTAGATCTTAGGCCACGTGAATCGATTTACTATAGCCCTTTCAAACAAGATCCTTGGTATTCTTAGTTGACAGACTTTCTACGCAATACTCGTCTAAACTATTTGCCACCCTGAATTCCTTTTTACGCCATAACAAGAGGTTATAGACGTCCATTAAACATGTCTAGTGAGTCATCCATGTTTTCTACACCACCAAAATCATATTTGTATGGTGGTTCGTCTGTTCCTGTAGGATACCAGTAGCTTTCTGGTACTTTCTCAGGTGCATCTCCTTCTCCTGACAAACTTATATCATCACCTAGTCCAAATGAATCACATACCAAAAATTTGAACACGGAACAAGTTTACATGATGTTTGGAAACATTCCTAGCCCTGACCCTCAAGGTAGTAATATACCACCTGGGGGGCAACCTCAAGGTAGTAATTTACTGCCTAGGGGGTAGCCTCAAGGTCAGTACATACCTCAAGTACAATATCAACCTCAAGGACAATACATACCTCAAGGTACCTCAAGGACAACATCAACCTAAAGGGCAGTACTCAGTTAAGGTTCCGCAGCCTCTTCAAGGACAGTACCCTATGCCAGGGAAACCTTCTTTCCAAGGACAACAACCTCCTTTAGGGCCATAGTTCTACCCGGAACAATAATTGTTTCAGGAAGGTGGGAATTATCTAGCTAATTATCAAGAATATGTTTCAAATTATCAACCTCGTTTTGGTCCTTCTTATGCAACACAACCTTCCATGGGACCTCCATATCTCGGACTAAAAATGGTGTGGGATCCATGACAAGTTCAACAAAATTTGCAACCTAACATGCAAGTACCCTATAATCAACTTGGTCAGCCAATTGGTTATAGTGAAATCCAGTAATATGTCCAACCTGTCCAACCTACGATTCAAGTTATACCACAGGTATCTACACCTAGTACAGTTTAGCAGCCTGGTCTGAGTACACCTAGAACTCCATCTCAAACTGTTGCACCAACTTCTATTCAAGCTACCACACCTATCCCTAGAGTTTCTGCAGCTCCTATTTTATATAGCCCCTCAGGTATCACAACAAATCCCTGTAGTCTCTACACCAAAACCTGGACCCACAGTCCAGACTACTGTTCAGATGCCTACGGGATAACTTGGTACAAGTACAATTGTAACAAGCCAACGTCAGTTTTTTTATCAGCCGTATCAAGGACAATATAAATATGGACCTGTAGCACAAAATCCAGTATACCAACATCAACTATACCTTAGATACGTGTATCAAATACCATCTCAACCCCAATATGGTCCAGCTAATCCTGGTTATTCTGGAGGCATTCCAATCCAAAATGCACAGGCTATTCCAGGATATCCAGGATATCCTCCTCTTGGTACTGGTATTGTTCCACAAGGTTATGAATTTACTCAGAAGGACCCTAACCATCGGTTGACATTCATAGCAACTTTTTACTTACCTAATTTTTCATGCCTAATGAATAATCCGATCTATTATCTTCTGTATTGGCCGCCAATGCCAAACAAGTTGCCCAGTGATATCCCTAAGTTCGAAGGTAAATCAGGAGAGGACCCTTCAAATAATGTTATGACTTACCGCCTCTGGTGCGCATCAAACTCTTTGATTGATGATTCTATTCGATTACGAATTTTCAGAGAACGTTGATAGGTTTAGCTGTAAAATGGTATATTGAATTACCATGTGTCTCATTCAACAATTTCAATGCTTTAGAAATATATTTTTTAACACATTTTCAGTTTCCAGTCAGATACGACAATGGCACAGAACTATTGACTTCATTAAAACAATCTACGTCTACATACATATCAGATCACATACATGAATTTAGATGTAGAAGACGTTTAGTGAAAATATTTATTCTAAATCAGATCTTGGCATAATGGTTCATCAAAAAATTACTTCCAAAGATCACTGAATATGTGTCTAAGGGAGGGGTTGTTACGGAAGAACAGGTCATTTCTCAAGCTCAGTACTTAGACCTTGTATATACATAGTCTGGTACTTTGTATGAAAAAATTCTTGATTTACCATGTCTTGGTCAAATAATTTCAACTCCATTAGGTTCTCATGCTGCAGATGATGTAATTGGTTTAGTGAACAAAAATAATATTAAGAAGAAGTCTTCAAAAACTCCTTCTCCTATCATAACTTTACCAGATTCACTGAAAGGAGATTCTTCCCTTGAAACTTCTGCCGACATTCACGTTGTAGATTCATCTACAGCTAAATCCAAAACCGGTAATAAGAAGAAAGGTAAGAATAAAATTAAACAGTCTTCGTCTCCCAAATAGAAAATTGAAAATACTAAACCATCTGATGATTAAAAAAACCTCGTTATCCTTGTCTTATCTGTGACGAGGATCACTTTACTAAAGAGTGCCCACATTGATTTGAGGTCTCTAAATTCATCAAAGGTTCACACACATCCACTGTCTTGAAGGATCCTTTTCCTACTCAAGATAGCAAAATGATAGGATCTTCTTCACATTCATCAGCAGATATTTTAATGATGTCTGAGGTTTTGGTTGCAACCTGATCGTAAGACTATGGAAGTAAAAATCCTGTTACTGGTAAAGAAGTAGACAATTCTAATTCAACACTAGCTACATCTCCTTCAGTTTCTGATCCACTTCATATCTCGAAACCTAATCTTAATCTAGTAATTAAACCACCTACTAAAGGTGTACTTCGAAAATTAGCTTTTAATCCACATGCGAGAGCTGCTCGGAATTACAACATTGTTGAAGACTTAGTGATTTCCCCTTCAAAAATGTCGGCCTTAGAAGTGCTACAATCATGTCCAGCACAAGGGAAATTAATTTTATCGGCTATTGGAGCTATAGATCCTCAAGGTACTAACCTCATGGTCTTCAATTTAGAAAATTTTACACCGAGACTCCCTCATCAGATGGCTTTTCAGATTCCAGTATTAGTAAAAAACATACGAGTTTTTCATACTTTAATTGATGAGGGTGAATCCATGTGCATAATGTCGTTAAATTATTGGAAACACTTGGTTCTCTGACACTCAACCAATCTCCAACAATACTTAAAACTTTTGATGGAAGAAGATTCCATCCGTTTGGAATTTTACAGGATCTACCTATAGAAGTAGAAGGAAAAATTGTTAATCTAGATGTGGAAGTAGTTGATGCCCCTCTGGATTACAACCTTCTTCTGGGTCGAATTTTGTCTTATGCCATTATTGTTGTCATATCATCCGTCTTTCAGCTAATAATGCTTCCTCATAAAGGAAATATTATGAAAATCGATTAGCTGTCATATTATTCGTCTGACCCAGCTTCTACAGATAGTATCCAACATGTTGAAAATCGACTATTCCTTATGAAGACGTTGGAGTAGGTTTAGTAAAGGACTCTACTTTGATGGGAAATTTTTCTATGCCTCCACCCAACATACCGCGTACTATTTCTAATATCAATATGATTTTATCAAGCACTATTCCATTTGATGACCCTTGGATAGTTCCTTCAGAGTCAGAAATGGATTCTTTCAATGGCCAGCTGCCTTTGAGTCCTTTTTAGATAGCATATCAAGAAGAACAGTCATTTTCTAACACACTTTCAATTTTTTTTGATCCAATGAATGTGATCACTGAAGAATCTTCTTCACTATCAAGCTCAACCTTGACATAAATTTCCGACCCTTTTCAACAAGTGTTTCATACTGATGAAAGTATTCGAGAATTTTTGTCTATAGATGAATTACCTTGGGATGATATACATCATAGATCTTCGTTTTTACCTGAACTTGATAGGTTCAAATATTATTTTTGGTCTATTTTTACAATTAATTATGTCAAGGAACCACAAAATCCCATCACAAATTCGGATTCTGAGATTAATTTGGGAAACATTTCTACAATTGTTCCTAATGAAATATCAGTTAAACCTGGAGTTGTTGAAAACATTCATATAGGTGCTTCTTGTAAAATGGATTAAATCAACACATATAAAGCCCTATTTCAAGAATTTTGTGACATATTTGTTTGGTCGTATGAAGAAATGCCAGGAATCGATCCAAAGATTGTTGTTCATGAAATAAAGACATACTCGGATGCAAAGCCTATTAGACAACAATTACATCTGATACATCTGCAAAAAGTTGCTGCTGTAAAAGTTGAATTTGAAAAACTATTTCGAGTAGGATTTATTTATCCAATCCCATTAATATATTGGGTATCTAATATAGTTCCCATTAAAAAAAAACAAGGGACTATACGAGTATGTGTCAATTATAGGGATATTAATAAATCATGCCCAAAAGACAATTACCCTACCCCCTATATCGACCAAATCATTGATGATTGTGCTGGGAATGAAATGTTTTCATTTATGGATGGATTTTCTAGATACAATAAAATAAACATACTTCCTACTGATCAACCAAAAACAACATTCATTTGTCCTTGGGGAACATTTTCTTATTGTAAACTACCTTTCGGATTAAAGAATGCTGGTGCAACGTTTCAAAGGGAAATGTCTTATGCTTTTCATGACATTAAACATATTGTGCAGCCTTATCTAGATGATCTACCTGCTCACTCATTACACAGGGATGATCATCCTACTCACTTATGAGCAATTTTTATGATATGTAGGCATTATAAGATTTGTTTGAATCCACACAAGTGTGTTTTTTGTGTTCAATCAGGACAACTACTGGGATTTTTTGTTTCCAAAGCCAACATTCGTGTCGACCCCTCGAAGGTTGAGGCCATCATAAATTTACCTCCTCCTTCTACACTTCGCCAACTCCAAATTTTGCAGTGGAAAGAAAACTTTCTGCGAAGATTTATCCCAAACTATGTTGAGTTAACAAAATATTTAACCAGTTTGTTGAATAAGAATGTTCCTTTTATTTGGATGAGATTTATGATCTATATTTTGATGCTCTAATACATGCATTAACCCATGCAACGTTATTGCATCCACCCAATTACAACCAGGACTAATTTTTATACCTAGCGACCTCTGATTCCACCATTGGAATGGTTCTAGTTCAAGAGGATGAATTTCACAATGAGCATGTGATTTACTATCTAAGTTGAAATCTAAATCTGACTGAAATTAAGTATTCACATGTGGAAAAATTGGCCTTGGCAGTAGTTCAAGTTGTCCAAATATTTCTTCATTACATATTGTTACGAAAGACCACTGTGATATCTAATTCCAACCAGATGATGTATATTTTGAGAAAACAATTACTCGAGTGAAAATACTCTAAATGGATTGTAATCCTACAAGAGTTTGATTTGGAATTAGAAAAAACTAAATCAAAGAAATCATTGGTGTTTGCAGAACTTATGTGTGACTTTCACAATACTGAGACAGAAACTGTGGTAGAGCATCCCATTGCAGATGAATCTATGTTTCTTATCAGTACATTAGATCCATGGTATGGAGATATCATCATTTATCTTCAAACCCAAACCTTTCGACCTGAGATTTCACGTTCAAATCGACGGAGGATCTGTTACCAATCTCAGCAATACAATATTTTTGGAGACACACTTTATCATCATGCTGCATGTTCTATTTTTCGACGTTGTATAAATCATGAAGATGCTGAAAGAGTTTTGAATGACTACCACTCTGGAGCGTGTGGTGTTCATATATCTGGGTATGCCACAACCCAAAAGATATTGCGCACTAGCTGTTTTTCACCATCATTATTTAAATATTGCCTTCTAACGGTCCGAAAATGCCACAACTGTCAAATATTTGATCGAAATATGCGTGCACCACTAGCTCCTCTTCACCCCATAATTTTTGTCGGTCCTTTTGTGAAATGGGGAATTGATTTCATTACATGTAACCCTCACTCGGTCGGGGGGCATGGGTATATTATTCTCGCTGTAGATTACTTTACCAAATGGGTCGAAGCGATGTCTACATTTGCGGGAGATGGTAAAACTACAACTACATTCATATCCAATCATGTGATTTCTTGTTTTGGAGTACCCCAAGCTATTATCACTGACCATGGGAGTCATTTTCGAAATACCATGATGACCGAACTTTCTGATCAACTTGGCTTGCGCCATGATAAATCTAATCCATATTACCTGCATGATAATGGTCAGGTTGAAGCTGTTAATAAATTTTTAACCACCATGATCAAGTGGATTATCGGAACTCACAAATCAAATTGGCATACCATGCTTTTTTTGGCACTATGGGAATACCGAACCTCAGCAAAAACTGCTACAGGGTTCACTCCTTTTCAACTGGTTTACGGTTTAGAAGTTGTTTTACCCATTGAATTTGAAATACCGTCACTCCAATTATCCATAGAGTTACTACCAGCTACATTTGAAGAGGAAAAACGCTTTTTGTACTAAGCACAATTAGATGAGACTTGGTGCACTACTGCATTAGCAGCCAAAGATTATAAGAAACATGTGAAAGCTCAGTATGATCGAAGTGTTACACCTTGTGTTTTTTCAGAAGGTGACTTAGTCTTAGTATATGATCAAGCTAACAATAAGCTAGGAGCTGGGAAATTCGAACCAATGTGGCGCGGTCCTTACATTGTCAAGCGAGTGCTTGCCAAAGGGACCTATGAATTGACTGATTATGATGGGGTCTCTTTAGATAAGCCCAGAAATGGTTTTTATCTGAAGAGATATTATGCTTGATTCTCATGTGAAGATTTCACTTGTATATTAGTTATTTTTCTAGTTAGTGTGCCTTAGATTAGATAAGTGTGCCTAGTTTAAGTTTGTTTTTACTACTATCACTGATTATATTTATTACTCTTGATATTGCAAATGTCGACATCTCTTTAAACATACATTTTTTTTTTTGATGGTGCATGTCGTAGTACACAAAATATTTATTCTGTAACCTGGGTTATCTATTCACCCACTGATGAGTTAGTTTTTATGCATGGGGTAAGCCTTGGTCAAACGATGAATAATATTGCAGAAAATAGTGCAGTCATTGATTTATTATATGATTCCATTTCATTTGGTATTCTACGTTTGATCATTAAGTTAGATTTGGAAATCATTTTATTACATTTAAACAGAGTATACGCAATTAAAAATCTAGTATTATTGAGATTATTTTTGAAGGTTCGTCTCTTGGAAAGACAATTTGATTACATCGAATATCAACACATTTCAAGAAATTTAAACACATTGGCTGATGCATTAGCTAATTGTGTTCTAAATAGACATTTTCAACGTTAAAATAGTAAACCAAAACAACATTCGATACATATTGAACAAGTTAATTAGAGAAAGTAGTAATATCATAGATAGGAGTTTTTGTTCTAAAAAAATGTTACATCTTCTGTGATCATAGGTCTAAAACACCTTATGATCTGAAAAATATTGATACAAAAATAAAAATATGACAATCCATGATGGTCATCCACTATCCGTGATGATGATCATGGTAGTAGACTATGGCACGCGCCACCTTGCGCGGGAATCTCCTAAATTGTCCTGGTACACATGTAACATGTCTTTGAAGACGGAGAGGAATGTCATTTGTCGATGTCTCAAGAATATCTATAGTTAGCCTCTCCAATTTTTGTTCCATATCAGTTAGGATCTCTGCTACCTGATCTTGTGGAGGTACTCTAGGCTCTGCTTCCCGTCTTTCAAAGCGGCAGAGTGCAGCTAGTCATCGTGAGCCAACATCTACATTTAAATTTTTTTATCAATATTGGATGATAAAAAAAGAAATAAAAATTATATTTTAAAACACATCAAAATGATTATCTTACCTAATTCATCCCACTGTGCCCCAGGATGCAAGGACATCTTGGGATCACCTCTGAAATCTATACCTGCATAAGGGAAGTCTTCAATCGTGAAGACTTGATTTTGCAACCACATAAAATACATTGGAGTGAATTGAACCACCATATTATCATCGCCACCATGGCAGGCCATAAATGCAACCCAACTTACCATATGAGGTTCTCTGAGCTCTCCATGATCTACTGGAATAAGCTGAGGGGCGAGAAGTGGCATTCTCTCCAAAGCAAAAGAAATCAAGATGGTGCCATACCCAAAGTTTTTTAACTTTGCATTTTTTTCTCTGGTCAGTTGACCTTTCAGGTTGGCCAATACCCCTTCGCACCAGTTAAAAATGGTGCCTCTGAAACACTCCACCACGGTCTGCATTTGTGATTTGAATTATGTAAAAAGAATTACTGACATCTATGTGAACTTGCTTATGTTATATTATGCAATAGATCGAAAATATTGCAATTAACATAAATGAAACAAGCCATTAAAAACACATTTTAAACATATCAACACGGCAACATTTAATAAGGAGTTCACCAGACTTCCTAGCTACGTCTCCCGGTCCTTTAGCTTCCAGTTTTGACCTTTATATTATGTCTTCAAATGCTTTACAAACATGATCTCAAAAAGTGAGACTCAAATGATGAAATAGACCTCACCACGATGACTGACTCGGAATTCTGGTCAAAATGAGTACCCATTTGCCTATGTTTGGCCACAGTGACTTCTAGACCCCCTAGAAAATAAAAAACCACTCTGCCTTTCTGCAAAACTGCCTCTCTACAATTAAAACTGCTTCTGGAGATTCTGCGTTGGTTTGGGCGCATTCGGCACTGCATAATTAAATAAAAGTCAGAGTGATGGACTTACAAGTCCGATCTATAGCGCAAATGGTCTCCGCTCTTGTGTGAAGGCATTGACATATATAATTTTGGAGGGTCGGTAGTTAAAACCTCCGCCCGACCTCTCCACCTTAACTCCATCGATTATGATTTATGTTTGGCATAACATTTATTATATTCTTTAAAAACATTGGATAAGATCTATTCGAAAGGTTTGATACAATGCATATGCGACGATTACAACCAGCATATAGTATATCCCATGGTTTGTTGCGATATATATATTAACATATCGCATTTAAACCTTATCAAAGGTTTCGATGGTGGAATGACAATATAATATGTGGCAGTTTATAAGGCAAGGTCCCATGGTTTGACATGTGCAATGTTCTCAACTCATCAGCATTTAAATATGCGCAGTCAAAAAACTTTGGATATGGTATATGCTATGGTTTTTTACCCATTTAATGCCAATACATATGTTGTTACATATTTAATACAATACCTTTGATTCAAAAACCAATTGAAGCATTGGCCCAACCAATGTGTGGAATCTAATGAAAACTTAGCGATTCGAGAGGTCAGGGGTTCGATCCTCCCTGGCCTCCATAATTTTGCAAACAAGGTCAAACTGGGCAAAAATCCGGGCTGCCACGTGTCAGCGCCAGATTGGCCCATATCAACCAATCATATCTTGACACGTCACTGAGCTCGATGACATCAGCCTGAACAAATGGCGCATTCCCAGGACGACACATGTCTTGCTGACATCACACTGTTGACTTTGACTCTTGACTGTTTGACTTTGACTTTTTCCATTTTGCCCTACTTTTCCTTAGAAAATTTGACTTGCCACAACTTCCTCATACGAAGTCGGTTTCACATGCTGTTCGCACCGTTGGAAAGATGTCAACGAGCACTTAAAGTTGATTCCATTTTAAAATACATTTGAAGAATCTAATCTAGAGGAAAAACTGAATCCATTTTGGATCACTCCTCCCCACTGGAAATCTTTTGGACCACCAAAAGTTGGTTTTAGCTATCGATTAAGTGAGGATATGTTTCCTTCACTTTTACAATTTCTATCCATCATGATTTACTTGGATTTGTACCTTTAATTCTGACTCGAAGATACTCAAATTCTCCCTGTCGTGAAGTCCTTATCCTCCTGTCGAGAATTGTGTCCTCCTGCAAGTCATTGAGATACTCTAGTGAAAAATCTTCGATGGAATGTACTTGAATTTGCTCTTCTAGATCTTCAATTAATGAAGGTTCATAGAATCACAAATTTTCCACATTTATAATGGAATAGATTTTCATATAAGCTGGTAGCTCAAGGTGGAAATCATTCTCACCAATTTTGTCAAGAATTTTGAAAGGACCATATCTAATTGGTTTAAACTTTTTACCTTCCCCTTGAAGTCTTTCTTTGCTAATGTAAAACCAAAATTGATCACCAACTTGTAAACTATGCTCAAATCGATGCTTGTTGTGCCTCGCTTTATACTTTTCTTGGCTCTTTTCCAGCTGTTCCTGTACTTCCTAGTGAATTTCCTGGATTTTTTCAATGAACTTGGTTGCTTTGTCTACATCGTTGTGTCCATCAACTGCTATGTCTTTACCGAAGACAAAATCCAAGGGATACTTTGGTTCAAAACCAAAACAAGTCTCAAATGGAGATCTCTGAGTAGAAGAATTTTTTGCCTGGTTGTAAGCATGTTGTACATAACACAAATGTTCATCCCAAAGCTTGGGATGTTTGCTGCAATAACCTCGAAGAAACTATACCACTGTCTTGTTGACCACTTCTGTCTGACCGTCTATTTGTGGATGAAAGGCCGTGCTCTTCTTTAACTTGGTGTCCATGAGTTCCCATAAACTTGACCAAAAGTTCCCGACAAATCAAGAATCTCGATCAGATACAATAGAAGTGGATAACCCAAAGTGAACCCATACATTTTGGAAGAACAACTTTGTGGTTTGTTCAGCTGTGACCTGTTTAGTACATGGAGTCAAAATACACATCTTACTGAACCTATCCACAACTACATACAAATAATCATGCCCTTTTCTAGACATTGGCAATCCCCCAACAAAATCCATGGATAAAATTTCTCAAGGACGAGAAGGAATTGGACGTGGATTGTACAAGCCTAATTTTCTATTACTTGGCTTGCTTGTAGCACACTTAGTACATCCTTTAATATATCTTGAAATTGTTTCATTCATTCGTGGCCAATAGTAGAATCTTTGTAATTGTGCAATTGTTTTACTTACACCAAAGTGACCTAAAATTAGAGAAGTATGTGCTTCTCGAATCAAATTAACTCTTTCAGTTTGTGGAATGCATAACTTTCCCAAATGATATAAGATTTTTTCCTTTATGAAATAATCAAATTCTTCTACCTGCTTGTCATGACTTAAAGTTGCATATACATCCTTAAAATCTATGTCTTGAGCATATTTTTCAATATAGCTTTCATGCATTACTAAATTATGCTTAAGTATTGTGGATGCATTTATGATTGGTCTTGATAACATGTTTGCAACCTTATTATGTATTCCTTTCTTATATCTAATTACAAGATGAATTTTTTATAAGAAACCCATCCAACGATAATGTCTTGATTGCTACAATTTAGTTTGTGAGTGTAAATATTGTAGTGGTTGATGATCTGTATGTATGAGTGTTTATTTTCCCATTATGTAATGTTTCCACTTTTTAACACTCTGTACTAATGCATATAATTCTTTATCATATGTAGAATAGTTAACTACTGCTGATGTGAATGTCTCAGAATGAAATCATATAGGCTTTCTGTGCTACATCAACACTGCCTCCATGGCATATTCACTTGCATCTGTCTCGATCTCAAATGGATGCTGAATATCTGGCAGTGCTAGTACTGGCGCTGTACTGATCCTTTCTTTCAATGTGTCGAAGGCTTTCTACTATTTGCCTCCCCACTAAAACACATGTTTCACACTTTTCAAAGCATGTAGAGGAGCTACAATTAAAGAAAAGTTAGAAATAAAATTTCTCCAATATTGTGCTGCCCCTAAGAAACTTCTAACTTCTGTAGCAGTATTGGGCTTAGGCCAATTTACAATGACTTCGACCTTAGAGGGATCTATCTTCAATTCACCACCCCCTACAATATAACCCAAATAATTTAAATATGTCCTGCCAAATTCACATTTGGACAGTTTTACATAGAGATTTTCTCTTTTTAAAACATCTAAAACTTGCTTTACATGCTTTATATGTTCATCCCATGTCTTACTGAAAACAAGAATATCATTTAAGTAGACTATTACAAAATCATCTTTAAATGGTTTAAAAACATCATTCATGACTCGCATGAATGTAGTTGGAGCATTGGTCAAGCCGAAAGGCATAACCATCCATTCATAGAGTCCTTGTTTCATTTTGAAAGCAGTCTTCCATACATCTTGTTCTGAAACTCTGATCTGAGGGTAGCCGCTTCACAAGTCAAACTTAGTGAAGTAAACTGCATCTTTCAACTGATCTAATAAATCGTCGACATGAGGAAGAGGATAACGATTCTTTATTGTTACTTTATTTAATGCTCGGAAATCAATGCACATTCTCCATGAACCATATTTATTTTGCACCAACACAATAGGTGATCCGCATGGTGAATTTCTTGGTCGAATAAACCCTTGATCGAGCAATTTTTATACCTGCTTCTTTATCTCTACATTCTCTAGAGCTAACAACCTGTGCATTCCAATGTTAGGAAGAGGAGCATCTGGCTGCAAATAAATCTCATGTTCTATATGTCACTTGGGAGGAAGCCCCTTAGGCTCTTGAAACATAATATCATAATCAGAAACAACTTTAGCTAAATCTACTTTCTGTTTAGGATTACACCCTTGAAAAGCTTTAGATTTATCAGGATCCTTTTCTTTTACAATCATAAGTAAAAATTGTTTACTTGAATTTATAATTATTTTCATCTATCCTGAACTTATGAGAGTGTAGTTATCTTTGAGTTTATGACCTCTTAATACATATTCAATTCCATCCTTAGTGAGTTGATACTTATTCTCCTTTCGATAGAAGACAACATCTCTATCATACAAGTATGGACTCCCTAGTACAATTCCACATATATCTAATGGGACTATATCTAATTCAACTTCATCTACAAACTCCAATCCAATTTCAAAATGTAGTTTGCATTGTTTTGTAACCTGTAGTTTAGTTTTATCACGGACACAACCCATTGGGTATGGCTTTTTATGAGATTTAGTTTCAATTCCCAATTTATTTACAGTCGATTCAACAATTAAATTAACTTGAGAGCCACTATCAAACAAAGTATCAATTTCAGTATGCTTGTAAACAACTCTAATATGTAATAGCTCATTTCTTTTCCTCTCATTAGTTTCATTATCAATAGAATGCAAAGAAGTACTTGTAGATGCTTGAGAATTTTTACCTTTTATACATGTAGCTGTAATTGTTGTTTCGTCTCCTGAATCTGATCCCAAGTCCTTTTGCATAGCAGCAACATTCTTTCACTCTTTACTTCCAAACTTCTTAGGCTTCAATTCTGGATGCAGTACCCAGCAGTGTGCCTCATCGTGTCCTTCTTTCTTACAATGAGTGCATGTAGGCTTTACTTTCTTTACAGTGTTCGCTTTCCTTTCCTTCCATTTTTGTTTCTTATTTTCTTTATTATTGAATTCAATAGATTTAGATGACTTTACAACATCATGAGATACATTTTTACCCCTAGCTTCTAAATGTGTTGCTTGAACTGATACATCATCTAAGCTAGTCGGATTTAAACATCAGTATGGTGTGCCTCAAATAACTATGTAGGCCACCAATGTATTTCAATAATGTTTTTGGTGAGTCCAATGATATGCCTAGTGTCAAAGCTCTTTTACGAAACTCCTGAGTATAACTTTGCACACTTTGACCCTTTAACTTACGCAATGTTTGCCAACTCATCATAGTTTGTTGCATATAAGCCAAAGGACAGAATTTCCTTTTAATAGCAGAAACAAATTCATTCCATGTCAAAATTGTTTCACCATGTTTCTGAAGATCTGATTCTGTCTTACCTTCCCACTATACAAGTGCAGTTCCTCCAAGACGAAGGCTAGCAAGCTGGATCTTCTTTCTTTCTGACATAACTTTTTTTACCCTGCTATAAACTTCAATTTGTCTTATCCAATTATCAAGTTTTTTAGCATTAATTTCACCATCATAAATCGACAAATCAAATTTTACATATAATTTGATCAAAGAGGATTTCTTACTCTTCTTATTTTTAGAAGAACTAGATTTATGAGAAGAAGACGAGGATGACGATGGTGGTGATGATGGAGGAGTTGGTGGAAATAACGAAAGAGGATTTTCACCTGTTTCTTTGTCTCCTTTAGGTGATGAAGTGCCTTCACCTTTGTTCTTTTTAAACTCTTTATACATCTCTTCTACCATCGTATGTATTGTCATGAATTTGTCCAAGAACTGAGCTTCTATTCCCAACACGTTTTCTTCCATCATCTTCTTTTACGAAAACACCCTTCCAATTTCTGGATTTTCTTTAACAAGTTCTCCCTCACCTTGCTTGGACTTTGACCTAGTAAGCATTCAATCTTCACATGACACTGTCAAACCTTTACAAATTTAACCTGATGCTCTGATACCACTTGATCTGAATTATGAAAAAGGAATTACTGACATCTATGTGAACTTTTTTATGTTATATTATGCAATATATTGAAAATATTGCAATTAACATAAACGACATAAGCCATTAGAAACACATTTTAAACATATCAACACGGAAAAATTTAATAAGGAGTTCACCAGACTTCTTGGCTACGTCTCCTGGTCCTTTAGCTTCCAGGGCTGACCTTTATATTATGTCTTCAAATGCTTTACAAACATGAGCTCAAAAAGTGAGACTCAAATGATGAAATAGACCTTACCATGATGACCGGTTCGGAATTCTAGTCAAAATGAGTACCCATTTTCCTATGTTTGTCCACAGTGACTTCCACACCCCCTGGAAATTCAAAAACCACTCTGAATTTCTACAAAACCGCCTCTCTGCAATTAAAACCGCTTCTAGAGATTCTGCGCTGGTTTGGGCACATTCAGCACCCACATAATTAAATAAAAGTCGGAGTGATGGACTTACAAGTCTGATCTGTAGCACAAATGGTCTCCGCTCTTGTGTGAACGCATTGGCATATATAATTTTGGAGGGTCGGTAGTTCAAACCTCCGCCGAACCTCTCCACCTTAACTTTGTCGGTTATGATTTATATTTGGCATAACATTTATTATATGCTTTTAAAACCTTGGATAATATCTATCCAAAAGGTTCGATACAATGCATATGCAACAGTTACAACCAGCATATAGTATATCCCATGGTTTGTTGCGATATATATATTAACATATCGCGTTTAAACCTTATCAAAGGTTTCGACGGTGGAATTACGATATAATATGTAGCGGTTTATAAGGTAAGGTCCCATGGTTTGACATGTGTAGTGCTCTTAGTTCATCAACATTTAAATATGCACTGTCAAAAAACTTTGGATATGGTATATGCTATGGTTTGTTACCCATTTAATGCCAATACATATGCTGTTACATATTTAATACAATACCTTTGATTCAAAAACCAATTGAAGCGTTGGCCCAACCAGTGTGTGGACTCTAATGAAAATTTAGCATTTCGAGAGGTCAGGGGTTTGATCCTCCCTGGCCTCCATAATTTTGCAAACAAGGTCAAACTGAGCAAAAATCTAGGCTGCCATGTGTCAGCTCCGAATTCGCCCATATCAACCAATCATATCTCGACATGTCACTAAGCTTGATGACATCAGCTTGAACAAATGGCGCATTCTCGGGAAGACACGTGTCCTGCTGACATCACATTGTTGACTTTGACTGTTGACTGTTTGACTTTGACTTTTTCCATTTTTCCCTACTCTTCCTTGAAACTTTGACTTGCCACAACTTCCTCATACGAAGTTGGTTTCACGCGCCATTTGCACCGTTGGAAAGCTCTCAATGAGCACTTCAACTTGATTCCATTTTCAAATGCATTTGAAGACTTTGATATAGAGGCAAAACTGAATCCATTTTGGATCAATTTGTGATTTTATGGCCACATGTGGAGTTGCGCTTCCACATAGCCTGGTTACCGTGAATGCAATAACTTTAAGATCAAGTTGCAATATAGTCTTTATGTATATTTGATTATCCTTTGGATCTTCTGCATCACTACAAAACTCTTGTTTGTAACTAGCAACGGGTAGACCACCTTGCCTAGCTCCAAACAAAGAAATGTTTTCTCCTCTTTTGGACAATCCAGTGAGAAAATAAATATCTTCAAGCTCGATTTCAAGCCGATGATCACCAATGATAAAGCTCTGATCTTGAACATTCCACTTTTTCACTAACCATGTCATCAGTTCCACCTGTGCCCTCATACCTTCAATTGCCCAGAACTTATACAAACCATAATTTCTAAGTACATGCATTGTGGCTAGATCATTCATAGCTGCATCATCTACATATTCATGCTCACGTTCTTTCCACTCTAGCATGGTGAAATAGTCTGCAAATGGACACATTTGAAGGTTAGAAACTTTTTGAGTGGGAAACTTTAACCATTTTTTAGAGAATTTATCAATTTTAAACTGGTCACGACACCTACGCAGTTTTTGTGCAGAGACAGTGCGGACGTCCGCATGGCCTCCACACAAAAACCACGGTAGAAAGATAATTTTCCTTTAAGAAAATTATCAGGGTCCGCAGGTAATGCATGCATGACCTGCGGACCCCCGAGGCTAAAATTTTGAACATAATTTCTCCTCAAAAAATGAATTTAAAGCCAAAAAATAGAATTTAATTGGATAGAAATGAAGAGAATAATGTTGTGGATTACCTAGTTCTGACAAATCACGATGTGAGCAGACGGCTCTCCTGATATCAACTCCGGAATTTTTTGCCAAAATCTCTCAATTTATAACTCTAAAGACAAAAGGTGAAAATGACTTTGTTAAAATCCTTTTTATAGTTTTTGAATTAATAAAATATTATATCTTATTTATTTTTCACTTTAAAAAGTTATTTTTCAATGTTTTTACTTATTGGAAACAGGTATGTTTAATCTTTCGAGTTTTTGTGTAGAATACAGGTTTTTCCGGTGAAAGAATTATTTTGATGCTAAGTACACTTTTATCACTTTTTCGGGCTCTTGAAAATTACAAAAAAAGAGAAACCGTAGAGTTCTCTTTTAAGCCATTTTCAGACTCTCTAAATATGAAAATATCATCGAGTACTTGACTATTCGAACTCGTTAAAGGAAATGAATAGTCATCCCTTTAGTATAAGTTTACCCCTTTTCCAGACTGAAATGGACTATTTACGAAAAAGGTATACATTTACTAATCATGGTCAATAGAGTTATATTCTGCATTATTTAATCCTTTTTTCAGGCTTCAGAGACTAAATTTATGAAAGAGAAGAACCACAAATTTTTCTTATGTTTTTCTTCTGACTCCCTAAAACCGAAAAACACCGAGTTTCACCTATACTGGACTTGTTAAAATTTAACGGTAAAGTACCTATTGATTACAAACAATATCGAACCAATCCTTCTTAAGGTTCGATTTTAATACTAAGCTGGACTCATCCGAAGGATGAGCTTATACAAAAATAAAATGTTATCCTCCTCAAGCTTGTCAAAACTAAAGAGGTACTTGTCAGTAATGGTGGGGGAAAAAAGAGAAAAGGAATCCAATTGTAACCCTTGTTTTAAAATAAATATACCACTCTTGAACACGACACTTTTGTCACACTTGTATCTGGGTTGGGAAAATCCTTTGTCTAACAGTTAATCAAACCACATTGAAAGTCTTCAGCTGGTTTCTGGGAATTAGCTTTAGGTCAATTGTTACCAAACCATATTCAGTGTCATTATGTGTTCAAGAGACAGTTCAAATAAACCATTCATTGTAAACATTTGTCTACATTCGTGTTGACCGTCCCTGAGTGAGTCCTTGCAAATATTTCTTCAAAACTTGATCTAATGGTTTCGTGTCATGGGATTTCCTACGACGGGTCACTTTCTGTCGACAACAGCTCATCATCTAGAAAGTTGATCTAGAATCCTATCAGTACCTTGGGATTTGCATGCACTAATGGTAGGTTTCTTGCCTTCGATGATAGGTTGCATCATTTACCTTCGATCGAATGATTTCGTGAAGATTTTGACTGCAAATCATTATTCACACTTCGTGGATTTTACTGAGTACTTTGAGAGCCATTATCATTATTGGTGGTTTATCTCACACTTTTTAACAATTCACATTATTGACTGGTAATCAAGTGGTTTCTACCATGTTCGACTTTGACAAAATCAATCACATGGATAGAATTTTACTAGTTCGGGAAGCATAAATCAAGACCCTAGATCTAGTTTTCACCATCCAGGCTGTGAGGAGTTTTATTATTCATAATATAGTAGACTACTTATGAAAGATGGTTGCATCCATGCTGTGTCTACTATTTATGTAATTTTAAAATAATTTTTGTACCAGAACATGTAGATTAGTTTTGATTTGAGTATGGGAATGCCTACCTTAGCGATGATATACATATATATGTTTGCATTGAATATTTTTAGAGGTTTTCAACCGGTGTGTCCACAATCCAAATCCTCGAAAAGATAAAGCACTTCACTCTTCAAAACTACCTTAGACTTCTCACTTTAGGGGGCAATCTGTTACACGTTATTTTGTCACCATGATATTTGACTGTCAATATAATTTGATTACTAAATGTATTATGCTCCCTTAGAGGTCAAAAACCCTAATGTTCCTAAACCAAGTCTTGGAATTGGAGAAAATCTCATTAAAACCCTTAAAAGTCTAACTCCGCACTTTTCCCAACTCTTTCCTACGAATCCGCAGATATTTGTTCTATAGCCTATAGCATATCCTGCACGTTCTGCTGATAAAACCTACAAACCCTCGTAAACAGTCAAATAAAGGAAAAAGTAAGTTCTAGAAGCCCAGTTGGACGAATATTCTCCCAACTGGAAGCTTCTAGAGGCGCGATCAGTTCGAGCTTTATCCCTCCACTCATGGAGCTTTATCCCTTCAATCATGGAGTTTATCCCTTGGTATATGGAGCTCAAATCCCTTCATGAGAGGAATCCATCCCCCTCTTCATAAAATTGAAACTACCTCCATTTCCCTATAAATTGAGCTCATGTTTCAGTCTCGAGGGTAGACATACAAGTTAGTTGCTGAAGAAATTCTCAAGAGAGCATACTCTCTATACTAGTCATCATTGGTATGAGAATGATCACACACTCATGTCCATAAATTCATGCTAGTTCAAAGAGAAGAAGGCTTGTCAATCTGAAGAGGAACAATTGTTTAGGACCCTGTGAAGAACTTGTGCAACATCAAGGTGACAGGTTGTAAATTGACTCTTTTCATACAAGATAATACATATGGATCTCCTTTTCTCATTGAGTTGTTCTTGTGTTTACTTGAATAATTCAATACTTGGATTCCTTGATCACCAAGTTAGATTAGTTGTTCTCAATTATTATGTTGCAGTAACTTTTAATTCTTTTTCTGTCTTTGATTGTAGGTTCTACATACTTAAGAAGCCTCTTCAGAGTGACTGGGTAAAAGGCTGCACCGAACATCGGATCTCAAGGTAGGGGCATGTCTTATTTCTTTGTTTATAATAATTCTGAATTGAAAATTATCTAGAGAAAATGATTTAAAAATGGATGTTTGTTTCTAGCTATCCGTAGGATACTAGGGAGATCTCTCTTGTCTACAAAAGGGATTTATCCGCATAACAGTGAGGCATAGGCAAGGAAGTGGTTAAATATTGGACCAAACTTTCTTATATTAGAGTGAGACAGTGAGAAAAGTACGAAGGTTTCTCAAGAATGGAAATAACAATGTATTGTTTCATGTTATTGACTTTATGCAATATATAGATAGTGGGATTTTAGCTAAGGATTTCCCCATATACATATTTGAGTTGTGTGATTGATATTCTTTCTCTTACTTGTTCATGTGATTGTGCGATGGTAATTGGTTTCCGCAATTTGTAGAATTCATTCAGTATTTTTTTTATTACATTACAAGATAATTTTAACCTATTTAGATATTTATACATGGTATCAAAGCAAGAATCACTATACAAGAGAAGAATTAGATTTTGTTTAGAAAAAGTGAATTAAATTTGCAGATTTATTCTTTAGGACAATTAGCAGATCAAGATTTCTTTCTCCTGATTGAGACTCAAATATTCCCTTGAAGGTAATTTGAATTACATAGCATGGATGGATAGGATGGAGGTATTATTGGAGGAAAATGGACTGAATGAATTCATAGATAGTGATATTCCATAGCCCACGGAAAAATTTCTCAATGTGTTGATGCATGGAAGAAGAATGTAGCAAAGGAAAGAAGGATTATGTTAGAAGGAGTTCGATACAATTCTATATCATATTGTCTCGAACCTCCATGGAAAGGAAACACCATATTCTATGTGGGAGGCCTTAACAAATTTGTTTCATAATATCAACAACCACGAGAAGATGGCACTAAAGGAAAAGCTCAAAAAGATCAAGATGGAGAAGGGAGACACGATCCCAAAATACTTTATGAAGTTCACTCAATGTCGATATGAGATTGGAATTGTTGGTGTGACTATTTTCCATGATGATTTGGTGAGCCTAACGCTTATAGGAATTCCCAAGAGTTGGCATAGCTACCAAGAATCGGTGAATGGGAGGGTGAAGCTGCCAAAGTGGGATTGATTGTGGTCCAACTTGGTACAAGAAGAGATTCAACGGAACACCAAAGAGGTATCCTCATCAAATAATGATGATGAGGAGAATTGTGTCTTGGCTAGAGAGGCGAAGAAAGGGAAAGGGAAGGTGTCACATTCCAAATCAGATTCCGGTTAGACAGGAAATAAGTGAGTCTTGTCAAAGGTAAAATGTTTTCACTGTCATGATCTTGGACACTATGCTACAAAGTGTATGCCTAAGAATACCAACAAGTATTCCTTAGGAGGAGCGGCAGGTGAAGCACTTTCTTCATAGTTCGAGTTGGATTTGACCCTCATCGCATCTATGGTGTCATCAGTGATGGATTTTGTGTGGTAATTAGATAGTGGAGCTTCGTTTCATATAATCGACAACAAATAATTATTTAGTAAATTGAAGGAAAAGGAGCTCCAAATGCACATCTATATGGGAGATGACGGGAGGTATAGTGCTACTGTCATAGGTACAGTTACCTTTCAGATGGATTCAGGCACTCCTCTCACATTAAAAGATGTCATGTATGTTCCTGGTTTAAAGAAGAATTTTTTTTTGATTGCTATGTTGGAATACTGCGACTATGATGTGATATTTAGAGAAGGAAAGGCGTTCCTGTGTCACAATGCCATGGGACAGGTGAATAATATTGGGGTTCAAGTAAAGAACCTATAAAAATTGGATGTAGAAGACTATGTTGCCTTGAGCATGAAAGAAGAGAAGGTGGAGAGCCGAGACATTGGTGAGTTATGGAACGGGATATTGGGGCATCTACACCATGCTGCTTTGAAGATCATGCAACAGATTTCTACAAGACTTCCAAAGGGTGCACTTGCACAGCAAGAGACATGAAAAGGGTGTAAATTAGGGAAGTATACCAAAGCCACCTTTCACAATAAGGAAATCTAAGCAAAGGTGATCCTTGAGAGAGTTCACTCAAATTTCTATGGGATTTTCTTGAAATATTCCACAACAAAACACAAGTATTATGTGATTTTTGTAGATTTTTTTCACGCAAGTGTTGTATTTTCTTCATGCAAAAGAAATATAAGATGTTCTCTAAGTTTTGTGAGTTCAAGGAACTTGTCAGGAAATATACAAGGAAGAAGGTGAAGGCTCTAAGGAGCAATAATGGTGGAGAATATGTCTCTAATGAATTCAAGAACTTTTGTGCTTTAGAAGGAATTCGAAGGGAATTTATAGCACCTCATAACCCACATCTGAATGGGGTTTCATAAAGGAATAATAGAACTTTTGCGAGAGCAACACAATCTATGTTTCATGATCAGGGCCTACTGTTGCATATGTGGGTGGACATGCAATACAATAGTATTTGTGTAGAACAAAAGTCTTCATCAGATACTTGGGATGATTACATTAGAGGAGAGGAACCTTTTTCAAGTAAGAGACCAAAAGTGTCACATTTAGAAAAAAAAGTGTTTATCATTTTATTACCATCTGACCAAAGATGCTAGGAAGAAGCTAGAGCCAACATTTGAGTTGGGGATATTTTTGGGGTACATTGATACACCTCACAAGTATCGAGTGTACTTTCTAGCACACAAGATGATAGTGGTCATAAAATATGTGAAATTCGATGAAGAGAAAGCCATGCAAATTTCCCTTAAGAGGTAGATTTAGTTGCATGTGGTTGAGGAGCTCTTGGTTCTAAAAGAAGAACCTCAAGATGTGGAGCAACCACAACCAAAGGTGCATAGAGTGGAATCACCCACTCATGTAGAGACATCCTAAGATGGAAGGAAGCACATCAAAGAGGTTGATCAACTATTACTAGATGCGAGAGAGAATGTGGGAGAACCCACATAATAGCGCAAGCAGAGAATGTCCTGAGAGTAGTGCACTGGAAGCATGCATTAGGTGAATTTTTAGGTATAAAATGGGCCTCCTAAGGAAATTATAAAATAATAGTGGAAATAATAAATTAAGATTCAATTAAATCATCAACGTTTAGAGAGAAAAAAGACAAAAAAATACTTTTTCAACTCGTATTTTCCACTTATCTCCCTATGAGTTTACTCAAATTTTGAGCGGGAGCACTCGTTGGATGCAAAAATTCATTCCTTATCCAAGGAGTACCCATTTCGCATATTTTTTATGGACCCTACTACATGAAAAATGAGAAATACATGAAAATTGTGATTGCAATCACGTTTTTTCATGTATTTCTCATTTTTCATGTAGCATGTTCCATCGAAAGTATGCAGAATGGGTACTCCTCGGATGAGGAATTAAATTTTGCATCCAATGAGTACTCCCACTCAAAATTTGAGTAAACCCTTAGGCAGATAAGTTGAAAAAATAGTTTTATTATTTTATTATTTTTTAATCTTTTTACTTTTTTACCCCAAAAATGGTGAATCATCCACCATGGTTGACAACATCATCTTGAATCTTATTGGTTCTTATAAAGTTTATTTTTGTTGTACATTTTTATTAGGAGACCCATTTGAGACCTCAAAGGTTCTCTGATGGCTCTTATGAGAGAATATGTATAGATAGAGCCATCCTCTTTTGAGGAAGAAATGCAACAACCAATTTTGGTTAATGCCATGGTTGAGGAGTATGACTCCATTAGCAGAAATAGTGCATGGGAAGTTGTCCCAAGACTAGAGGGGAAGTCAGTTGTAGGATCCATGTGGATTTACAAGGTGAAGCATGAAGAAGATGGGAGTGTGGACAAGCACAAGGCTAATTTTTTTGTCAGAGGGTTATCTTAAGTGGAAGGGATAGATTATTATGAGACCTTTGCACCTATCGCAATGTACTCATCAATCAAATCCATCCTTGCACTCTCAATGCAGATGGGATGTCAGATACATCAAATGGATGTAAAGACAACCTTCCTCAATGGGGTGATTGAGGAAGAGGTGTACATTGAGTATCTATAAGGTTTTGATACCTTTGACAGGGATTTGCATGTGTGCATACTCAAGAGAGCACTGTATGGGCTAAATCAAACACCTCGTGCTTGGTACACTAGGATCGACAATTATTTCACTGGGTTGGGCTTCACCAAGAGTGAAGCAGATACGAACATTTATCATATTGTGGTAGAAGGTAATAATTTTATCATTGTACTTTATGTCGATGATTTGATACTAGTAGGTCATGAGAATCTCATCAAGTCTTGCAAAGAGGATCTTACAAGAGAATTTGAGCTGAAGGACATTGGCCCCTTGCACTATTTCTCAGGATTAGAAATATGAAAAAGAGATGGGGAACTATTTGTATCTCAGGGAAAGCATGCCAACAAGATCCTTAGGAAGAACCACATGTAGGGCAACAAACCCATGGAGACTCCTCTAGCAGGGAACTGGAGGAAGGAGGATGCTACCTCAAGCGAAGTAGTGAATGATATTGTTTACAAACAGCTTGTGGGTTCACTCATGTATTTTTTGAACACACGGCTATACATATGCTATGCGGTCAACCATCTTAGTAAAGCTATGGTTAAGCCTACCAAGCTCTTTTTGAAGTAAGGAAATCATGTGTTGAGATACCTTAGAGGCACTAAAAATTTTGGGCTATGGTATAGACAAATAGAGGGAGTGAAGCATCAAGGCTTCACTGATGCATAATTGGGTAGGGAGTCCATCCGATAGGAAGAGCACATCAAGGGGCATCTTCAACATAGGATCAACAACAATTTCTTGGTACAGTGAGAAACAGAGATCAGTTGCACTCAGTTCAGTAGAGGCAGAGTATATGGCGGCTAGTCAGGCAGCATATGAGGCCATTTGGATGAGGAAGATACTTGTTGGTTTGTTTGGTCGATAGATGGATCTGACAGTGAATTATTTTGATAACCAGAGTTGCATCAAACTCTCAATTAATCAAGTTTTTCATGACAGGTCCAATCATATTGATATTTGGTATCACCATGTTAGAGATTGTGTGTAGAAGTGGATTATGTCATTAAATTACATTCCCATGGAGGAGCAAGATGTAGACATCTTAACTGAGTCAGGAAGAATTATTTAGCTTAGTCAATTTGAGTTGAGTGGAAAACTGGAGGCATGTAGAGTTCTCCCTAAGTTTTAGGGGGTCTAGTTGCAGTTTAGTTTGAGTTGTAATTTATTAACTCAACTATTTGAGTCAAAATCAGTTTAACTATTTCTAACTTAGATATGAGCTAGTGATAAGTCAAGTGAATTAAATCTGATTTAATTCACATGCAGTGATCAATTAGAGAATTGATAATTCGCTATAAATAATGTTACATGTCAGATCTAAGGAAGGCCCAGTTGAAATTGGAGTTAAAGGGAAAAGAACTGTTAGTTGTATAATTAGAAAATTGTACAAGTCATGCATGAGGTCATCAGGACCCTTTGGATGTATTGTGCAATCTATTGATGGGAATTTCCTAATTAATAGGGGCTCAATTAGCTCATGAATTCGTGAGCACGGCTGGTTAGGCATAGGTAAGGAAGTGGTTAAATATTGGACCAAACATGCTTAGATCAGAGTGAGACAGTCAATAGAGTATAAAGGTTTCTCAGGAAGGGAAATAGCATTGTATTGTTTCATGTTCTTGAATTTATGCAGTATAAAAATAGCGGGGTTTTTAGCTGAGGCTTTCCACAGATACATCTTTATGTTGTGTGATTGATATTCTTTCTCTTACTTGTTCATGTGATTGTGCGATCTTAATTGGTTTCTGCAATTTGTAGAATTGATTCAATATTTTTTTTTAGTACATTACAAGATCAGTTGAATCTATTTAGATATTTCTACAAAAAGTGATTTGCATTTTGACAGATTTGATCTCTCTGGACACTTGGTATATCTGGAGTTAAGATGGATCTATACTGTTATTTTAAGAATCATATAGTTTAAATATTTTGTGATTTGGATTGTGGATTTAAGATGGTTCTATATTGTTATTTTACAAATCATATATTTTAAATATTTTATGATTTGGATGGTTTATAGTTATGTTTTTATCTAAAATTTAGTTAAAATTTTAAATAAATTGATTTAATTATAAATATTAATAGTTTAAATTGCACAATCCAAATACAATAAGGATTTTATGAAAATTTAAACCTATTTTAAATAAAAAAATACAAATTTAACAAAAAAAAAAAAATTTACAATTTTATCTGTTCTTCTAAATTCTTATAATAATTGTTAAATAAAGATAAAATTGAAAAATGTTTAGACTTCTCATTAAATGAGCCTGATAAATCTATGTTATATCATTACAAGTTTATAAATGGAGCAAGTTAATACATTGAAAAGCTCAACCCTTTTCTAGTACATGATTTTCTTAATATAATAAGAATTTTGTTTTGTTTAAAAGAATATGAGTTTCATTTTAATTGATAAATTTTTTTACCATAGTTCATTTAAAGAAAACCTAGATTATTAAAATTTCAATAAAAAGAGTGAATCAAGGTAGAAATTTACTTCATAAGCTCAACCCTTTACTAGTACATGATTTTCTTAATCTAATAATTTTTTTTTTTAAAAGAATATGAGTTCTATTTAATTGATAAAAATTTTGAACATAGTCCATTTAAAGACAACCTAAATTATTAAAATTTCAATTAAAAAAGTGAATTAATGTGGAAATTTACTTCATTGGAAAATATACTCCAAGAGTTAAATTTATTTATTTATTAACTCATTTCTTTATAAATACCTCATAAATGATGGCTTTAAATATTGTAGGTATAATCATATTGATATTAAATACATGTCATTTAGATTCATCTAAGATGATTAGTTGGGAGAATGATTATTATCTTCCCAACAACCAAAAAAAGAAAAAAAGAAGAAGAGTTGAACTAATATTTTCAAGCCTACATAATTAATCAAGTTTAAAATAAATAATTGTAAAATTAAATATTATTATCTTAATCAAATTTCCATTCTCATAAATAACATATATAATTATAAAAACTTTCCACTTTAATATATGGCCAATCACACAAAATATTTGAAAGAGATGGTTTGAAGCATCCAATAAAGAATTATTCAACACTCGAGGAGGCTAATTATTCATCAAGGAATGATGTAGTTTTCAGTGCTCTTGATGGATTTGTTAGTGTGAGTTGGGTGTGATGTTATTTTCTAAGAAGGTGTTAGTTGACATTATCTTAATATTTTAGAAAAAGTGACACGGGTATGATAAAAATGTGATGTCACTTGTGTGTTATGCTGATGTTAGTTTTTTTTGGTTTTTCTCCATATTTTTAATACAATTTTAATATTAAAATATAATATTAAATTATTAGTTTATAGTTACAAGTAATAATTAATTAAATTTGTGTTATTAATTTTACAATGTTATTATATAAAAGGTGTGTTGGTTTTTTTTGGTTTTTTCCTATATTTTTATACAATTTTAATATTAGAATTTAAAATTAAATTATTAGTTTATAATTACAGGTAATAAATTAATTAAATTTGTGTTATTAATTTTACAATGTTATTATATAAAAGGTGTTTTATGAATATAATTTAAAAGTGAAATATTAAAAAAATATATATATATATTGATTAAAGATCAAATAACTTATAATCTTATGATTATTTAAGAAATTATATAAGTATAATATTTAAAATATTACAAGATAAAGAATAGAATTTCTACTAGATAACATTAAAAATGATTGTACTAATCATAAGAAGATGTTTCTCATAGTCATGTTAGTTAGGGAGGGTTTTTTTGAGAAATTAAAGATTAAAAATAAAATGGTTGCATAGAGTCCCACCCATCTATGTGGTGGTTAAGTCCTCACATGCTTACATCTATTCCATCCCTATCTAATAGCCTCGTTGTGTGGCCTAATATCACTTCTATGAGAATTTTAGAGGCATATTGAGAGGGGTTAAGTGGATCCCCACCCACAATGAAAAGGGGCCACCCCATTGATATAGAAGTTGATAGAGGTTTTCCATCTCCATACGTATCTTTTTCTTTAGCATTGGTAGCTACAAGGATGGACCGATAACCATTATAGTGACCACGTACCATGAAAATATATGAGATGGGACCGATAAATTAAAATTAACATCATTGCATGTCTACCAAATCCAAAAAATAACTTTAACTCTAATACGCATCTAAGCAAAGTGAAACTCAATGGCCCAAGGTAATTGGTCACTTAACAAGGCTATGCTCTAGGTGACAAATGTAAAAAGGCATTGTTGACATAACAACTTGACCCGTGCTCAAACAAAATTGGTTGTTATCAACCTAATTTCCTCCTTACAGTCAGTGGTCATGAGCCTTCATGCTAATGAAATTTTTGTTGGTGCCTGCCCCTTATTTTTTTTTATTTTTATGCATCTTCATCGGGATAGAGTGTTGATTAGGGCAAAGAAACTTGTCTTCACTGGGAACCCTTATTATCCTAGCAAAAACCTCCTTCATTGCTCTGATATCTCCGACCAATGATGGTTGGGCTTCTAAAGTTTGTCTTTCCCTATGTGATCAGATTAGAGGATCGTGGATTTGAGTTGTCTTGGGTGAATTATTTGAGAAGCTTCCTAACTTCTCTTCATCCCAAGTATCCAAGTTCATCCTCTCATAGAAGTCTCTAAGTCTATTTATATTAGTGATTATAAGGAATCAAGATAGGGAGTCTTGACAAAGTAATGGTGAAATCCTGAATCTTGAGAGAGCCATATTCTTTTGTACTTGATATCTTGTGCTTATGTGACTGAGATTCTTACACCTAGAGGAGGAGGAAATGTTGTTGGTTTGAGAGGAGGTATAATTTTTTGGAAGGTATACATTTGATGTACTTTCATTTTGGATAATATATATGTGTTCCTTTCCTATATCCATGTTTTGAGTATGTTCTATGCTTGCATATGTTGGTTTTAAGCTAACAGACCCTTTGCAGAAAGGTCATTGTTTTCTTTTTTGGTGGTGTTGTGTGTAGGGTCTCGTTTTGTTACAATTGGAATGTGATATTCAAGTCTAAGTGGAATTCCTTTACATCAAACCCAAGAGAATCTGCTAACCTGCGAGGATACCAGGTTTCAACTAATGATCCTCATCTTCTCATGTACAAGTGTTGAATGTATTTGTTTGTATAGAAAAGGATTGAGGCTGGACTCTTTGATATTGTTCATGATCACACAAAAATTTGGGTAGATCGTTCTTTGATTTACTAAGTTAAAAGTAGCATGCTTGCTCATGCCAAACTTTCCCGTAACATTAGTTAGAGGGAAAAACTAGAAAATATGCTCGATGGTCTCATCTTTACCATGTTATGAATAATGTGGGCTTTGCAAACATAGGTATGGAAATATATTATCCACCTAGATATCCTTCATTGCTAAACACCATGCAAAGGCTATTTCTTTTGTATTTTAACACTACTTTCCAAATACTCTAATATGAGAATAAATGAGTCTTTTGTTGAGATTTCAAGTGCCACACTTCATTCATCCAAACTTCAAGGATTGAATTGGTGCTTAACCCCTTGCATCCCATAGTCAAATTGTATTTCAGAAAGCTTATGGTTTTCACCCATTTATAGTCTTTCCACAAAATTTAAGGTGTTGGGAGGCCAAGATTAATAATAAGCTCATTTTGGGTGACACCTTCATCTCACTCTAGCATAAATTTATCTACATTGGAAAAAGCTACATTTTTTCTTAAGATCAACCCACAAGAGCCAATTTTTTGATAAAGTACTAAGCATATCATTGCATAATGGATTCCCTTTATAAAAATGCTTAATTTTGAGAGTTAATAAGTCTTGGCTAGAGGCTTGAATTCAAACTTTACAAAATTCAACTACTAGAGACGATATTTATTGGTCATTGAAGAAAAGGAAAGGACCAAAAGGGAAAGCACCTTCTAGGGAAGACAACCTTCCATATGCTTTGTGAAAGAAAGTTGCATTGGGAACTTTTAACATGAAATTCCATAAGTAAGAGGGTTTGAAACAGCAATATTTTCCAAAACCATTTCCCATGTAGAGATCCTTGTTTGATTTAACATTTAAGAAGAAAATTTCAAGTTTCTTTTCCATCAACAACTCCAACCACTCATTTGGCACATGGGGCTTGTGCTTATAGCTGGGATTTTATGATGTCAAAGCCACTAAATTCTCATGATGTGAAATTTTTTGTTCCTAATTATTCTAGGAAATTCCTTTCTTTTTTCAATCTTTCCCAAAGAAAGTTAATGAGAGCCTTCTCTGGCATTGAATAAGTTTCTTCAGAGGAGATTGAACATGAAAAACAATATGCACATGAGTCATAAAAAGTACTGAAGTAAAATTTTGGATTTTTTAAAAAAGGATTTGTTTTCTAATCCACTCATATTTATTTCCACCCTAGATACCACAACCTCCAAGATGCCTTAAGGCTTGAAGTGGTGAATGAGATTCCCATTAATTTAAAAAATTAGTCATATTGAATCTATGACGAGTGTTACAAGGCAAGCCAATAAATCATAGGCCACTAGCCTTTGTGTAACTCTTTGTATTATCCTATATGTAACACTTTGTCTTATCCTATTATATTCAACACTGAGGCCACACAAAAGGTACCCAAACTTCCACGGTGTAAACCAACCAAATTCCAAGGCTCATGCACTTTAGAAATGGCTAGGGATAGATTCAAAAATGTTTGTTAAGGTGGGGATGGTGGCCAAATCCTCCTATGTTTGTATCTCTTCCATTCCTATTTTATATCATGATGGCAGGGCACAATGTAACTTCTATGAGAAATTCTAGAGCCATGTCGAGAGGGGCTAGGGGATCCCCACACAAAGTGAAAAGGGGGTGACCCCATTGACATAGAAGCTAATAGTGGTACCTCTTTGTCTTATCCTATATATAACACTTTGTCTTATCCTATTATATTCAACCCTAGGGCCACACAAAAGACACCCAAACTTCCATGGTGTGAACCCACCAAATTCCAAGGACTCATGCCCTTTGGAAATGGCTAGGGCTAGATTCAAAAAATGTTTGTTAAGGTGGGGATGGTGGCCAACTCCTCCTATGATTGTATCTCTTCCATTACTATTTGATAGCATAATGGTGGGGCCTAATGTGACTCCAATGAGAAATTCTATAGGCATGTTGAGAGGGGCTAGGGGGATCTCCACACAAAGTGAAAACAGGGCCACTCCATTGATATAGAAGCTAATAGTGGTGTTCCATCTCCATATGTATTTTTTTCATTAACATTGGTATTTGCAAGGATGAACTAACTTCTATAATGAATGTGGAACCACCCATTTCTAAAAGGCCCAAGCCTTTGGAATCTCCTTTAAATCATGGTTTTAATTTGCACTATTCTAATCATAATGACAGTTGAGTACATAAAAAGATATTGCTACTTGACAAATTTATACCTCATCAAATGTTCCTAATAAGTCTAATGATACACCATTACATGTTTATAAATGGAGCAAGTTAAGTAATGTATAAATTCAACCCCCTTGTGGTAGAAAATTTTCCTCGAATCTAATAGGAGGTTTGTTGAAAGTTATAGTTCCATTTAATTGCTGAGAAATTTGATTATGGAACTTTTTCCATAGAAGTTTTGGCCCATTTTAAGATGGTTCAAATCATAAGAATATTGAAAAAAGGAGTGGATCACTATGGAAGTTTGATTTATTGAAAAAAAATGCATAAAAAAAATTGAGTTAGTCCATTTATTAACTCATTCCTTTATAGTTATCCCACAAATGACAGCTTGAAATGTTGCAAATTTATTATAATGACATTAAATACATAGTGAATTAGCTTTAAATTGAATGATTCTAGAATGAAGTGTTATCCTCCCAACCTAACGTATATTCCCATAAGTGACTTATTAACTTCATAATGAGCATACAAATGTAACATGTTTAAGTTCTCTTATTAACATAAACTTGTCAATTGGATATCATTTGAGCGGCTGGGAGAAACATTATTATCCTCCCACCTATATTTAACTCCCACATGTGACTTATTTGAACTCATAACTAGTATATCTTTGTAATGACTTCAAACCTTATTGTTTAAGAATCTCTTGAAAACCAAACATATATTTCCTCACATAAAAATAAAACCATAAAATATTATAATAACAAAATTTAATATATATTTGGATTCCATGAAATCTTTGCAATCTAATATCTAGAATTAATCATCTCAATATTTTGGATTGAAATAATCCTTCCATTCCAATTTGATCCACTCTTAGACCCACTTGTAGCAATAATTGCTTGATTTGAAGCATATATTTAATATTTGTTTGTGCTATTTTGTCTTATTTTTTCAATAATTGCTTCATATCAATCTTGTTTTTAATCAATAATTGTTTCATATTTTAAAAGGTTTAATATAAGAATATTATAGTGCAATTACATGTTGGGCGTGTTCATTGAAATTGGTTGAGATGGCGAACCATACAAAATATTATAATTGAGATGTAACAAATAGAAAGAGATGTTTGAAGTATCCAATGAAGATAGCATACATTTTTCTAAAAGAACAACATAAGGTACCATTTAACAATTATGTTTTTATTGAATTTTCAACACGCGTTAGGAGGCTATAAGAATTATTCATCAAGGCATTGCCATAACAATGTAAAATGTAAAATGATTTAATCTTCAGTGCTCCTTACGTGGCTGTTAGTGTGAGTTGGGTGTGATTTTTTTTTTAATAAGTAAATCAAAAGCGTTAGCTGACTTCTTCTAGGAGTGTATATTATCTTAATATTTTCCTTAAAAATGCATTTTTCATGTGCGTTTTTTTTCCTATTTTTTAATAGGATTTTATTATTGAAATTTAAAATTGAATTAAGAACTTGCTAATTTTTTTTAATATTAATATTATTTATAAGGTTAAACATAGAAACATGGTCCATACATATGGTTTGGTAAGTGAGATAGTGAAATATAAAAAATAATAAATGAATGTATTGATTTAACTCAAACCACCACCATCATATTATCATTTAATAAATTGTGTAAATGCTAAATAATTAAAATATTATGGGATAAAGAGTAGAGGCTTAATTAAATAACAATTAAAATTGACCATGCACATAACAAGGGGACATTGGATAAGTTTATTTTAGGGTGGGTTTTATTGAGAAATCAAGGATCAACCTCCAATGGTTGCACAAGTTCCTCACCATTTATAGGAGATTTCAAGGGTTAGGACCCTTTAAAAATGGCTAGGATTAAAGTCAAAAAATGTGTTTCATATAAGGTGGGGATGGTGGCTAAATTTTCCTATGCTTGCATCTCTTCCATACCTATTTGCTAGCATGATGGGGGTGTTAATGTCACTTCTATCATAACTTCTAGAGACATGTTGAGAAAGGCTAGGTGGATCCCCACTCAAACTAAAAAGGGGGGCATCCCAATGATATAAAACCTACTAGAAGTGTTCCATCTCTATATATATATTCTTCATTAGCTTTGGTATTTGCAAGCACAAACCAACACCCATCAAAGTGTCATCATATGAAGAAAATATTTGTGATGGGATTATTGAATTAAAATTAATGTTATTGAATATTTTCCAAATCCAAAAAAGAACTTCAACTCTAATAAGCATCTAATGAATATAAAACTCTATGGCCTAAGGTAGCTAGTCACCAAAAAAATGTGTGCTTCAAGTGACAAAAGAAAGAAGGAATTCCTGACATAATGTCTTGGTCCATGCCCAAATAGGCTTGGATAGAGGGAAAAACTAAAAAAATGTGTGAGGGTCTTCGGTTTTCCCACATTATGAACAACACTATATCTACGCACATAGGTATGGTAATTGCTTATCCACTAGGAACTTACTAATAATAAACAATGTATAAACACTACTTTAAAAATACTTTAAAGGCAAGATAACCTAAGTCTTGTTGCAACTTCAAGTGCCACAATTTATTCATCCAAATTTCAATGGTTAACTTGGAGTTTAAACACTTGTAGCCCATAGTCATATTGTATTTACAAAGCTTGTGGCCTTCCACCACTTCTAGTTGCACCACCAAATTTGAGGTGTTGGGAGGTCAAGTTTAAGCATGAGTTCGTTTCAGGTGACATCTTCAATGCACTCTACTATAAATTTGTCTACATTGAATAAGCTAAATTTCCACTAAATCTTAGCCCGCAAGAGCCAATCTCTTGATAAATTGTAAAACATATTGTTGGCATAATGAATTCCCTTTCTAAAAATACTTAAGTCTAAGAATGAAGAAGTCTTAACTAGAGGCTTACATTACAACTTTATAGAATTCAACCACTAAAGACAATTTTCATTGAAGGGGAGGGATCCCAAAGGGAAAAATATTTCTACAGAAGGTAGATCTTGGTAACTTCCCAAACCTTCCATATGTTTTTCCAATGTGGAAATCGTTGTTTGGCTTGATGTTTAGGTAGTACGGTCTAGGTTTCTTTTCCATCAACAACTCAAACTACTCATTTGGAACATGGTTCTTGTACTTTTATATGGGAATTTTATTATACCAAGCCACCAAATTCTCACAAGGTGTAGTAAAGTTCCTAATTAATTCTATGAAATTCCTTACTTTGGTTAATCTTGACCAAAGAAAGTTTATAACAACCTTCTCTAACATTAAATAAATTTCTTTAGAGGGGACTTGAAGAGGAAGAATAATACACATGAGTCATAGCAAGCACTCTATTAAAGTTTTGGAATTTTATTGATAAGGATAAGGATATGTTAATCCACTCATATTTATTTCCACCCTCTATACGATAATATTTGAGAGATATTAATGCCTGAATGGTGAATGTGATGCCCATAAATTAAAAAAGGACTAGCCATGTTCAATCCAAGACTAGTGTTACAAAGCAGGCTAGTCGAGTATGGGATTTTGGCTCTCTATGTAACATTTTTTCTTAACCCCTTAATATTCAATCCTAATGCCACAAAAAAAAAAGCATCCAAACATTCCATAGTGTGAACCAAAGAGTTATGGTCGTCAAGAATCATCAAGAAGGAATCATCAATAAAATGTCCATTAATTAATTAATCATTATTGTGTTTAGGGGGGAATCCATTAAATTAATGCTAGTTCAACTTTATATTGCATCAAATAGTGAAGGGCTTCAACAACCAAGACATATAAGACTAGATATGAGGGGAATCCTTGACTAATCTACTGAATAAGCCACACTATTTCAAAACTACCTATGCTGATGGAGTGGCATGTCAAAGAATCTACGAAAAGGATTTCAACACTATCCATGAAGGTTGGATTGAACCCAAATAATTTTAGCATCATGAGATGAAATACCATTCTAGTTGGTCATAGGCTTCAAAATTTATTTTTTATAAAATGGCCCCTAGAATAGAGGATTGGTCCATTCCAAGCCATTCTAAATTATAATAACACTACCTAGGATATGTCACCAATTTAACTTGTTAAATCATGGTGGAATATCTTGGGAAGAATATGCTTGATACATATAGAAACCATGGCTAACCATTTGTCAAAATTGTTCAAAAGAGTGATGGCCTCGCACTAGTAATCAAATATATATTGGTTCCCTTCCTTAGGGATGAAATTGATGAAATACTTATTAAGTTTTTGTCGCAAAGAGTGGTTTTGAAATAATTATTTATGCACTTGCAAGGGGTATACCCTAACAAAATTTCACATAACCTTGCACAACTCACAAAGGAACCCATCAAGGTTATATCCCTTATCATTTTCCATTTCACGTAGGGTTATCAAGAGCTCTTAATGAGATAGATATAGGTCACATGACCTCATTTATCTTTCAAGATCGATTATGGTAATAAGTCAAGAATCTTCTACATGGATCCCCACCTCTCATTCCTTAGGCCTTAGGCTTAGAGCACTAACATGTAATGCTCCACAAACCCTTTCTTATTAGCTTCTTCATTGGTAGTCTAACCTAATGCATTTTTCAAGGAAACTATACTTTCGTTGGCCTCCATGTTAGTGGAATTCTCCTTAAATAAGGATTTGGTGGGTTTATTGCGTATTTTGAGCCAATGAACTTGCACTTATAGTTGAGTTCCTATGGCTTGGTGGGTCTCATCCATTTCTAGATGATGGCACAATTTCATTATGTGAGCTCAATTTTCTTCATCATAGGGGATCTTATTGTAATCATTTCATGACTTATTCTAGTTCATCACACATTTATTTGTTATATTGTGTCTAATATGAGTACTTTTTCTATCATATATCCTTATAAAGGAAACACTTTTGAGAGTAGTGTCTTACCACCATACCGTCTAACAAAAATTCCACTTTTTTCAAGGATCATATTTCATAAAATTAGAATTAAGGCATAGTACCTCATGCTTTGGAGGTGTTAAAAATTCATGATATATTAATTTATTGGAAAATATGTGTTTTGAGCTCCTAAGGAAATTAAGAGATCGATATATTGATGCTATGATAAATTAGTTGTGTTGTCAACAAGAATTGACCAATCCACAATGTAATCAAAGTAGAAAAAGTTATATTCCGATATCAAACCTCTATTAATATGCTAGTGGATTATTTCTATCCTTATTTTGAAATTCCTCCAAGAGAACCAAACTTATATAAAATCCAACTGATTATTCCAATTGGGGTCATAGATCCAATGATGGGCCTTCAAAGAAAGTCAAACATACTTTTCCCAAAATGACATGTATGCAAGTAATGCCCTCTCTTTGTCATAATTATAGGTATTAATGTTATCTAGATTGAAGAAACGACATCAATATTAAGTAGCACCCAAAGCAATGTTTACAATCCTTTAGTCGACACTAATGATGACATAATAAGGGGACACTAACACAACAACACTATCTTTTTTTCAATTTTGATTTGTTGTAAACAAATAATATTTGTCCTACCAATTGAAACCAATGTTCGACAACACCCATAGGGTGTATCTCAATTGGTGATCTGCTTTTTATGAAGTCATATGTAAAGAAAGAGATTCAAATTTCAAATCCCTATAGTTTAAACCAACAAAAAAAAAAGAAACCAATGATCGGAAAATAATATATTTTATTCTAAGATCACATGATCCCCAAACATTCAACAAGGTCACTTTTATTAAAAACCAATAATATCGATCAAATTTGCCTCATTAGCCTCAAGCTCTTAGAAAATACCAAAGAGTTATTTTTGAGTAGTGGAGGGTTGGAGTAGCTAATATTTGAGGGTAATTTGTCTCACCCATTATATTTGGACATAAACATATTTCATTTATTCCTTTCTTCAAAGAATATAGGATCAATGGAGGAGATTTGGTTCAATGAATCACACTCTTGTGATGGGTTTACCTGGGAGGAGTCTTACTTAAAGGATTCGTAGTACTATGAGGAGGAGTCTTACTTCAACGACCTCAAGGGCTTGAAGGTTTCGTAGTTGGTTCCGGTGTTGGTTCCGAGAGGAGCGTTTTGTTCACCTCGAGAGTCTTATTTCCAGGAGAATTAGGAATAGAAATAGAGGAAGTACCTGAGTCTCCTCAGTCACTTCCATCTCCTCTTCCTCCTGATTATCCGTTTGTTGTTGAGTACATCGGACCTGAGTCAGGAAGACCTGAAAGTCCTTATCCATCTTATTCATACCTTTCGATGGCCACGACTGGGAATGCGGCTTCAGATGTGAGTGCTGCAGGCATTCAGACTCCTGCTTCAGTTGAAGGAGGAGGCACAATTGCTATATCTTCGATTGCCTCTAGTACTGTTGTGTTTGGCTCTGGTTTCACCCAAGCACATGCTTCTCAATCTGGTCCCTTTTGTTTTGGAATGCTCGCTAGTGGGATTCCTTCATTTTCCTTTTCCGCTGCTGCAACTGCGTCTGCACCCATGTCTTCCATGGATAGTGGGTCAGCTTCTTTTCAAGGGTTCCCCTTCAGAACTGGGCATATTCCTAGTTCAAATCCTTCCTTAGGGTCTTTTCCTTTTACTTCTCAGACTCAGAGTTTTAACCCTTGGTCTGGGGGTCAAAGTTCGACTACCTTTATAGGTTGGAACCCTGTATTTACAGCAGTGGGGGCAGGGAATTAGTTCTTCGTTGGTCAACAAGGGAATGCTTCTTTCCCTTCATCGAGTGCTTATCAGAATTTTTCCCCTCTTTGTAATGCTTGGAACCCCTATTAGGGGCTTTCCTCTTCGTTCATTACTTTGGGGGGGGGGAACTAGTCCGGTCTTTGGTAACTCTACGTTGGGAGGGGGTCCTTCTCCAAATGTTGGGTCCTATGGCCCAACATTTTCTACGAGTTCTTTCTGGCAACCTGGTGCCTCATCAAATCCAGGTTATTCTTTTCAGAATGTTGGGAATTCATCCCACCAAGGATGGAATCCCCAGGATCCTCTTCGCTTACCTTTTCTGGCAACGTTGAACTTGCCAGATTTGTCGAAATTGACGAATGATCCGATCCATTATAATCCGGGGTGGCCTCCGGTTCCTACCAAACTACCTTCAGACATTCCAAAGTTTGAAGGCAAGAATGGAGAGGACCCGACTGACCATATCACCACTTTCCATTTATGGTGTTCATCTAACTCCCTGATCGACGATTTGATTAGGTTGAGATTGTTTCAACGCAACTTAACTGGAAATGCTGCCAAGTGGTATATTGAGTTATCTGGGGGCAGTTTTTCTACTTTTGGGGATCTGGCTACGAAATTTCTACATCATTTCTAGTTTCCTGTCCATTATGATGCCGGGACTGAACTCCTAGCTAATTTTAAGCAGGACGATGCAACCCACATTTATGATCATATTCAGGAATGGCGGAGAAGGAAGAGGCTTATTAAAGCTCATATTCCAGGAGAATTCCTTTTGGAATGGTTTTTGAAATCTCTGCAGTCAGATATTTCTAAGGATGTATCCCTGTCCGGGGTATTTTCTGAGGAACGGGCTATTTTCAGGGCCCAGCAGCTTGAATTGATATATTCTCAGTATGGTGTCCTTCATAAATATTTTCCTAATGCTCCTTGCTCCAAATTAGACATATCCAAGACTAAACCCAGTCCTCATGGTGATGGACTTATTGGGTCGATCAATAGTGGTGCAGCTAACCTGCTTAGTCAATTGCAGCAGTTGTTTATACAATCTACTTCTTCTGGTCAGGCTGTGCCTGCTGAGTCATCACCTTCTCAATCGTTGTTGATAAATGCCATTCAGACTCCTGACCCGAAAGGAAATCAACAATCCGAAGGGAAGAAGAAGGGACGGAATAATAGTAAGAAAAATGGAAATAATGGGAAGGGTAATGCAAATAAATCCAACGAGCATGTTGGTGAGGGTCGAAAGGATAAAAAGAAAGTGAAGTTTCCATGCAAATTATGTGCTAGAGACCATCTTACTCACTTTTGCCCTAAAATCAAGATGTGCAGCGCTTGTTAGCTCAACAGGGTTCTTCTAGTTCCCAAGCTGTGTTGACAAACCCTTTTCCCCAAGGGCAACAGCTAGTTTTTGGCACGAATCAAAATACTAGGGCTTCCTCTGGGGGCACCCAGGAAGGGGAAACTCCATCAAACATATACATGATGAGTGATCATGCGGATATCGCCACGAGATCCTGTGATTATGGAGAAGATGATTCTTCGAAAGCCAAGGGTGCTCCTGATGGTACTAAGTCGCTTTATATTATGAGGCCTACTGTTGAGCCTATACCTCGGATGCCAAAAGCATCTACTAAGCGTACGATGATTAATCCAAATGCTAGGGTTGCCCAGAACTACTCTATTGTGGAAGATGTGGCGCAGAGTCCTTGTGCCATGTCCGCTCTTGAGGTGCTCCAGTCTTGTCCGGCTCAGCGCAGTGCTCTGCTCACTGCTATTGGGGCTGTCGATCCAAAGAACTCTCTTATGATTACATTCGATATGTCTAATTTTAAAAAGAGACTCCCCCATCATATGGCTTTCCATATCAAATCGTCGTTCCAGAAATTCAATATCTTTCGGACGGTCGTTGATGAGGGTGCTTCCACATGTGTGATGTCTCTCGCATGTTGGAAGGGAATTGGATCTCCTGTAGCTGTTCCATCTGCTACTCTTCTGACTGTGTTTGATGGTCATTCTAACAGACCGCATGGTATTATCCTAGCTTTTCCCATCTGTGTTGGGGGAAAAATTGTAAATATAGAGGTTGAGATAGTTGATGCAAGCTTGGACTACAACCTTCTGTTGGGGCGAAACTAGATTTATGAGATGGATGCCATTGCACCCTCATTATTTTGGGTTATTTTTTTCCCCCACGAAGGGAGGATTGTTACAGTGGATCAACTGGACTGTTCTCCTGTAGACCCGAATGCATCTACTGACTCAACTATTCCAAATTTGGATAATGCCAAGCCGCCTGTTGAGAATTTAGGGGTTGGAATGTACTCTTCTTTGATGGGCACTTTTGATATTCCACCTCCTACTATTCATATAAATGCAATTTCATCCTCCAGGGCTCCTATTTGAAGAGATTTCTTCAGAACTAATTATTTTTCGGATCCTTGGACCTTGCCTTCCCCTACCTCCACATTAGCGGAAGGTCAAGTGGGTGGAATGGCATTTCCGATGTCTACAGTTGAGATTGCTTATCGAAATATTGTTGACTCTACAGAGTCCATTCCAGCTCCTCTTTCTCCGGAAGAGTTGGATGGCGATGTGGCTCTGGCTTGGACACTTAGTTCTTCTTCTGCCCAGGATTGCCTTGATACCACTCTTACATCTGAAGAGGCCATCCTGGAAGCTATGACTGGTATAGATAGACCGTGGGATGATTTGAGGGAAGTTTTCCAAGTCCTTTGTCTACTGGTCCTGTTCACCCAGTCCTGAACCCTTTAGCACCAACACAGGTATATGCTGAAGGGAACATGGTTGTAATTTCTCCAACTATCCCGGTGAACATTTCCTGGAATCCCAATGTTATAGAGAATGTCTTCATCGGAGCTGAATGTTCCCCTGAAGAGATTCAAATTTACACCAATCTTTTTAAAGAATTTAGGGATGTGTTCACTTGGTCTTATGATGAAATGCCTGGTATAGATCCATCTATTGTCCAGCATGAGATCAAGACTTACGAAAATGCTAAGCCTGTGAGGCAAAAACTTCGTCCGGTCAATCCTAGGAAGGCTGCAGCTATCAAAGCCGAGGTGGAGAAGCTGCTCAAGGTGGGATTTATTTTCCCTGTTCCTTTGACAGAATGGGTTTCGAACCCTATTCCCATAGACAAAAAACAAGGAACAATTCTAGTTTGCATTGATTTCAGGGACATTAATAAAGCATGTCTGAAAGATAATTACCCCACACCATTTATAGATCAGATTATCGATGAGTGTGCCGGTAACGAGATTTTCTCCTTCATGGACAATTTCTCCAGATATAATCAAATTACTATCCATCCTGAAGATCAGCATAAGACTGCCTTTATTTGTCCCTAGGGTACTTTTGCTTACAAGAAGATGCCTTTTGGTCTTAAAAATGCTGGGGCTATGTTTCAGCGGGCCATGTCATATGCCTTCCACGACATCAAACATATTATCGAGGCATACTTGGATGATTTAGCTGCTCGTTCTCAAAAGAGAATTGATCATCCAGCTCACCTCCGTCAAGTATTTGAACGATGTCGTTTCTACAAGATTAGGTTGAATCCGAACAAGTGTGTTTTCGCGGTCACATCTGGTCGGTTATTGGGATTTATAGTGTCTAGGGAAGGGATTAGGGTACATCCCTTCAAGGTTGAGGCAATACTTCGGTTGCCTCCCCCGTCGTATATTCGTCAACTTCAAAGTCTACAAGGAAAGGCTAATTTTCTTCGGAGATTTATCGTAAATTATGCTGAAGTTACCAAAGGATTTATGAGATTGTTGAAGAAGGGTGTTCCATTCTTTTGGGATGACTTCGCTCAGCGCTCATTCGATGCTTTGAAAAAAGCATTGACCTCTGCTCCTTTATTGAGTCCACCTTATTATAGCAGGGATTTCCTTTTTTATCTTGTAGCAGCAGAATCTACCATTGGTATGGTTCTGGTTCAGGAGGACGATGCTCTGGCAGAGCATGTTATATACTATCTTATTCGAGGCTTGGTAGGACCTGAACTCTGGTATACTCCGATAGAGAAGCTGGCTTTAGCAGTTGTTCATGTTGTACAATGACTCAGACATTACATTCTTCTACGAAAAACTTATGTTTTGGCAGCAGCCAATCCATTTCAATTTGTTCTCAGTAGGCGAGTGATTGGGGGCAAATACAATAGATGGATTGTGATTTTGCAGGAATTTGATCTTGATTTTATGTCTGCCAAGTCCAAGAAATCATTGGTTTTCACGGAATTAATCTCTAAGTTTCCCTGTGGAGAAGAGATAGTCTATGACGAATCCTTCTCGGATGAACATTTGTTTCTCATTTCTCCACAAGTTCCTTGTTATGGAGATATCATTGTGTATCTTCAGACTGCGAGGTTTCCCTCTACTTTTTCGAAATATGAGCATCGTAAGTTGCGTCACTTGGCTAAAAATTACTTGATTATTGGTGATGCTTTATACCATCGAGGGGTTGATTCAATCTTGAGACGTTGCTTAACTCTCGAAGAAGCTGAGGCTGTGCTGAATGATTGCCACAGTGGAGCTTGTGGTGGTCATTTATCTGGGCTTGCTACAGCCCAAAAAATCTTGCGTGCTGGATACTTTTTGCCTTCAATTTTCAAAGATTGTGTGGAGTCGGTCAAAAAGTGTCATCCGTGTCAAGTCTATACTCGAAAAATGCGCGCTCATCCAGCTTCACTTTTTCCAGTCATTAATGTCGGTCACTTTACAAAGTGGGGTATTTATTATACTACTTGTAACCCGCCTTCGGCTAAAGGTCACAAGTACATTATTGTAGCAGTAGACTACTTTACGAAGTGGGTCGAGGCTATGCCTACTTTTGGGAATGATGGTGAGACAACAACTCTTTTTCTTTTCAACCAGGTTATTGCTCGTTTCGGTATTCCTAGAGAGATTTTCACTGATCATGGCAGTCATTTTCAGAATAGCATGATGGCTGAGTTGCTTCTAAAATTAGGTTTCCGGCAGGAGCATTCATCTCCATATTATCCTCAGGCCAATGGGCAAGTGGAAGCCGTGAATAAATCCTTGAAGACCATTCTTCAAAGGATGATTAATAAAGCTCGATCCAATTGGCATATCATGCTATATCCTGCACTTTGGGCATACAGGATGTCAGTAAAAACTGCAACTAGCTTTACTCTGTTTCAACTAGTTTACGAGCTGGAATCTGTATTTCCCATTGAATGCGAGATTCCTTCTCTTAAGTTAGTCGTTGAGCTTCTTCCTGACACTTCGAGTCTTGAATAACGTCTCCTTCATCTGGAACATCTTGATGAGTAGCGTCGGGATGCAGCCACGATGAATGAGGCGCATAAGAAACGATTCAAAGTTTAATACGATAAAGCGGTCAAACCTAGGGTTTTCTCGGAAGGTGACCTTGTTTTGGTCTATGCCCAAGAGAAGGATGCCCTGGGGGCATGAAAGTTTAAGTCTATGTGGTATGGCCCCTTAATTGTTAAAAAATTCCTTAAAAAAGGAGCATATACCTTGGTTGATTTTGAAGGAAATGAGTTGCCGGAGCCCAGAAATGGGCTCTATTTGAAAAATTATTATGCCTAGGCTTCGGCCTGGCATTTTTCTTTTGTATATAGTATTTTTTATTTTTGTACATGTCTGGTTTTTCGGTTTTTGATGTGATGGTGATGTTTTTGATCTGCTTTGGCAGGTTGTGTCGAATGTCATGAGTCATTATGGTTTCGCCGATGGTGCTAGTAGACACATCCGAAACTTGGCTTCCGTGGCTTGGGTGCTTCATCATCCATTCGGTCAGCTGTTAGTATCAAGAGGAGTCTGCATTGGTCCTACTTCCAATAATGTAGCAGAGTACACTGCAGTCATTCATCTACTCTCGGAGGCAATATCTTTGGGTGTTGATTCGTTGGTAGTTTTCTTGGACTCCCAACTGGTGGTGTCACAGTTGAACAATAATTATCGGGTTCGAGATCCATTTTTACTCCGGTTGTATTTGAGGGTACGTTTGTTACAAAGATCATTTCAATTTTTAACATTCATTCATATTCCTCGAGCAGACAATTGGATGGCAGACTCATTAGCTAATCAAGCAATTGATTGGCATATTAATCATTCAATACATTAAAATTTAATTATCAAAAAACATCATACATTTTTATACATTTGTCACATCACATCATAAATCATTGTATATATATCTCATCAGAGTGTTCAAAAACTATACAAAATTTGGATCCACAAGTCGTACAAAATTAGGGCTTATGCCCGATCATGTTCAGTATCAAAAAATATACAGTCATCCGGTAATCATATCTATCTATTCCTATGGTCCTTACCCAAAATTCGTGTTCCTATAGAACACGATCGTAGTAGCGTCTCGACGGAATAATCGCACCCAGTCACGTGGTACTCCCACTACCCATCTCTGGATGGCCTCGGGTAGATCTTCCACTGCAGCCATAGGTACTTGGCAGGTCAAACCCTCCAAGTTCCTCTATACAGCATGGAGGGTTCTGTCTGGGTCTACTGTCTCTGCCTCGCCTCTGCGGCGCTTATGCCGTGGGTAGCCCTCAGGACGGACTGGTCCAATATCTGTATCATGATCATCATAATATCGTAAGTCATTTGGAATCCAATCAAAAACATGTTTTGTTTTCACATTTTTTCACACATATTGAAAAAATCCAAAAAAATCACATAATTTAAAAATTGCAATCTTACCGATTGTGCCCCATGCCGCGCCAAGTGGAAGGATGAGGTTTGGATCACCGCGAAAATCCATCTCGACATAGGGGTAGTCCTCCACGGCGATGATTTGTTCTCGCCACCATTGGAAGAACTCGTCATCCCAGGTGGTTCGGGGAACTTCACTTCCCCCCAGTCTCTTCATCAGATCTGCCCATCGAGCAATTCTTGGGTCTCTTGGGCTATTGATTGAAGAGATCACTTTGGGTCAAAGCCTAGGAATCTTCTCAAAGAAGAATTTCATCAAGATTGTACCATATTCGAAATGTTTTGTTTTTTCTTTGTGGATGGAAGTCAGTTGTTGCTTCATGTTCATTAGTAGAGATGTGCACCAATCATATAGGTGAACTAAGCATTCTACTGCTATGCTCATCTGCGTCCTGGATGCCTGATGTAAGGAAGCAGATCCTGCCACCTTGCCAATGGTAAACATGAGAATTTTCATGTGAAAATCTCTTAAATCTTTTATAGCAATTTGAGTCCCTACTTTCTTGGACCCCTCTACACAGTAGACGTGGACATAGTCATCCACTGTAAGCCCTCCCAAAGGCTTACCATGCAAATCTACTAGGTCTCCCCTCCAGGAGAGTCCAGTAATGAAGTATATGTCTTCTACCCTATGTGTATTGGCATTTGATCTATGATGAAGCAATCTTCCTCCGGTTCCCAATAATTTACGAGCATTTCGGGAAAACGGACATTACTCTTCATATTTGGCATTTTGAAAAATTTGAGCAATCCACAATTTCAGAGGACATTGAGTGACTGTTGGTCTTGCATAACTTCATTGTCAATAGCACTGTGCTCACGTTCCCTCCAAGATATAGTCATCCTGAGAAAAATCATTAATTTGGCCATTAGAAATGCATTTTTTCATTTCGAGTTGCGCATACGCGACTTACTCTGTATACAGTCACGTATATACATGGCTTGGTCCATACAAACCCACGTATGTGCAGAGCCGCAATTTAAAACAAATATTTCTATGAGGAAATTTCCAAATTTTAACCCTATGAATGGACAAAATTGATGATAATGATGGATCAAGAGCTTACCTGCTTAGTTTGGTGAAGTTTGACGGCCGATTGCTCCTGTTTTGATGAAAGAGGCTTTTTCTCCAGAGCTCTTTTTCCCAAATCAGCAAGTAACAATGAACCAAATATGAGGTAACATGTGTATTTATGCCCAAAAAATTGAAAATTTTTGCAAAAATTTGTTATGCCTATTTTTTCAATCTATCTTAAGCTGCATAACCCGGATGCTTGGAAGTGCCCAGATTGGTATATTTTCAGGTAAATTTTGATGAAGTTGAGATTTTTCCAGTTTTTGATCCATGACTGCTGACCCGTCATGGTAGTTATATGATCTTCACTGGCATATAGGTTAGTAAATCCACTTTCCGTTGAATTTTGCATACTAGCCTCCATTCTGATCACTTGCCATAGGGTCGATCCCATCAGGTCATGAGTATTTAACCCATTTCACCCGCAAATTTTTAAATCATGACTTGGTGGTAGAGCCTTACTTACATGGGCTTCCTAGTTAGTTCCTCTCTATCACTTGTTTCCCATGTTGTGTTTTATGTAGGCTCGAGAGTCCTCTTTAGTCCCGCCATGACTTATGTGTTGAAGCTTCATTCTTCTTCTTCTTCACTATCATTATTCTGGATATTACCCTAGAGGCTCCCTGATGTTGTTGAGTTGTATTACTGCATTGCATATTGGCTACTTGTTTATCCTGGCCTTTAGCCGGCTTCATTTGGACTCGATGTTTAAGCCATATTTTGACCTTGACTGTTTGTACAAGTTAACCATTGCATGCATTTAGCTATCGCGACTTGACACCCTTTTTACCCATGGATGGAACATTCCTTTGAGTATCGCTGACCAGTTTCCACCACCTTGCATTGAGCATAGGATTGTTCCTATCCCAGGAACTAGTGCATCTGTTTCTTGATACTCGTTCTATCCATTGTACCATAGCATTCTTTTATTCTTTTTCGGGCTTATTATATGAAAAAGACAAAAAAATAAAATATAACAAAAAGAGCGGGAATGGGATGTTACTTCATAATTTGATGGCAGTACAATGTCAGTTTGTCACCCTTGAACAAAGCACATACACTTATATATTTCCTTCATTTGGGATGGTTTTAGTTTTGACCTAGGTTCATCTTTTGCCTTGTTTCACTGGTCAGTCCTCCCCCGATTGGTTATCTCTTCCAATCATATGGAGAGTTTGTTTTTGCCTCCTGCATAACAGACTTATACAGTGTCACTTTTTACTGCCATGGTCATCACGAGTCATGCTTTTGTTCAAGGGAAGTCTAACCAGAGTCGGCCATTCTGTGGTGTCTCTTGACTCATTATTCAGTCGGCCTTCCCGGTCTTGTCAGTATCTTTTTCTATCACATCAGATGTTTTTGGTCTTCTGCTCATGCTGGTTTGAGAAGGTCTCCATTGACTTCTCGCTGGCGGGTTTGTCTCTTATCGACTACGACACATTGCTCTGAGAGTAAACCTAGAGCCACACCCTGGCCCTATTTCCATCATTTATAGGTGACCTTGTGCTCAGCATTTGATCATCATTATGGGTCTTTGACTGAGTGGTTTCCCCTGTGTTCGACGTCAGCACACATTATCACACTTGGGATTCGTGCAGTACCTTGATTTCCATTTGACCCTATCGGTGGATTTCTCGCCTCTGTGTCAGCTTTCATTATTGGTTGGTTCATAGGGTTTCTTCCGTGCGCTAGCTTCATCTTGTGCATGTTGGAAACGTACTTCGGTTTTGGTTCCATCTCTACTTCGTCCGATTCCTTCCAAATCTTGGCCTGCGGGTTACACTCGCGCTGGACTAATGTGGGATGCCTTAATGCCTTCCTTCCAGCAGATCTTTTCCCATCGACTCCGACTCATTGCTCTGGGAATAAGGTCTAGAGTCTTTTGTCAGTACCTTAGGGTTTGCAGTCATCAGTGGCAGACTCTTCGCTATCGATAGTGGGGATTCATCATTGCCTCCTGATTGGTAGATTCTTCCAAGTGTTCGACTTCAACTCATTCATTCGCACTTGTTAGATTGTACTGGGGCACCTTGACACTCATTTTCATTATTGGTGGGTTGTCTCGCGTTGGTTAACGATATACATTATTGACCGGTAATCCAACGATTTCTCACATGGTCGACTTCAGCTCATTTATTCCCATTGTGTATAATTGTGCCATCGAGATCGGTGAAGACCTCGGGTTGCATCAGCATCTTTCAGTTCACTCTTGAAAGTCCATTCAGTTTCTGCCAGTGATGCCGTCCACCCTTATATGTTGCAGTTCAGTATAGCAGCATCCTATATGTTGGCTCCCAAGTTGCATGATTGTACCATGTGTTCCACCCCTTATGATTTGGTACTTGGAGATTCAATTAATTTTGTGATCGTACATCTATTTTCAGCACTATTGATCAGTTTGATATATGTGATACTTGGATATTGAATCCGACTTGTACTTCTGAGCCGTGCTCAAATGATTCCTTGTGTACTTTCAGTTCAGCTATACTTGTATACATTCTGGATCTATTCTATACTTTCTATATGGATATATTTTTGACTGAGCATGGGTATGCCCACCTCAGATATGAGTTGACTCTCTGTTTTCTTTCATTAGTTTTTGGCAGGCTGAAATCTGGTGAAGTTCTCTCTTGTCCTCGTGAAGTTCTTTCTATACACATAATACATTTCGGCCATCATGTACCCCTTCTGACCTCATATATCAGGGGGCATCTGTTATAGCATCATTTTTCACCCTCATGTGATTCATGATTGTCTTTTTGGCCTTAGGCACCCATTCCCACAGACTTGAATAAAATTTCATAAAAAGCAGTGTTTAAAATCCCATACGTGGGTATGCCCAGACTTTTCCACGTGTATACGCGAGTCCAGAGATACTTTTCCGTGTATTCCAATAAAATAATTAAAAAATATATAAAAAATTCCCTAATTTCAAGGCTGGGTTGATGGTTATTCCAATAATTCAACCACCCCAGCTCGTGGCCAACTGTTTCCAACTGATTGAAACTACTTTGAGGGAGTATAAAATCCCCTCATATGCATGGCCTAAGGGAGAGAGAGAAATTATAGATATTATACTCTGTTGGAGCCCCAATTCAAGTCTGATTTCCCGTGCCTCCTGCACTTCCCATATTTTTACAGGAAACCCTTGTTTCCTAGAGATGTTCATCAGTTTATATTACATCTCGTGTGCACAAGTCTTGAAAGTATCTTAGCGAGGCAAGGGCAGGACGAATCCGGACGACGGTCTGTTCGAAGATCATGCAAGGATTCAGGTGATCTCTCCACCTTTCTATCATTGTACATGTTGTTCGTAATGAAGAAGAACCATCTTGTTCCCGAATTCACGTGTTAATATCTGCTTGCATATGTGAAAATATTGTTAATTAAGCATTTATTATTGTTTATATGATGTTTCACATGGATTACACTAACATTTAGGAAAAATATATATTGTACAACTAGATTTCTGTGCACGTTTCTTCTTGATTTTCATGTTGAAGAGGAAGAAAGGTTGCTGGGGGTTTGGACCCCGCAGGATCTACATCAAACGTAGGACCTACGGGTGAGTTCTACTATCAATTTTCTCTAGTTTTCAGTATACAAGTGTGGTTGTGTGAGTCCTTCTTGAATAGTGTGCCCTGATCTGTGGAGGTTTTGACCCAACGACCTCTAGGGAGTTATTTCCCGAAACACTACTTTAATTATTTACCTATTGGGTCAAACTATGACTAGAGTTGTATGTGTTATGATCTTATGGCTTTGTATTCTATCCAATGTAATTATTTTTCTATTCCTTACCACCCAAGTTCAACCATCTTCAACCACATTCATTTATTGGGAATATTTTGGAGTTAAGGGGGGCTACATGAGCTAGGTAATTGTAAGATCACCATAAGACAAGAGAAGACAATATTAGATATGGTGATTTCATATTTGAAATTGAAAGCAAGTGTTAGAAATATTAACATAATAGATCATGTGTCTCATATACCTATCCCCTACTTGTATGAGTACAAATTCCTTAATGCCCTTTAAAATACCAATATTAATGCAAACTCAACATCATGGTTTGGAGTTAAAGTGTTGTTCAAGTTCCTAATATATGAAAATTCATAAATGGGTAGATATATGGTTTATGCCTAATCAAAATTTCATTGGGAGGTTAATGAACTCAACCTAGAACACCCATTGACATCTAAAATACCATAAAGCTTTAGCATATAATGAATAATTATTGAAAGATGAAGCCTCCTAGGAAAAAATGATGGAGTGCATGGATACTTGTTTCAACATCGACATCCAATACTCCAATTAGGTTGGAAACTTAGGAGTGGTATAGCTCTGATTGAGTTAAATATTTAAATCCCTTTGCATTCCCTTATCCTTATAGAATTATTACAAGGAATTATTGGAAGTGGTGGTGTAGAGGGTTGAAAAAATAAATGAATAACATGCCTTTGGGGATCATAGTGAAGATTCATATGTGTCTAAAATATTAAGTTTTGATTCATGTTTATTACTCATTGCAGATGACTATAATAAGGCTTATCGACAACTCAAAATGGCTCTTAGGAGCTTACTTTAAGCTAATAATTCTAATGATAAAATGTTTCACAATAATAATTGGGATCTCTACTTCATCCCTATGAGTATGAATGAGTAGGTATCATTAACAAAGGGAATCATACCCATGCTATATTTTCCAAATGGTCAACACAAGAAATTAATTTTTGAAAGCATTACTTATACACTTTATTAATCAATGATCCCTATTATGAAAGAGGCCCTAATGAGGCCCTATGTTTTTAATCCCTAGTTGTCACTCCTGCAAAAATTATTACTGTTGAAATATTTATGGTTTAAAGTATCTGGAAGGCATAGGAAGCTATTAAAATGTTTTTTAACACTGGTATATATCCCTTTTCAAACTACATTTTCTTTTAACACTTTTTTTTTATCGTAGTCTCCCTTAGTTTAGGTTGATGGAATTTCGTCAAGTCTACAATCCTTTTTCTCATTTGGTTGTCTAAAAGTGGTGTTTAGACAACTAGTGGCTTTTTTGATGACAAGCTAGTGTTTATTAGATTATCCATTAAATTTATCCATTCATAAATACATCGAAAAGTGACCTTTGGTTTCAGCTTTCAAGGGATATGAATGGGCATTCATATTCACCCATGACTTAATATTCCCACTTAATAAATACTTACAATATACCATAACCCAAGTATAATATATGTAACATCATCCAAAATCCATAAGGGTTTTGTAAGTCTAAGCATTTATTAAAATTTTCCAACTTTTCTCTTGTAAATGCCTTGGTGAAGATGCTTAAAATTTTCTCCCTTGTGGAACAAGGTATTATTTGAATGGTATTTAACTCCATCATGGAATCAAGGATTCTAGGCCAACATGATTGTAGAACTGTTAATAGTTACAAGTGGAGTATAATTCACATATTTCCCCTTCAAATCCTCTAATATCTTCATAAGCCACATAAACTCATTTGTTTCCTTTAATGTAGCCATATACTATATCTCTAGAGTGGAATATACTAGATTGAATTGTTTGTGTGATCTCCAAGAGATAGATTCTAATACAAGACTCATTAGGTATACTAAAGTAGACACTCAATTCTCCCCATTAAAGTATAATTCTAGATGGGAAACAAGTTTTAAGTCATCCACCTTAGAATATTTTAGCCCAAAGTCTTAATTTCCCTTCATGTGTCTAAAAAATCAATTTTTTTAATGCATCAATGTGCTTCACAAGGTTTTTTTGTGAACCTAGAAAGAATCCCAACTAAAAATGAAATATCTAGTCTTGTGGTAGTAAGGTAGATAAGACTCCCCACAATATATCTATATTTAGTTGAATATTTAAACTCATTATTTTATTTTGATGTAAGTTTCAAACTTTTCTCCATTAGAGTAGAGAAAGGATTACAATCCACCATGTGAAATTTGTTGAACAATTCTCCAATGTACTTATTTTGGGAAATGAATACATGCATTGGATTCTAAGTCACTTTAATACCCAAGTAGTCGTGAATATTTCACATGTATGTGATCTCAAACCATTCTCAATTATTTCTTTATGGATGAAATATATGCTTCATTGTTCCTTGTTATCAAAATATCATCTACATACACCACAAGATATACAATATTTTTTCCAATTTTCTTGACAAACAAAGTTGCATTAAAAAGATTAAAATGCTTGAAATTGATCTTCTAAAGATGCCCAACTAAATTTTCATACCATGCATGAAGTTATTTCTTTAGGCCATCCAAATAGTTGATGAGATTTTATACCTTCTATTACAAGCATTTCCCCATTGTAAAAACACTTGGGAAAAGAGTGTTGGTCTAGAAGCCTAAGCCACCATAGCATGTTGTAATAGAATGATTACTATGAATGTATGAAAAATATGTGGTAATTATTCCCATGTGCATGAGAATTTATTCTAATTGAGCAAACTCCACTATAGTGGATAATGCCTAGAGTCTTATTGAAGTGTTTCCTTGTCAATTCATAAATTACAATGACTTTTATTCATCTATAATCAAGTGAACATCAAATGTTAAAATATGGTCAATTCTAGATGAATCTCACATATTGATTATGAAGATATGACAAGTATTTACGAATTTAGAATTAATTTAGGATGTTGTAGTTATTATTTAGAAAGACCAATTGGGATATTTTCTATTTTCAACAATAAACAAAATACCAAAAGGAAGGAAGCTTTTTGTGATCATCCTCTCATGGGATAACCCTATGTGTCAGCTTCATCTAGCATTTTCCATAATAATAAAAAAGAGGTCATATGCCCAAGATATCACCATTTCCCCACATCCATTTTCAATAATATTTATTTCTATTATTTTAATTATCCATTTCACTTATCCATTTTTATATTTTTCCAAGTGTTATTTTCATGTGAAATTACTCTACCCCTCCCCCTCACCCCATTAATTACCTTACATTTAATTTCCTTTTACTTAGTCATTTCGTTGAGTTACTCATTCTCCATCTCTTTCTCCCCCTCCTTTACTTAGTCATTTTTCACGAATGTGGATTTCGAGAAGGCCTTTCATTTATTTCCAATATTGCAAACCCTTAAGGTTTAATACATAGTCAATTTTCCACTTTGTCCTTTTTAGGGGTCCGAGACTGATCCCCTCTCCACATTTATCGTCCCTACTTTATTTATACTTATTCATTTTCTTGATTTTGGAAAGCCTTATTTCCATAGGCCAAGAATATTGTGAAATGTCTTGTAACCCTCAATTTACACCCACATTTTTACAATCACCAAATTAAACCCACATTTCTACAATCACCAAATTGCACTCTACATCACTCAAATTGGACCCACATTTCCACAATCACCAAATTTCATTGTACATCACTCAAATTGGACCTTCATGACCTACCATACTTAGATTATTTTATCATTTTCCAGACTTATTAAGTTTTCATTAACAGGGGAGACAAATCCTCACCTCACTACATCACCTCACCTCCACAACTAGCAACCCACGTTGTCATAACACTTAGAATATTTTCATTATTTCAAACTTTGCATTTATACTTCATCATTTTTACTTTTAATTTCACATCTCCACATTATTCTCAATTCATGCATTCTTAAGCATACCTGTCTCTAGGTGACACTTTCAAGGTACATACTAGACACAAATTAATGGGTAGTTACTTAGCATGATGACTAGGAGATGAAGTGACAACCAGAAACTACATTATCCATAAAGTTATGAAAAGGTTACATGGATCTCTATACTTCATACACAAACACTATGGGAGGTTTTTTATTTATAAGAATGTTATGAGTACCTTTCCACAATGAATACGGGATAAATAGAGTGGATTTTCAAACTAAAGGACAAGATTAATGTGGAGAATAATTCAACATGTGTTGAGTCTTATCATCTAGAGGCCATATCTCGAGCTATCTATGTCCAAATTAAGCAAACAAGAACTTAATGGAAATCTAGATACATGAATAACAAGCTAAATATGGCTTCCATGGCTATAATGATAGTTATCTTGCACAAAAAATTAAAACATATTCATGACTATTTCTAACTTGGTAGCAAACTATTTGTAAAAATTGATTTATTAAGAGGCGTTTCTAAATGTTGAAAGTGGTTCCTAGTTGAGGGAACGAGTATTAAAGTTCATATTTATCAAAGGGATTTTTATTCATTTCACAAAGGGGAAAAGAATCTAACCGAAAAATAGTTCCAAGAAGATGAAAGAAAATTATAAAAGAAGATGTGAAATGTATTCAAAAGAGAGAAAAAATAGAGTTTGCTAGAGGCAACTTTTACCTTTCCAAAATTCGTGAATTATATTGTTTGACATCCTCCCTTATCTTTTATTATTTTTGTTTCTTTCCATTAAGCTGTCCATATATGATTTTCAATGGGAGGATTCAATATTGATCAACTCTTTGTATTCTTCCATGCATTTCCAATGATATTTTAGGTCCAAAGGAGAAAAAATCCTACTCGTATAGAGAAAATGCAATATTATTTCAATTTATCTAATTTTCATTGAGTCTTATTGAGGTTAACTTAGCTCTCTTATTTGATACATTGTTAAACTTTTTATATTTGGGATATATCCCATAAAGAACTATTTAGGTGTCATATTGTTTTTATGAATCTATTTACTTAATGTATCAATAGTTTCTTGAGCACATGATGCTTTACAAACTCATTTGATATTAAAATAACAATATTTGAAAGTTATTTTATAACCAGACATTTGATTTGATTTTCATATTGTAAAGTGGCATAACTTATTGTGAATTCACATTATTTTAAGAGGAAGGAAAAATATCTATTAAAATAAAACATTTAGTATCAAATATTTTGCAGTTATATTATTTCCCTTTTTTCTATATGAATAAGATGATGGTATTTACAAGTGAATTTTCTAAATGAGAGATTTATTATAATATTATTCAAGGTTTTTTTTTAACACTCATCCATTGCATTCATCCGAGGACATAAAAATAATCTTACATATAATAGGAGAGGAGTGCCACCTATATAAAATAATGGAGAGTTGTTCTTATTCCCCTCAATATTTTCTCTCAATGTTCATCATGTTACCTTGATAGAAAATTTGATCAACAAGTCCATGTCTAGTCCATGTTGGAGCCATGGAGTGAAGTCAAATAGTCAAAGGGACTGCAGAAGACTAGGGGATCCCATTTCTTAGGTTGAGTAGTAGGCTAATATGAAAGATATTTAGTGGATTAGTATGGTTATAGGCCCTTAAGAAACTATGATATGCTAGGAATTTGGTTCATGTGTTAAAGGATTGGAGTCAATCATAGGAGATTTCATCCTTGAGAATTCATGGTCTTAACTCATGGGTGGCCTCTTTGTAGAAAGATGAAAAGTAATATCGAGCCTATTGTTAGGTGGAATTTCCTTCATCTACAACCAACTGGTGAATTATTCCCAAAATATTATTGCTTGTGCTTCATTAGTGTAAATTTTGAATTACTATAGTTATGTTATTAATTTAATCATATTTTTTTGTATTCATAAACCTTTACAATTATGCTTTCCAGTATAATTGATTAAAAATAGGAAAATGAAGAAATATGGTATAAAAGCTATAAATATGTAGATTCTAGCACAACTAGAAATTTGGATAGATTATAAAGTGGTGTTTGAGCTAATTTTGGGTTAGTAGGAGGGATTTGGAGTGCCTTTACACCTCAACAATGTTACATATATGAAGGAAAATTTGTTTTTGTTGTAAGTGCCCCATATCCTCAATAGTGGATAAAGTGTACTAGGTACGTTACACCATTGATTTTTAGGAGAGAACACATCACCATAAGGAACCATTATTGTATTTATGAAAAAAAGTTAAGGAATGGCATATACTTTATGCAATGAGGAGATCCAATGAATGCCAATATTTAAAACCAAAGGAATAATTCCCAAGCTAGTATTGCATGAAAAGATTCACAAGTTAAATAATAAAATGCAAGGCCAAAAACATTGCATCAAGTTCCATCAAATTCAATCCAATTCACTATCCATCATTAAACACATATATTTCAAAGTCTTAACATAAATTTTGTATAGTCATTACAATGAAAGAAATGCACTTAATTGTCACATCTTGTCAACTAAAAATATAATTGCATAAGTGCATAAATCAACCTTCAACCAATCAAAGAATTATATGCCAAATAAATACAAATTATGAAAATTTTAAGAGAACAAAAGCCACCAACCAATAATGTAACCACCTTGAGTGAATCAACATAAACTTGAACCAACCAAAAATTCTTTGTTGGAATTCTCACAACTCCAATTAGCTACGGATATATCCAATAGGAATGCATTATAATATGTACAAGTGGAGTGAAATAATAACTTCATATGTCATCAAAACAAGAGCTCTTGAAAATGTGGAATCAAGCATATCTCATACCATGTTTCCCCCATGCATATGGAGTTTTTATCATGTTTTGTCATGAATGCACCAAATAAATGGTGTCAATATCATCAAGTTCTTATTTGACAATCAAAATACCTTCAAACATTGAAATCATCGCCATTAAAATTATAGAGAACACATGAGAAATGATATATAATAATTTAAGCAACGTGATCCATATCCATTTCCATATAATGACATGGGAAACATGATGGAATATCCATGAAGCATTGATAAACCATCATAAAACATATAGAGAAATGAAACTACATGAGGAAACACATTGTTATATCCATAATATTAATTACAACATTTCCTTAACACTAATGCATTTGGATAGCGAGACCCCTCTTTGAGTTAAGTTATACTGAAAAAAGTGAAAAGAAGTACCAATGATGAAGAAAACATTAGGATAAATTTAGATTATAGGTATGGGCACCTTCAAAGGTAGATCTTGGATTTGTAAAATAATTTATCCATGAACTACCATGGATATTATACTAGACAGTTCATCACAACAAATTTGATAAAGATAGTATGAAATCTAGGCTATGAGAGTTGTTTCCTTGGATTCTATATTTATTAATTATTGTTTTCTACTCATGCATGTAATATATAAATGAAAAATATAAAAAATAATAAAATACAATAACACACCAATCACAATGAACACAAGATATGCTCAAGGAAACCCTTACAAGAGAAAACCCAGCTAGAATGTGAGGTTGTTATGCTTTCTTTTGTCTAGAATGGAAATAATATAAGTACAAAGGAGAAGACACTCTTTATGGGGTTACCTTAGACTGGTGGCATAATAGGTTACTAGAAACACTAAAACCCCTCTATCATGCTCTCTCACTTCCACTTCCATTTTATTTTTCTCTACTATGGAACAAGATACAATCCAAATTAATGGAACTCCTTTTTTTCATAGTGGCCCAATTAAAACATAGCCCGATATCCAACTGGGAGTTAAGTTTGACTCCTTCAACTCTCAACTGGTGTTACAAAAATGACCCTTATAGATTATTCTTCATATTCTTCATGTTGATAACCTATTTTCCATGAGTAATGTGGGATGACATTGCATCCTCTCGAATTATGGCGGCCAATCACCATAACTCAAATCCTGAGAGGCATGCATTTTGTACACGAACTTTGATTGATGTATTTCTTGCACTATTAGAAAGGTATCTAAGTCTAAAATAGTGTCACAAAGTCAAATGATTTAGAAAATAAAATTACCAAAATAAGGCCTCAAAATGGCCCTAGAAGGTGTTAGACCCCATTTCTCTAGATTAGGCCCAATGAAAAAACTACACTTATAAGTTGATTCCTCCAATTTTTCCACTTTTAAAGCATAAATATGGATGAATAATTATATCATGATTTAATCTAGATAAATAATAATTTATATCTACAATACTTTGTGACTCAATACCCTGGACTAAAAGAGTGGTCAATAACAGTGTGAGTGTTCCCACCTAAGTGGAAATATTGTGCCTCACTCTAACCCTTGTGCTACATTTTTTCAACTCCATTATGGAATTTTTATCCACTTTTCTCTTTCTTATGCATACTACTTCTCTTATCTCTTCATTCTTACTCATAAGGAAAGGTTTATCTAAATTTTATTTGCCCCTAATTTTCAGTGGTTCTTTTCCATTATCTCAACCTTTCTTGAATCTACTTCCATAAGTAGTTCCTTCCCTTGGATTTTAAATATTAAATATGGAAGCGATATAGACAATCCATGGTCCAACAAAAAAACGGGTCCAACCTTTTATCATTTTGTTAACTCCAACATTTTTTTTTCTCTAGCTTTTCCAATCTGAAAAATTCTCCTGTTGAGTCCTCATGTACTCGCCTATGCCACCTGCAATATTCAAATGATGTTTCAACTAGTGTCATCTTTGTTACATTATCAATGAATTGAAGGGAGCACATGCAATGCACCAAGTATAGTGGGAGTCAGAACCCATTTCGTGTATGCTGTAATCATATCAAGGCAAGTGTGGGGTGGGGGGGGGCATGAAACACCCACTATTGGGAAACCTCCTTGGGGAAAGGATTAAACTAGTTAATAATATCAATAATAATTAATTAATTAATTAATTTTTAATATCCACTCTTAAACTTAAATTCCTATTAATATATCTAATCCAATGAACTAACTAAAAATTCTAATTAACAATAAATAAATAATAGTTATATTAATAAAATTTGTAACCTAATTCCTTTTTCTCCCCTACCTTACCAAGTCTAAACTTCAAGATTCCTTTCTCTATTTTAAAAAATTTAATCCATAGCTAAATTTTCTTCCATATAGATATATAACGGTAAATTTTATTAGTTGTTACCAATTGTAACAAACCTTTTTTCTACCCTCAATGTAAATTTCCCTATGTATATTTGTTTATGTGAAACTATGTGAAAATGTAAAATATGGTTGAGCTGGAAGAGTGATCATAGATTCAGAGCCTGAGGAGGAGAAGTTTCTTATGCAATGTTTAAACCCAAAACCAATCCACTTCATTTATTCCCCTAGCTATCTCCATGATAGATTAAATGGTTTCTTGTTGCAAGCATCAAATTTGTGTATGGACCACTTGAGTGAAGGATTGTCCCATAATGTCCCTATTTGTGTGGGATGTATTGAGGAAGTCAACATGAAAGAGATGGACAAGAGAAGGTATGTAAAGAGAAATAGGGGGTGGGAAGAGAACATTGGGAGACAAGGGGAGAAAGGAGGCGTGAAGGAGAATGAAAGCAAACCATAAGCACAAGAGCAAGAGTGCTCAAGTGTAACAACATTGTAAAAATACTTTGTAGTGTGATTAGGAAATTGTTCCCTACATTCTAGTGTGACCCGGTGTGTGTATTGATGTTCGATTTCACTGAGAAGGCTCAATGGAGATATTGATTCACATGGTGATTTCCTTGGGGCAGAAAAACTACCCTTAAAATGAAATCATACTCGTAGATTGAGAAAAATTTACTAAACCTTAGGTGAATCCATGTGATTGATTTATAAGAGGAAGTGAGTGTCACTTTGTTGCAAAATTCCTAAGAGAAATTGATTAACCACCTGGATAGTGGAATCCTCCTCTTGCTTATTTTTCTAACTAATTATTGGTATGTAAGCACTTAATTCCTTAGACTCTAAATCCAGCTTGGGAGGATATTTGACGTCCCTCCTTCGGTTTCCATCCATGTACCCATTTTATTATGGATGATGAATAAGTGCATGGTTCAACTATGGAGGGTGAATGCTCACATGGTCATGTGACACTTATGAACCGAGAGAGAGAGAGAGAGAGAGAGAGAGAGAGAGAGAAAGAGAGAGAGAGTGTCAACTATAATAAAAAAAAAATTGAATATACATGTTTGGTATGAAGGATATGTTATAAAACTATACTAAATCCATATTAAGCGCTAAGAGGGATCAAATCTCTCATAGTGAAAACCTCTAGCCGAGTGCAAAAAATGAGGAAAATTTTGTACCTTGAATGGATCCAAAGTTAAGATGGATCTAGGTTCATTTCAATCGTGCACAACCACACAAAATTGATCTAACATATGATTAATCTAATCATTTTAAATATGTTAAACATGTATAAGATTAATCTATTCAAAATATTTTGGTGAAATATTTGTTTCCCTTGCTGTGTGGGTTCAAGTCTCTGGAGACATGTTGTAATTGACTCATTGTGGCATTTATGAAATAGTTTTATTTGGTGTAATCTTGGCAATCGATGTTTCAAAGTTACCGATTCTCCAGAAAATATCATTCTATTTATTAAAAAAAACATATCTAAGATTAATCTAATGATTTCCTTCTCTTATATATCTCATACACATTAACCTTGTATCTATATGAAATTTCTGAATTCCAGCATATGAATCCTCACACAAATGACATATTCGAACTTCAACTAATCAATAAATCCTATCATGAAATTTTCAATGTGCAATATTCATATCAACAAAAGTTACAAGTTGAGTTTGGGCATAGATATCTTAAAAAAAAAAAAATCATACAATTTTATTTTTCTTATTGTATTATGCCTAAGTTGGTTGAATATTGTTGTCTTTGTCGATACGCTCTTTATTATTCATATTTTTGTTTCATCTATTTTTCATGCCCCTCAATTTTCATTCCCTCTATCTTTTTTTTGTCAATTTCCACTTCATTATGCATTTTCGTATATTATTTATTCTTGTCACTATTCAGTTGGCATTTGTTGTGCCCTTCTTTTTCGATATTCTCTTTGATATTGTCCTTGATAATTTTTCTGCATTCAATTTTTTCCTTCATATTTTCTTGTCGTTGTTCAATTTTCATTTATTGTGACTGCCTTTGTTGATCTACTCTTTGCTTCTCCCTTTGTTGTTGAATATCCTTAGTAACTTCCATTTCTTGTGTCTTTCTCTGTCAACTTGCTCTTTGTTGTTCATTTCTATTTAAGATGGATCTACATTGATGACTAAGATGTGTCTCGAATCTTTTTTGTTCATTTCTATTTAATATCAGATTTAGGTTCATGATCATTGTAAAATAAAATATGGATCTAAACTAATGATTAAGATGGATCTAAGCTCTTTGTTGTTCATTTCTATTTAATATGGATCTAGATGATGAGTACTATAACACGAAAATCAATTCACGTAATTAATAATTACTTTGGGCATACACTAAAATAAATACACACTATTAATCTAATTACTTTGGAAGAAATTCACTTCATTCATCTAGTTACATCAGATTAGAAATTAACATTTACACTGAATTCAATGAATCTAGTGCAAACAATCAAATAGTATTAGAATTCAACATTTACGCTAAAGTAAATGCATTAAGTTTAATCTATAAAATAATATTATAAATCAACATCTATAATAAAATAAATACATCTATTTCTATTACATATATATATATATATATATATATATATATATATATATATATATATATATATATATATATATATATATATATATATATATATATATATATATTGAATGCCTCAAGGTACAAACCTTTCCTCAATTATTATTTTTTTAACTCCGATTTTGAGACTTTGGAGGATTTTTAAATCCAACTTATGTTTGTAAAATCCTTCCTCTCTCTATATGGTCAATAATGTTCATTGTTATATAATATTATGTTGAATATCGTATAATATTTTTTAAGATCTCATAATATTATAATACTATGTCTAATATAACATAACTGAATCATATGGCTAGAACGGAATCATGCTATCTTCGATGACAAAGGAAATCCGTTTCTTCGTGCTTCTCTTCAAATTTTGAGTATTTAAGTAGAAATTCCTTCCTCTCACAAAAAAACTCCATTGCTTCCCAATGTTGAAACTGTGATAAAAAATAAAAACAATTGGGTATCCTTTGATGGAGTTTCTTAACATACCCTACCAAAAGGATGAACTGGTGGTTAAATCTTCATAAAAAATTCACATTTCTTCTCTTTCTATAGAAGCGTAGCCACGACCACCAATAATTATGCATAACTATTCACTTTTAACATACTTCTAAGAGTTGTAAAATATATTAACCTCTCCACCATTCATATATATGTAGGCTCCAAAGTTGTTATAGAATGGATGAATAACACATCTCGATTGAGGAACTACACATTACAACATGTATATCAAAGAATCATTACAAATCTTATGCATTTCACTCATATTACATTTGATCTCATTTATAAGGACAAGAATCAATGCATCAATGACCTCTTGAAGAGTGGACTAGAAATGGAAGAGGGTAGTTCAAAGCTCATCAAACAAAAGGATGGTCACATCACAAAACATCTTCTCAACCTATTAAAATAATTAAATTAAGATATATCACACATGTTAGCTTATTTTTGGTTATGATAACTCAGTTGATAAATATTTCATTTTTCTTAGTCCAGAGGAAAGATGTATGTGAACAACCAAGAAATCATAATATATGTTTAAGATGCACACCCACATGATATTTCACGATTCTACCCATTGTTTACATTTTGTGATTTCTCAACTGCCTGTAGGTTTTAACCGTGTACAGAAATTATCTGCAAACCAATCTTAAAAATAGAAAATAAACAATAGCGAGAGCATAAACCATAAAACAGACATACACATAGATTTTCCCCTGGATCCCAAATCAGGACTACCAGCTTGATTTTTCATTTTTTTCCTTTTAGTGTTACAACACACATATATACATGTCAAAGCATTCATAAGCCCCAATCCATTAACCATGGATTAGAACATAACTGTAGTTCCCTTGACCAGATCTACAAAATACCAGGGGCAGAAAACCATCATGCCCCAAAACCATGTGCAAACCCATGCACAAAACCATGGGTGGGTCCGTACACCAAAAAATAGGGTCCAAAATTTTTTACCCAGGGCACTGCTTTGGACCTCGAACACGGGGGGGCTGCCACACCCCTATGACCCCCCTGCTGTGCCCGGTGCAACATACAAGGGGGGATATCACCTCCCCTGTGCATTTGCGACTAATCATGGAAAGAATATAACACGTACCCAACGTTATCCCACTTTTTTCTTTCTGCAGGGAGCCATAGGAGAACTTAGTCATTCGTCCAGCTCTGCAACACCCATTGTTTCTCTACACCAAGAGAACTTCTGAGTGCTCACAAACTTCATCAATGTATCTGTAACATTCTTCAAAGTGTCCGTCTTTACCAGTAACACCCTTTTATCCTCAGCCATATCTCTCACAAAGTGATATTGAACATCAATGTGCTTTGTCTTTGAATGATAAGCATGGTTCTTATCCAAGAAAATTGCACTTTGGCTATCACAGTCTATCCTTATAGTTGGTTGCACCAACCCCATACTTTAACAAAATCTCTGCAACCAAACTACTTCCTTGCCTGCATGAATGGTTGCCATATATTCTACCTCTGTAGTTGAAAGAGCCACTACAGACTGTCTTTTACTCATCCAACTGATTGCACCTCCAAATAGGCTAAACACATACCCACTTGTATATCTTCATTGCTCCAGATCTCCAGCCCAATCCGCATCAACAAAACCATGGATGTCCAATACTCTGTCCAATCCTAGTCTTACCTGGTAGCACAAACCATAATCACTAGTGCCATGCAAATATATGAAAACTTGCTTCAATGCTGTCAAATGCTCCTTCCCTGGTTTTGACATAAACCTACTCAATACTCCCACTGCATGTGCAATGTATGGTCTAGTATAGACCATTTCATACATTAGGCTACCCACTACACTTGCATATGGAACATGGGACATATCCTCCTCTTATTCTTGTGTATTGGGACACTGTTCAATAGATAGCTTTACACCTACAGGAATAGGAACCTTCATCGGTTTACTATCCTGCATATTGAACCTCTGCAATATTCTCTCGACATATTCCTCTAGTTTAACCAGAGCTTCCTCTTTGCCCGATATCTCTTAATTTCCATGCCCAAAATATAGTTTGGAGCACCAAGATCCTTCATGTCGAATTTGGAGAAAAATTGGGTTTCAAATCTTGGATAATTTCTTTGTTATTTCCAATCAGCAACATATCATCCACATACAAGACCAAATAAATAACACGGTCACCAATTAATCTAAAATAGACACAGTGATCCTCTTTGCTTCTGGTGAAGCCAAGTCCTCGTATATAAGTATCAAATTTATGATACCACATCCTTGGTGACTATTTTAACCCATACAGAGACTTTTTTAACCTGTATACAAGTTCTTTCTTAGGCTTCACCATAAAGCCTTCAGGTTGCTTCATGTAGATCTCCTCTTCTAGATCTCCAGGAAGAAATAATGTCTTCACATCCATCTGTTCTACCTCAAAATCAAATGCAGCAGCAACAAATAAAAGTAATCTAATAGAAGTAACCTTGGCAACAAGAGAAAAAACATCACCAAAATCTTGTAACCTCTTAAACCATCCTTATGCCCAATAAAGATACACCTTTCAAATATATTATCCAACTTGGTCCTTTTCTCCTTTGGAACATGTACATATGCATCACATCCAAATACCCTCAAATGTGAAAGAGAGGGTTTCTTACCAGTTTATACCTCATGTGGAGTCTTATCCTCCAACGCCGATGAAGGTGATCTATTAACCAGGTAACATGCAGTCTCCACTGCTTCTGCCCAGAATTCTTTTTCTTAACCTGGTACCACTGAGCATGCTTCTTTCCTTTTCCATCAACTTTCTGTTCATTCTTTCTCCAACTCCATTTTGCTGAGGTGTGTATGGATTATTCTTCTTTCGTGCTATACCACACTTCTTACAGAATTATTCAAATTCCTTCTTGAAAAAATCTCCACCATTATTTGTCCTCGGCACCTTTATCTTATTCTCTGTCTGGTTTTCCACCAAAGCCTTAAATTATTTAAATTTTTCAAAGACTTCATATTTCTTCCTCAAGAAATATATCCATGTATTCCTTCAGAAGTCATATATGAATGAAACATAGTACACAGACTTTCCTAATTATGGAACTGACACAGGTCCAAACACATCACTATGTGTAAGCTCTAATATCTTGCTCGCCCTCTTAGCACCAGAAGGAAAAATCAGCAGATTATGCTTCCCATATTCACAATGTTCACAGAAATAGAAATCCAAAGAGGTATTAGACATACCTTCTACCATACCATTTCTATTCAGTATCCGAAGGCACTTCTCTCCAATACATTCAAGCCTTTGATTCCATAGCATGGTATTTTATCCAGAGACGGCTAGGCTTTTTGCTCCACTTTCAAGAACCACAGAATGTTGCACCCATCAATAATAGTGCTACCCTGAAGCTTGTATAGAGTTCCAATCCGAACTCCCCTCATTAATACCAGTGCTCCCCAAACCATCTTGCAGGTGTCTTTATCGAACACTATTTTTACACCTGCATCATCCATCTTGCTTACAAAAATCATATTTTTGGCCAATGCAAGAATAAGCAGAACACCAGGAAGTGTTCTAATCCTTCCACCTTGTAGCTTCAACTTTACTTTTCCACATCCAACGATTTTTTTCTTCCTATCATCCCCTAAGAAGACATCACCACCATCATACTTCTCATACTCACAGAACCACTCCCTATGGAGAGTGAAGTGAAAGGATGCACTTGAGTCAATCAACCATGCCTCATGATCTACATGTGTATTTGAAGAAGAATCCAAATACACATCCCCACCTTCATCTGAGGTGGTTTTTTCCTCTGCAGAAGGAGCATCATCATATCCCTTTCCTTTCTTAGGAGCTTTAGATCTGCAATCCTTCTTGTAGTGCCCTTCCTTTCTACATTTACAACACATCTTTACAAACTTTCCTGGAGATTTAGATCTCCCTCTAAATTTAGATCTCCCACTTGAAACCTTATTTTTTTTTCCTTTTTTGGGACCTTCCTCGTACAGATAAGGCATCTCCATTATGGCCCTCCATATTTCTCCGTCTCAATTCCTCCGACAGCAAGGCTAAGAAAATTTCATCAAAATTCAAGGTATTTGTATTGCTACCTATTGCAATAACCAGATTGTCCCACAAATCTGGTAGAGAACACAACAAAATTATGCACTCATCTTCATCTGAGATTTTAATATCAACAAATGACAACTAACTTACCATAGTATTGAAGGTGTTTAGATTCTCTGTCATCGAGTCTCTGAAGAAAAAATTGCCAAAGAATATAAATAATTACCAAGAGGAATAATAAAACATATCCAGCAAAAAAACACATAAACATGAACACAAATGTTTATCTAGAAAAATCCCAACTCCGGAGAAAATCCATCCAATTAAATTTCATTAACCATTGGCCAAAACCATGACCAATTCATCCATGAGCCTTCACAGCTCACCTCCAGGCCTACCTTACAATGAAGTCTTCCTAGCCTTTTATAGGCTCCATTAAATGCAATACCATGGGCCGAAAACCATGGGTGCACAATACCATGTGCCCCAAAACTACCCTATTGTTTAACCTGGTCAACCTTGACTCTAACCCCGATTCAATTTACCTAACATTCCCCCCTTAAACTTGACTTTGGATTCCTTGACTAAATCCAACCAACCTTGCCAAGTGAATGAGCCCCACTCACTTTGGTCCTTACCCCCCCTCAATTTTTTATAACCAAGGTAGTTTTTATCTTGTAGACATCCCCCCTATCACCTAGGTCTAACCCATACTTTGCGAGTGATTACCTAGGGGTACGCATGTGATACCAGGTCTTACAATAGTATGCCCATTTACATGTAATAAAATTTGACTTCATTACAATTTTTTCTTATTTTTATTTTTTCTTATTGTTTCTGTATTCTGTCCCATCCTCTCTCATTATGATTTCTCCACACTTTTATCCTCATGCTCTCCTAGACCTATCTGATCTCCATAGCCACAAAAACCAAAACTTTTAATACTTATATCGAACTACTTGAAGTCCCATCAAACCTCAGTGTAGAATTATCATCTACCACTCGAGACATACCCACATTCACAACCTTAATTCGAACCCTATTCCAATTCTTTCCATCAATATGGCCCACGTCAAGTAGAAGCTTGTCCAGAAACTACTACACAAACCCCTCATAAATCACCTATGTAACACCTTTTTAGTCCAACGATTAAATCTTGATTCAGTATCCCGATGTGCTCAATATGATGATCCAATCATCCTTGGACTCTCACACCTGAGATACAAAATTCCACTCATTAAATTGTTGTGGTTTCCACCATTGCTTTGCTACACACGATCATGTCGGCTTTTACATTCAACTGTTAAACTGACCACCTGCAACACTACATAAAACCTTGCAGTCGCTTCTAGTGAAATATGAGATTCACATTTTTCTCACTTGATGTCGAGCTATTCATGGAACATATATGTAACATTGGGCCATTGCATCGACAACATTTTCTTCTCATACCATGAATGTTATCACACCCAACTTGTCATATGTTTCATCCATAAAGGCTCACACTTCCATGGAGTGCTTCTCTTCCTATGCATGTATCACTTTGGCTATGCTCATTTGAAAGATTCCAACCTGTACCTAAGGCCATGAGCATCTCGGCATAACCGCTCTTCCCCATTCTAGCACCCACCGAATGCCCCTACTAATCATGTAATCGCCAACTTCTTCCACGAGCTCCTACTCGTTCTGGCTTTCGAACATGGATTCAGCATTACATATGCCAACATCTGAGATGTTCTTTTGCTGAAACCTTCCCACACAAAAGAATACAAACATGGCACGCGCTTCTACAAAGGTGTCATCACCAATCAGAAATTGTCTCTATGTGCATATTCTCACCAACACTATGGTAAACCGTGAGCAGTTTTTCCATGATGGCTTTGAGAGCCTATTTCATGCTCATCTCCACCTCAATATGCTAGGGTGGCCACTCAAAATATGGTGGCGGCCGCGAGAATGGCAGATCTTCTCACCGACACTGCACTCAAACTGAAAACCCACGGGATGACTAGGCTATGACTTGTCTCATCCAACATAGAAATCAAAATACCCTTAGGCTCACGATTATTACATGGTTTTAGCTTCAAATTCTCAATGATCCTGCACCTCAGCACTTCCTCGATCACTTTCGTAGGCTCATAACTACATTCATAGGCCAATAAAACCTTTGGAAACAAAAGTGTCCCTCTGAAGCTAACATTTGGATCTGATACCAAATGAATAAATAATTCATTGAAGAATATACATAATTACTGAGAGGAATAATAAAACATAACCAGCAACAAAACACATAAACATGAACACAGATGTTTATCTGGAAAAATCCCAACTCCGGGGAAAACCCATCCAATGAAATTTCATTAACCATTGGCCAAAACCATGACCAATTTATCCATGTTAGCCTTCACAGCTCACCTCCAAGCCTACCTTACAATGAAGTCTTCCCAGCCTTTTATAGGATCCATTACATCCAATACCATGGGCCGAAAACCATGGGTGCAAAATACCATGTACCCCAAAACTACCCTATTGTTTAACCTGTTCAACCTTGGCTCTAACCCTCATTCAATTTACCTAACAATCTCCATCCTTCATCCTTAGGATATACAAATTTTTCCGTAGGAAAAATTTATTCACCAAAGACTTAGATTTCTACAAAGTCCCTAACTTGTACCATAAATTCTTCGTCGTAGCTTCCCCAGATACATTCAAAAATACCGAATCTGAGGTACACAACCGTATTGTGCTCTTTGCCTTCCAATCCAACTTCTTCCAGTCTTCATCTGACATTATTTTTGGTTTAGTGCCAGGATCTACTGTGATCCACTGATATTTATGCACCAGTAGATCCTCCATCTTGAGCTTCCACAACTCAAAAATCTAACCATTAAATTTCACGATCTCTATGTTTCCACTGCTCGCCATATTTGTTCACCAAATAATCGATCTCGCAGATCTCCCACTAAACAGGGTCTACCACAGGCCTAAGAAAAAAAACCCCTCAGCAGCAAAGGCATCCCCTTGAAGCCGAAACAACTCTAATACCAAATGTATGTTTTAACCCCGTACATAAATTATCTACAAACGAATCTTAAAAACAGAAAATAAACAATAGGGAGAGCATAAAACATAAAACAGATATATAGAGAGATTTTCCCCTAGATCCCAAATCGGGACTACCAACTTGATTTTTCATTATTTTCCTTTTAGTGTTACAACACATATATATACATGTCAAAGCATTCATAAACCCCAATCCATTAACCATGGATTAGAACATAACCGTAGTTCCTTTGATCGGATCTACAAAATACCAGGGGCCAAAAAACATCATGCCCAAAAACCATGTGCAAACCCATGCACAAAACCAGGGGTGGGTCTGCCAATCGAAAAATAGGGTCCAAATTTCTTTTCCCAGGGCACTGCTCTGGACCTCGAACACGGGGGGTTGCCACACCCCTGTGACCCCCATGTTGTGCCTGGTGGAACGTATGGGGGGGGGGGGGGGGGGATATCGCCCCTCTTGTGCGTTGGCAACTAATCATGGAAATAATATAACACATACCCAACACTGCCTCCATCGATATCATATCAATAATGTATAAAAACTGGAAGGAACTACAAAAATTCATCATAAGATCAGGATAATATTTATTTTTTTATTAAAGTAAAGACATTTGGGTGTATTTTTTGGGCTACAATAGGCTCTATAATGCTATAGAAATATATAGATGTAAATTATTTTATATAAATAATATTACTTACATTTTTTCCTAAAAAGGAAAAAAAGAATGATTTTATAATATTAACATTGCTAGATCTAAGACTTTTGTGATCCATAGTTGATATATATGTTTTTCGGATTAATCACATCATAATAAATTGGTCGACGTTTCGAACATTCTATTGTGGTTTATCCTCAGGACAAGGTGAAGAAAACAATCGATCTCAATGAATAAATAGTGTGGATGCATTATTGCCCGGTGATAGTCGATGAAACCTAGTCATTAAAAACTAGCCGTTTTTTTTTGTAAGTTTAGTAGGTCCTTACTATTTTCTATTTATATAAAAAAATTAGGCATAGTAGATACACAAATTAGACCTCAACCTGCCTGAATGAAACCAGGTCTGTTGGCCATCTGAGTGCATTGTATGCCATCCAAAACCTGTACTTCCTTAGATTCCTACAAAAATTCTTTAGGTAACTAATATCAGAGTTTACTAATACTAAAATTTACATAATGCATGAAGAAAGCTAACCTTTAAAAAAACTAAATCTGGCTGCTCTAGTCATCATCTGACTCCACCACTAGAACCTGGCATGTCAACTTGTTGCATGGCTTTAATTTCCTTCTTCATTTTTCCAAGACGAGCATATTGATGCAATCGACGTAGGTTGATTTCCTGGATGCTTCTGTTAATCTTTGCCAAGGTGGAGATTGCCTTGGGATCCCCTTCTACTTCCTGAACTGAAGTAATGGCCTGGCCTTAAATAGCAGGCATTTTACTAACCAATAGGTTCTGATTGAGTGATGAAACAATGAGGTTCTCCCTCGGGTATGCCCATTATTAGTTAGTTAATTCGTTAAAAAAAATTGTTTAATATGAATATTTTAAAAAAAGGGATTTATTAAATTTTTTAAAAATTTATTATTTTATTTTATTATTTATTATTTTAATTATCAAGATAATATAAAATCTAATATAATAAAATAAAGACCGAACATAAAGAAGAAATATATATATATATATAGATGGAGAGAGAGAGTTAGAGAACAAAAATAAGATTAAAAGTTTTTTAAGAATTTTATTATTTCATTTTATTATTTTATGTTGTATTAAAGATCTATAGCCTAATGCATTAATATATACTATAATATACCAAGTCTAATTTTATATTAATTAAATCTAATAATATAAACATTTGTTAACATTAAACATTTAATATTAATTTTTAATTTAATATTAAATTTTAATTTAATATTATATTATATTATTTCTATTATTCAAATACCTAAATTTTCAACTATTTCATACAAATTGGATAGAAATGCCCACACAATCGTGGATGACAACCTTGACCCTTCTCTTTTTTTTGTCATTTTGAAGTTTATTCTAAACAAACTCTTCATGAATTTCATTAGGGAAGCACCACCTTCTCTAAGACATACAACAATTTTTTCTCGCTTAAATAACTTAACAAGATGTAAAATACCTAACTTAATATTATGTAAGATATCTAACTTATATTAAATCTACTATCACAATCATAAATAATTATAATATAATAATAATTATAAAATAATGATTATATAATGGAATAATTAATATATATGGATAAGTGTAAATCATCATTTATGTGTAGTTTAATTATATAAATTAATAAATAATTATTATTCTATTCTATAGTATTTTATGTATGAAATTTTTATTGTTAAAATTGATGTTAAATGAAACAATTTACCAATTTTTACATTTATCTATTTCTGTGCTAAAAAATGCATAAATAATGGTGAGTAGTAACTTTGAGTAAATATGCTTAATTAAATATAAATAATATTTTTTGGGACAAAGACTTGTTTAAATATATTTAAAATATTTACAAATATTTACAATATTTACAGACACTATAACATCTCTCTTATTCTTAATCTTAAATAAAATATTTTGATATCCATATGAAGTAACATAATTTTATATTAACTTTAGAAAAATAAAATAATTATAAGTAAAATAAAAATATTTTAGTACAACATTTAAATATATATATATATAATTGAAAGTAAAAAATCTAATTATTTTAGAAAAAGATGTATAATTCATAATAATAAAATTAATATGTGGTATTTAAAAATATTATTAATAATAATAAAATTTAATATGTGAAAAGTAATTGAAAAAAAAATATTATGGTTAAAACATTTCAAGTAGTCTCATCATTGAATATTTTGGCCCCTTTTCAAGTATATTTTTTTTTGTCAATTTTGAATGAAATCTAATAAAGGTTTGTTAGAATTGTAAGTTTAAGCCGTGTAGTCTACACAATCCAAGTGACTAAGAGAATTTTTAAGGAGTTGAATATATTTAAGCAAGAGGAACCAAATCTCCAAACTTTTTTTCAATTTTTTCATATTAAAAATAAGTTTAGACATCAAAAAGTTTGATTTCTCTCTCTACTTACTAAATTCATATATATAATTTATCAAAATAAAAAAATAATTTATTTATTTTTAAATATATATCTCTAAAATAACTTTAAATTGAAATAAAAGAAAAAATAATAATACCACAACTCAAAAGACTTGACAACATTTAAGAACCAACAACCTGAAAAGCATGCCTAGAGAAGAAATAAAGTCAATTTAAATCATTGCTAAGGGAATACATATAAGGTAAATAAATCCATAATTGATATTGAAAAATTATGCTTATGGTGACATATCACCTTAACTTTATCATATTACGAGAATTGATAACGAAAGTCTCTTTTAGTTTACATAATATTAAAAATGTGGCCTCTCCATTGTGATCTAAACACAATTAGGTACAATAATTTTATTGAGTGATTCACAAAAGTAATCATACTAGACTTTTACTGAGAGAACCGTCTTGTTTCCTGATAATCATCATTCTAATTCTTTGTCTTAGATAATACTTTATATATGGAACCATTGTGGACTTATTTCATTGGTGTGCTAAATTTATAAATACTATGTTGTTGTTGATGAAACAAATATTATCTAATTAGCTTTTAAGATTTATTTTTATTTTTAAATCTAGACCTTTATAGATTCATATGATGTAAGATTCAATAAAAATATAAAACTATCAAATAATGAATAAGAAACTTATAATATGATAATTGGTGGTTATCACTAACTAGAAATTATTAAGAATGGTATAGTCTAACAAGTCTGCATGCAGATGGAATACCTGTCGGATATGATGGATTGGTGGGTTACTTTGCAACTTTCTTGCATTTGTTTCACTTCTTCTAAAAATGCTTTTGCTTCATCCAAATTCAGCTAAGTTGATGACCAGTTAGAATAAATTAAATACCTTGCACAAATTGACAACGACATTTCCGAATTAAATACCTTACACAAACTGACACTGACATTGTCGAATTAAATACCTTACACAAACTGAAAATGACATTTCCCAGGGATGAGAGCTCTGTAATCCACTTCTTATGACCAGAAAAAGAGGACCCCTCTAGCCCTTGACATTCTTTAGCATTATCATCTTATGATTTCCCGTTGTTACTAAAAAGGGGCAAGGAATGCCAATAAACCTTTACCTTTGAGCATTTCCAGAACCTATCCACCATAATTCACAATATCTCTGTACATATTATGGGTTGAATTTAATAGAAGATTTTAGAATTTTTTATGTGGCCTTGGCCTTATTGTATCCCCATTTGCGGAGCAGGTATTTGGAAATAAAATTGGATTAAGCTCAAAGCATCTTTTGACAATAATATACCATTTGTTTGCGGAGCAGGTATTTGGAAATAAAATTGGATTAAGCTCTCGGCTATGTGCGGAGGAGATATTTAGAAAGAAAATTGGATTAAGCTCTCGACATCTTTTGATAGTAATATCCCATTAGAATAACCATGTCACACCAAAAAGGCATGCATAAGGCTATGAGAGAATAGTGAATAGTTAATAACCAGCTAGTTAGTTACACTAGAAAGGGAGGCATAGACCCCAACATAAGTTGCCTTAATAGAGCATAGCAAATATTTTGGTTGGGTTTCTCCAAGAGGTTCAAAGAGGATAATCCAAACCTATAGAGTGTTATACTTTTCCCTAGCCTCAAAAATTTTTTACAACTCAGGCACCATGAAAAGGCTAAGGTGATAGGTATGGCATGAATTTACTAAAGAAAAAGGAGCATCAATAACAAAACGTCCCAAAACAAATGAAAAGCACAAAGACTATCATAAATTTAAAGAAGGGGACTTGGGTATGGTTTTACTTGAGAAAAGGAAGGGTAAAAAATGAAGGAAAGAAAACCTTCATTGCCAGACGAATTGCCTCACTATTGTAGGTTGCATTCAATATGCCTTCATTCAATATGCTTTCAGTGTTGCATTCAATATGCCTTCATTGTAGGTTAGAAAGCAAACGGAGATGAAATAATACTCTATAGTGTAGATAAAAGCGAGGGAAACCCATCAAACTACAAACAGTATACACAATTGTATCAATCCCATATTGAACACAGAGTTGTTTCAGATTTAGTTAAAAGGAAAAATACTCAACAATGTGACTGGGTAGATGAATTTCCTCCAGATTGAACACACAGTTGTGTCAGATTTAATTAAAAAGAAAAATAATCAACAATGTGACTAGGTAGATGAATTTCCTCCAGAGTTCAAAATAAAATAAAATCTATTTTGGGAAAAAAAACCCATCGAAGAGTGTCTTACTCATAAGAATCTTTGTAAATTATTGTTTTATTTTAATTTTAATTTTTTTATGTTTCACTTAGCATAAAAATCTTTGTAAATTATTGTTTTTTTATGTTTCACTTAGCATAAACTATCTCAACTGTTGATTTTACAAACTGCTGATTTACAAATGGGAAAAAAATTATGGATAGAAACTATTCAAGATTAAGCATATAGTTAAGAAAAAAAATGCAAATCTTAGAAATTTTCTTTACTTAGGCCAAAGAAAAGAAGATTTGAGAGAAGAAAAATCTATAATAACAAGAATATTTACAAATGGGAAAACAATTATTCATAGAAACTATTCAAGATTAAGAATATAGTTAAGAAAAAAAATGCAATAGAACGAACCAAAATCCTTCACTTAAAGTGAATCACAAATCAAATAGCTAGTGAACATTGGATACGACAAAAAAATTCCGGTCACGTTATATTTCTAGATATTCTGAAATGACAACACTTTCAGTTAAAATATAAGGTTTGATGACTCTTTTTATGAATTCAAAATACTACATACGACAAAGAGAAACAATCTTGAGTGTGACAAAAATGGCTATATTTTAAATTTCAGAAATTCCAGCTCGAGCAATTCAAATGAAATTATAATTAGTTGTTGAATGGTCATACCTTCAATACAAATTAATTCTAAAAGTTGACCATGATGTTGAAAGCAGGAAATTTTCATATATTTCTTGGGAAATTGCCAAGATACTAATTATGGACAGTAGAAATCCTCTATAAATGGCAAAGCTATTCAAACTCCTATGGTAAAGGGCCATTCTATTGTTCTTAATATGTATTCTTTGAGAAAGGGCCATTCTGTTGTTCTTAATCTGTATCTGTGCCATTTATGTCACCCTTAGAATTTGCAACTAAATGGTATTGATATTTTTTTTTCAGAGGAAAAAAACGTTGATTATATTGATAATATAAACAGTACATATTCAACATCATTCTCAACTACTGAGAGATAGTGAGAGATCATTCAAAATCTAGAGCATACAGTACTCATGATGATAGAAACAAAAACGTGAGTAGTGATCTGGCTGCCACATCCTGGCGATGATAATTTCATCCCTTAACATCACAAATTTATGTCCTTGACAATGAAACATGAAAAGTGAGGACAAAAATTAGTAGCGGGAACATATAATGCTTATAATTAAAGATGACATTTTGAAAGCAAGAAAGGTAAAAATTTTATGGGAATTTCCATGATGAAGGATAGATCTTTAATTTAGCGCATGCCATTGTGTGGGGGAGACTATGCACAGGCTCGCTTGATGGAAGATGTAAACACGCATGCTAATAGTCAACAGCCTTCCATTCCTTCGATTAGAGAGTAAACAGGCACGCTTGAGCTGGCTCGCTTGTGGAAAAAAACAACAGGCTCGCTTGGGCTAGTTGATATCATCATGTTAGGAAGCTAAGCTGAATGACTTGAATATGTATATCGCAGGCTTATGTATAATAGAAAACAAACATCAGGCTCGCTTGATATACTTTTAGCAGGCTCGCTTGTGGAAACTTTAACAGGCTCACTTGTGGGAACTTAAACAGGCTCGCTTGATAGGAAGATGAGAATAAAATTTGGCAGAGCGATAAGCTGCAACTTTGACTGGAAATCCACCTATTAACTTGTGAGAAAAGGCTAGCATATAACCGACATAGCGACCGACCTTCTGAAACAAAAATAGCAAAAGGATAAAGTTGATGACAATAACGAAATCCATGTGGGCAGAGATATGATGAACCATAACCAAAACAATGCATAGATAGGAGAGAGGGAAGATGGCGCCAAAAAGGAGAAAACTAATACACATAGACTCATGGAATGGGGATAGAAAATGCCTCCATAAGTACACCATCTATGAAATGTTCAATCGACATGGAGCTGAAATCTGCCATAAGACCCTTTTTAGAGAGATGGTCTGCACGTGTATTATTTTCACAGTAAACATGGGAAATAACAGGGCAATCCATTCGCCTCCATAGCCTTCGAAATCTGTCCATCCATCCCTGTAAACATGGACACATCATGAGATAATCATTTGTAACCCATCCAATGACCAATTTTGATTCTCCGTATATACTGATGATCTGGAATTGAGAATCATATGCAAAAAAGAGGCCACCCCAGAGAGCCATAATCTCAGCCTTGTTGTTAGACCCTGGACCCTCGTTCCAGAAAATGTGATATCGATCCAAATTTGACAGCTTGATCCAAACTCCACAACCCGTGGTCCCATCTGCCGAAGCACCATAAAAGAAGAGCGCAGGTAAGGATATCTCGTGTGGTCTGATGCAGCGAGACCCATCCATGATTAAAGGAGAATTCTGTACACGATCATCTATCCATCTTTTAATGGCCAGGTAGACGCAGTGAATGAATAAAGGTTGGCCCTCAAATATGAGATTATCCCTAGCTAGCCATATCTCCCAAACGAGATAAAAGGGGAGGGAGTTATATTTAGATTTCAACTTGTCCCATTCATATGCAGCTAAAATGAAGTTCGTCGGGGTCCAGTCCGGATTGATAAAGAAAGGGCTAAACAGCTTCCATATAGCCACAGATTTCTGACAGGTAAAAAATAAATGAGATATGGATTCTTCTCCCATTCCACAAAGGGCACAATGACTGGGACGTTGAAACCCTCACTTCATAAGACTGTCCCATGTGAGAACCTTTCCGTGCCATACCAGCCAACCAAAGAGGATTATTTTGGTGGGAATGTTACGATGCCAGAATGGAGAGAATAAACTGGTAGCATGTGCCTGTGGATCCCGGTCATTTATATATCGATATATTTCCTGAACAATGAGTAAGTCCTCCTTAAGAGGACCACTCCAAACAATCCGATCACCACCCCTTGCATAGAAAAACCCAACAAATCTGAGACAATCCCGTAACATATCCCACTCGATAACATCCTCACCGACCAACCCCAGCTGGAAAGCAGATTTGAAAATAAGAGCCGCAGCAATCCAGGTGTAAATGGTCTGAGATAAATACATAGTACCCAGCTGGGCCAGTGTATGGATAAGGTGGGGCGATGGAGCATATTCTGAAGACAGAGACAGAATACCAGCATTACCAATTGGGATGCGGCCCCCATCCCGGAAATGCCAAATGAGGTGACATCTTAGTTGGGGCAGAATCTTCCTAAAACTACTCCAAATGACTGACATATTGCGCAGGAAAGAAACAGAGTTGCAAAAAATCAAATAGAGGATATCGCCATCCACGTATTTGGCCCTTGTAATGTGTTGTTCCTTGAGAAAGAATTCCTTGCTGTGTAAAGGAATCCGTGCTCAAGACATTAAAGATTATGTCACAAACAAGCATAAATCTGTCTCTTTGTAGAATTTGCAGGGGCTGTTTTCTAAATTGGGGATTAAAAACCCCTCTATTCTGTCTTGCAGGCTTACTATATATTTCCAACTTTACCAATTTATTTGAAAGATTTTTTATGACCTTATTCATGTCTTCAATTCTCTGATCTTGAGCTGAGGCTTCTTCTTTAGCCTTACCTTTATCTGAAACTTTACCAGCAGCGGACATATTAGCTTCAATCTCCAAAGCATCAGTTTGAATCTGTTCCAATGTAGGAGACCTTCTTTCCCTCAATGTGAAACTGAATTCTGGTTCAAAAGCACCAGCAAAAACAACCCTTGCTCCAATAGGAGGGGGTTTCATTTCAACAGGCAAACTATTATACAATTTGTTAAATCTTTTAACAAAATCATTCATATTTTCATCGAATTTCTTCTTGATTGCATTAAACTCTGTCAAAGAATAGTCCTGGTCCCTCTTTTCGCCCCATCTCTCAATAAAACGTCTTTCTAGGGCATCCCAATCATTAATGGAACCATTCGGTAATCCTTTGAACCATTTCCTTGCCTCTCCACTTAGAGACTGAACAAAGAGTCTCATAACAACATCCAAATGTTCAACGTTTAAATTCTCTGCAAAAGTGCAAAACAGGGGCAAGTGTTGTTCTGCGGTTATTTCATCTTCACCAATAAATCTAGGGAGTAACTTGAGATACTCTTGAGGCATATCATGCAGTGGTTGTGGTAGATTTAATGGTGCATATCTGTTCATCAAGAAAGCAGGGGCTGCAGGAACTGCCATGTTTACGCCCGGGTTAACTGCTCCTTGAGCGGGGGTAAAATGAATACCAGTTGTAGGAAAAGATGAATGAGGTGAAACAACTGATATAGGAATTGGACTATGAATGATCGCAGAAGAGCTGGCAGCTGTATGGGGCTGAGTTTCTATAAAAGGAAAAGACACAAACTCCAAAGATTTCTCTTCTAATGTGGGTTCTTGAAAATGAACGGGTGATGGTGATGATTCTTCTTCCGAGAAAATAAGTTTCTTGGAAGCTTTCTTGGATGAGAAAATATGTAAACTGCTGCCAGGTGCGAGCAGTGTAGTTTCAGGTGTATCTAATATTTTTGGTTTCTGGCCCTTCTTTGAAACAAGCTTCTCAGGATCTGACAAAACGGGAACTTTTTGCTGAGAGGTATCTGACCTCGTGTGAGGTTTCTTGGGAGCCAGAGCTATTTTCAAACAATCACAGCGTACTATTTCCTCCTCTCTGAACAACCAGAGGAAATGTAAAACAAAACCTAGGGAAAATCTTCGACTCTTCATTCCCCGGCAACGGCGCCAAATAATGTTGTTCCTTGAGAAACAATTCCTTGTTGTGTAAAGGAATCCGTGCTCAAGACATTAAAGATTATGTCACAAACAAGCATAAATCTGTCTCTGTTTATTAAACCTTCAAATATTAATAATATATTCTCCAAATATCAAATCTTTACAAGTTCTACAATGCCATGTTCTCTTTATGTTGAAGTGAGCGAGTGGAAGACGAAGAAAGAAAAAGATTTTAAATTGACATGTTGTTTAAAAACAGAATCTACCATTATAAAATCCTGAAGAAGTGAGTAACAATAAAGCTAAAATAGAGGAGCGCCCATTAAGGATATTTAACTCTTAGATACACAAATATCAAGAGACTTGCAGCTCAAATCACTCTACTTTATTCACAGATATGGAATTGAAATGAAAACTAAGAAAACTCTTCAACACAGATGGAATGATGGAAACTTGCAAAACTTTTCATTCATTCAATATTTTTCAGTACAAAATTAGCCTTCAAGGTCCCAAAACTCGGAACCTTCTTCCTTCTTTCTATTGTCTTTAAATACAATATGATCAAAATGGTTTCCAGTAATGAAACCGATTCTAACTAATTCTAACTGCTTAACTTCTCACTGTAGTGGAGGTACATGCCTCGTAAAGTTCTATTACATTTACATGACTTCATTTAAAACATGATAAAATGTGATAATCCCTAATCTAAGGGAGCTGATGCTCCTGAAATAGTCGCTTTCTCAATGACTATTGGTGGCTGAACGACTACTTGTGGCTGAGTGGCTGGAGTTCCCTTTTCTGTGTCCATAGAAAATCTTTTGCATTATTTCCAAAGCTTATCCTGAGTCGTCGGAGCGTTCTTATAACGATGATATTCCAGTGTAAATGCAACAACCTGACTGTGAGTAAGATTACCTATGAATAATTTCTTCACCATCCATAGCAGAAGGAAATGCCTTTGTAAGAAATTAAATACCGTTTCTCCCTTTAAAACCTGTGTCTTCTCATGCCTACCATCTACTCTGATTTTTGCAAATATCAATTGATCTTCATAGAATTTCCAGGATATAATCTCCCCTCTCTCCTTCTAGCATGAGGGCAAACCTGTTCTCGTCAACTTGTCAAATGATATATCAAATTTCTTAATTATCTCTTTAATTCCCTGTAACCGCTTCTCTGCGGCCTTTAGAAGGTCCTTTTTTATTATCATTTTATTTACCTCTTCAGCATAGAAGTACCTACCCTGTATCCCCATATCTCCTAACTCTTCATCTTTCTTGGCATTAATAAAGTTTATGAATTTTCTGGCCCAATTCGCTCTTTTAATAGCGGCCTGCTTCTCAGATAAAAGCTCCTTTTCATGCTCTGAAACAATGCTTTTCTCTCTGGAAATTATATTCATGGAATCCCATTTTGACTGCATTTCTGAAATAATCTCATTCCAGATGATATCCTTAGCTTTAATAAGATAAATATTTCCCTTTAATTTCTCCTTGAGCTCTTTGATTTCATCCTCAGCTTCCTGTAGCTTCTGCTTGTTCTCATGTGCTTTTCCTTCCCATCCCTGCATCATCTTGGTAACTGTGGCCAATTCTGACTGGGCTTGTTTACAATCTCTTTCCGTCATCTTTAATTCTGTGTTTAGCTGAATAACCTGGGCTTGATGATCAGCTTCACCTGCAGAAAAATCAAAAGTACAAGTATGGTTCTCAATCTGATTCTGTAAGGATATAGCAGTCTGCTTTACCTTAGTGAGTTCTTCGTCCTTATTCATCAACTGCTGTCGCAATTCCTCTTTCTCCTTTTCAACCTCAGCTACTTCGGCCGCCAATGAGTGCTCTGTAGCTGGTAATTTCAACTTTTTCCTTAATGAAGATATTTCCGCTTCTGCACTTTTCATAAGTTTTTGAATTGCGGTTTTATCATTTGGATCCACACCGATTTTCATAATGATCTTCTTCAGCTCTTCATTTTGAGTAGTTAATGCCCTTGCATTAGCTTTCTCCATTTTGCATTGTTTGATGACCTTTGCAAGCATGTTTTCAGTCTTGACTGCTGTAGCATTGGTCTTGCTCAAATCATTTACAATCAGCTGACCGGTCTGCATGTGAAGATTCATTTTGTCCCACAAGGGGATCTTTTTAACATCCATGACTATGTTTAACTCCTTAAAGCTGCCCGAAGTTCCAAGGGACATTCCTGTCGGATGTGACAGAGCCATCTTAAACTGATCTTTCTCCAAATCCATCACAGTCAATAATCTGGTTTGGTCAGCAGGTATATGATGTTCTGCTTGTGCTTCTATATTGGCTTTTATCCTCTGGTTCCTTTCCTCAATCTATGTGAACACTTGCTTCATTGAAGGAGATTTTTCCAAATGAAGTTCCTGCCTACTAGGAGATGAGGGGAAATCTTGTTCTTCATTGACCTGGAGAGTAAAACCAGGTGAATTGGAAGAATGGTCCTCTGCTAATTTGGTCCTTTTTTCCTCTCGGGGCTCCTCATCATCGATTTAAATAACATCCTCTCTACTTCTTTTGCTCATTCTTTCCAAAATTGCAGGTGTTTGAATACTGGTCTTTGATGAACCTGACCCTCCTGGATTAGCCAGTTTCTCTAAATCAGGTTTACTTACATGAGAAAATGCAGCATACCCATTCTCAACCCTTTTCTGAGAAATTATTCCATGTGGGTCATAGGGCCATTTCTCTCCCAACAACAACTGCGTCCCTTCCAATATTTTTGATACTTCTTCAAAAGCTTGTCTTGTGTTGACAACAAAAGGGCCTACACTCATAGGAAACTTGTACATCAATCCTTTCTTCATGGGCAGAAAATGAACTTGATCTACATTAAGACTTTGCCTTATAAATTCCAAAGCAAAAAGTCTCATGGGAACAAAGGTTGGGAGCCTATAGGGCTCAATACTAACTCTATACAGTCTTATCTCAGAGTAATCTTCAAAAATAAACCAATCTCCAAACTTACAATTGGGTCCTAACTGTAAGAACTCCTGGGCCTTTGGCAGAAAGCATGGAGGAAGAGTTCCATTCAGAATTTTATAAGCAGTAGACATGAAATGGTCAGCAAATTCAAACAGCCCGGCTTCGTTCTCTTCTTTTCTAACCATATCGGTCCAGAATAAAACTGACTGCTTATTTTTATTACTATCCATTATATTTAAACCCACACTCATGAACTCTTCAACATTTTGATATAAAAATAAGTAAACTACCAATGATGGAAATCTGAAAAAACCTGTTAGAGGGAAGGCGATCAATTGGGAATTTACTACTTCCTGCCAAAAAGATGGGATGTCTAGCACCACCCCTAGTTTCATCATCAGAGTGAACATCCCCAAGACTGCTTTATCAATTTCGTGATCATCGTCTCTTCCCAAAATCTCTGTAATGCAGCTAAGAACTGGCCTATACTGAACACTGAACGCCTCCAAACTGAACTTTCCTGCTTCAAATTGAGTTTTCTCTGGACTTGGTATCAAAAACGACATGCAGCGATTAAACTCTTCATTTGAAAGATCCTCGAAATACTGAACCAACGAGTCTTCGGAGAACTGCAATGGAGACTCATCTTCTGGAAAACATAATGCTTGACGCATTAATTGTGTTGAAACCTGCAGGATATAGCCCCCCTGAGAATTCATAACGAAACACTTGCCAGGGTACATAGACGAAACTAACCAAGAAATGAACTCGGGGAAAAAGTGAGTTTTCGGAACACAAGCGGACAACACACCCGAACTTTTCATAGTCGAGAACACAGGGGACTTGTCAGTGTACAGGGTTACTTGGTAATGCAATAGGGGGTGGTTGACGGACGACGTGGTATCATGAACATCCTTCTCGCTATCTAGGAGGGGACTGAGACTTGATGAACCAGACAACGATGGTCGCATGGCCATGGCTGACAGGAATTCGGAAGCAATTCGCGGGGCAACAGATAATGCAAAGGTGGCGGGACACAGTTAAAAAGGGCAAACAGTCACATATAAACCAAAATGGGACGGAAGAACCCCTTTTATAGGCTACAGGAATCCATAATAAATACAGGAATGACATGGAAAAACAGTTGAAAGTGGATGACAGCTGTTTTCCATCTCAGCTGATGACGTCATTGCAGGGGGTCTGTGAGTACGGCGGAAGAGTTTGATCCATAACCCCCGTAATAAATCCCAGCCGTTGATCACGGCATTTCCAAGATCTGACTGGTCAACTGCGGGGGGTCAGGATTTGATAACCGATGGGCTAATTCACCCCCCGCAATAGCTTATCCGTAAGCTTCTTTTTTGTGATCATCACTTCCGCTCGGAAAGCTGCTCGGGACTTAACCTTCAAATCATACATATCAAAATAAAGAAATACATTGCATTTTTTTTTATACTAAAGTATAAATAACTTCATACTGTAGCATATTTTCGCATTTATATTATTTTTTATTTTCTTTTTCTCTTTTAAACTGCGAAAAATAAAATATAAAAGGATATGCAGATAATGATCCACAACATCTGGCTCCACCTGGGGATAGTGTTTTTACCACGAAACACTAAGAACCTGCAGATTAGTGCCTTCACCTCGGGCATGGAGTCACATATTACTTGATGAAACTGTACAATGATCACACCGGATATATACAATGATGAAAAAATAGCTGCTTAATGCTGAAAATAATGCTTGAGATATTGCCCGTTCACAGGCATATCCAGCACTTCTCCTTCAAGATCTTCCAACATGAAATTATTATTTCCTTTGACTTCATTAATTTTGAATGGGCCATACCACAAGGGATCAAATTTACCATGTTTCCCTTTGTCTTCCCTTCGTGTATCCCATCTCAATACTAAGTCTCCCTTCTGAAACACGACTTCTTTTGTTTTTCTATCAAATACTGCCTTCATCTTCTGCTGATAAGTGAGCAAGTTGTCCCGAACTTGAGTTCTGTTTTCACTTAGTTCCATCACATTGTTCATTCTTCTGATCATGGCATTTGGTTCTACTTAAGCATCTTGAAGAAAAGAAATCACAGGTTTTACCAACTGTGTGGGGAACAATGCTTGAGTGCCATATACGAGCTCATAAGGAGACTTGCCAGTAGACCTTCTGGTGGTCATCCTTGTTGCCCACAGAGAAAAAACTAACTTTGTATCCCAATTCTTCTAGTTTTCACTGATTGTCTTCTTCAGAATTCTTACCAATGTTTTGTTGGAGGATTCTGCCAATCCATTTCCCTGTGGATGGTAAGCTGTAGAATGAGACAATATCACATTATAAGTTTGACAAAAATTAATAAACCTGAGTGAACTGAAAACCTGAGCATTATCTGTCACAATATTTACTGGACATCCAAACCTGCTAAAGATATTCTCCTCCAGAAACTTCATAACAACCAAATCATTTGCCCTCCTGGTGGGGATTGCCTCCACCCACTTTGTAAAATAATCTGTAGCAGTAAGGATCCACTTAAACTGCCCACTGGATGGTGGATTTATTTCTCCAATGAAATCCAATCCCCATTGTCTAAAAGGTTCTTCAATAAAAATAGGGAGGAGAGTTAATGGGGCTAGCTTTTTCTTTTCTGCAAATAATTGGCATTTTTGACATCTTTTCACTGTTTTGTAAACATCAGCAAACACAGATGGCCAATAGAAACCTGACTTGAATATTTTATGAGAAGTCACCTTCCAGCTGTAATGCCCTCCACACAAGCATTCATGATACTCTTTGATTACTTCTGAAATTTCTTCTTCTGTCAGACATAACAATAGCACACCAGCCAGATCCTTCCAATATAATTTCGCTTCAATTATAACATAAGGCTGGGCTTTAAGTTTCAAAGCCCTGTATTTAGCTCTATTTATTGAAGGGGGACATGAAAGAAAGCATAAATAATGTACAATATCCTTATACGATTCTGAGGAGAGAAATTTATACTTAATTGCTGTCTTTGATTGATTATCACACGTTTCTCCATCGACTTCTTCTACAGGGGCCAACAAATTGATTCCCAATGCTTGGAAGTTGGACTTTGTCAATAATTTGGCCAATCCCAATCCTTTAACCAGCTTGGTTGGTTTTACATCCAAATCATACTCTTGAATTTTAGCAATCCATTTTCCCCTTTTACCTTCCACATCGCTTTGTACTAGCACATCTTTTACAGCTGAATTGGGAACGTACGCTAATATCTGAGAATGAAGGATATAAGTTCTGAAGGCTTTCAATGATTTTACCAGAGCGTACACCTGTTTCTCCAATATATTATAATTCAATTCTGCATCTCGGAGAACTTTACTAAAATATGCTACTGGTTGTTCCTGCTTTTCTTCATTTCTCTGCAATAACATGGCTGCAATAGTTGAGGAAGAAGCAAAAGAAAAGATTTGAAATGGTTTCAAATAGTCTGGACTGATTAGAACAGGTGCTTCCTTTAAAGCCTCTTTAATTCTCTGAAAATATTCCCTCGCTTCTTTGTCCCACTTTACCTCAGCGTTCTTTTTTAACATGTCTGTTATCTTTTTAACGATCTCTTCATAATTAGGGACAAACCGTCTTAGAAAATTAATTTTTCCGAGAAATCGCTGAATGTCTTTCTTACTTCGCGGCAGTGGAATTGACTGAATTGCTTCGACCCTCGCTGGATCAATCTTCACTCCTTCCTTAGAAACAATATGACCAAGTAATTTACCCTCCTCCAGGGCAAACAAAGACTTTTTAGGATTCAGTGATAATCCAAACTTTCTGCACTTCATGAAGGCTTTCTGCAAATGCTGTAAATGCTCCTCATCAGATTTCGAAAAAATTGTAACATCATCTAAATAAACCACCACAAACTCGTCTCCCACAAACGCGATATACATTTCCCTCTGGAATGTGGCCCCTGCATTCATTAGGCCAAATGGCATCTTGGCGTACATGAATGTTCCCCAAGGCGTAGTGAATGCGGTTTTATTCTAATCTTCCTTCTCCACAGCTACCTAGTTATACCCTGAAAACCCGTCCACCATAGACAATCTATAAGCACCGGTCACTTTCTGTAAGACAAAATCCATTTTCGGCAAAGGATAATTATCTTTCAATGAAGCCCTGTTCAAATTCCTGAAATCTACGCACAGCCTTATCTCTCTGTTTTTCTTTCGGACGGGTACAAGATTGGAAACCCAATCTGAATATCTGAGTGGAACGATTATCTTGGCTTGCAGCAATTTCTTTATTTCCTTTTCAATTGGAGCCAACAGCAATGGATTAATCTGCCTAAGCTTCTGTTTATGTGACTTGACTCCATCCTTGAGTGGAATTTTGTGCTGTATGATGCTTTTATCATATGTTTTCAAATCATCATACGACCAAGCAAAAACATCTTTAAATTGTTTGAACAAATCTACATACCTTTCTTTATAGTTCTTCGGGATCCCTTTGAACAATTTGACCATTTTAGGCTCCTGTTGAGTACCCAAGTTGCAATCTTCCACCTGCTCGTCTTGGTTCATTTTCTTTTGATTCACGGCAACGTCATTAGCCCCAAACAGTCTTTCGAGAGGTACTAAGTCTCTTGGAAAGACATTGTCTTTCAACTGAATAATTTCTTGACCACCAATCTTCTTTTTAAAAGTCTCACCGGCCAATTCGTCTTCATCACTTTCCAAATCAATCTGATGATCTTCAAAATCTTCAGTCATCAACAGAAACTGCTTAATCTGTTCATCATCTTCGAAGACCTGCCAATGTTTAATATTGTCAGGAATCGAAGGTCTATGTCTCATCTCAATTTCATACCTTAATTTCAAGCTGATAGGGGGCTTGAATGTACTTGTTGCAACAGCCAAAGAATCAGCCAGTCTATTCTCTTCCCTTGGAACAAACTGTAAGTTGAAGGCTTCGAAATAATTTTCGATCAGATCCCATACTTCATTCCGATATGCTCGTAACCTGGGATGTTTAGTTTGACATAAATTCTTGATCTGTCTTATAATTAATTCTGAATCTCCAAACACAGTCATAGATTTAATTCCCATCTGCTTTGCTGTCTGCAAACTAATAATTAATGCCTCATATTCTGCGACATTATTAGTGGATTCGAACTCTAATTTGAAGGAAAAAGGTACCAGATTACCTTCTGGAGAAACAAAAATGAAACCAGCTCCCGTGCCTTCTTTGGAAAACGCGCCATCAAAATAACACTTCCACAGCTTATCTGAATGTAGTTCCTTATGTACAATTGCTGAATCGATCTTCCCTTGAGATTCTTTAGCAAATTATGCATCCTCATGCATCATGAAACAAGACAGGTCGTCCTTCTCTTGGCCATAAATTGGTGAATTACTTGCATCTTTCTTGGTAGCAGTTTTTTGAAATCTAGTCTCTCTATACAACCTTCTTTCTTCACCATTGAAAACGGGAATAATAGCATATGTAAAGTCCAGTTTCAAAACTCCTCCAAGCTTTGCCCCCCATGATCTAGATAATAACATACCAAACCTGGCTGGAATATCTGCCACTACAACATCCATCATAATGCTTTTGGCTGGGATTTGAGCCAATGAAACAACCATATCTTTAATAAGACCCACACACATAACCCTCTTTGAGTCAAAAGAGTAAATATCTCTGTATGGCTTGGTAATTTGTAAATTTAATTCCTTCATCACACTCAATGGCATCAGATTGTGTGATGCGCCAGAATCTAGCATACAATTGTGCAAAACGAAATCATGCAAGAGAAGAGATATATAAAAAGGAGGAACAGAAGAATCTACCTCTTCAACATGAGGTCCAAATGTCACCACTAGCTTTTCTTCCTGCAGATTTATTGTATCGCTCACTTCGTCAGGTTGAGACAGATTGATAAATTCAGCAATCTCTTTCTTGTAACCCGGTGTTTTTATTAGTTCAAGAAGAGGTACTTGTATTTTCACTTTTTCTAACTCTTTCGACAGACTGAAAGTTTGATTTGATTTTGTCAACTTTTCAGGTTCTTCTTGATCTTTTTTAGAACTTAGATTTTGATTTGAAACCGTAACCACTTTCTCCAAAATGTTAGAATCTCTAACTTTCGTCTAGGAAGTTTCAGCTTGCTGCTTTCCTTTCTGTAATGGAGTCGCCATTGGAGTAGGTGCTACTTCTGATTCTTTTTCTTCATTATCTTGTGTCCTTAACCTCTTTTTTGATCTCAAATCATACTTTTTATGCAACTCAGAATGCATAAAGTCTGTGAATTGTCTACAGTAATCATCCATCTCCTCTTGATCGAATGAGAGATCAACTTCTTCCTCTTCCTTCACCCCTTCTTCATCGATTTCTTCTTCTGTTTCATCATCTTCCATATACACAGCAGAGATCCGAGCATCATCTTCTCTCTCGTCATCTTCATCTGCTAAATGGGACGGGGCTGCTTCTATGTACAAAGGTGCTTGCACCTGATCTTGATCTTTTCTTTCTCTTTGTAGAATTTGCAGGGGCTGTTTTTTAAATTGGGGATTAAAAACCCCTCTATTCTGTCTTGCAGGCTTACTATCTATTTCCAACTTTACCAATTTATTTGAAAGATTTTTTATGACCTTAGTCATGTCTTCAATTCTCTGATCTTGAGCTGAGGCTTCTTCTTTAGCCTTACCTTTATCTGAAACTTTACCAGCAGCGGACATATTAGCTTCAATCTCCAAAGCATCAGTTTGAATCTGTTCCAACGTAGGAGACCTTCTTTCCCTCAATGTGAAACTGAATTCTGGTTCAAAAGCACCAGCAAAAACAACCCTTGCTCCAATAGGAGGGGGTTTCATTTCAACAGGCAAACTATTATACAATTTGTTAAATCTTTTAACAAAATCATTCATATTTTCATCGAATTTCTTCTTGATTGCATTAAAATATGTCAAAGAATAGTCCTGGTCCCTCTTTTCGCCCCATCTCTCAATAAAACGTCTTTCTAGGGCATCCCAATCATTAATGGAACCATTCGGTAATCCTTTGAACCATTTCCTTGTCTCTCCACTTAGAGACTGAACAAATAGTCTCATAACAACATCCAAATGTTCAACGTTTAAATTCTCTGCAAAAGTACAAAACAGGGGCAAGTGATGTTCTGCGGTTATTTCATCTTCACCAGTAAATCTAGGGAGTAACTTGAAATACTCCTGAGGCATATCATGCAATGTTTGTGGTAGATTTAATGGTGCATATATGTTCATCAAGAAAGCAGGGGCTGTAGGAACTTCCATGTTTACGCCCGGGTTAACTGCTCCTTGAGCGGGGGTAAAATGAATACCAGTTGTAGGAAAAGATGAATGAGGTGAAACAACTGATATAGGAATTGGACTATGAATGATTGCAGAAGAGCTGGCAGCTGTATGGGGCTGAGTTTCTATAAAAGGAAAAGACACAAACTCCAAAGATTGCTCTTCTAATGTGGGTTCTTGAAAATGGATGGGTGATGGTGATGATTCTTCTTCCGAGAAAATAAATTTCTTGGAAGCTTTCTTGGATGAGAAAATGTGTGAACTGCTGCCAGGTGCGAGCAGTGTAGTTTCAGGTGTGTCTAATATTTTTGGTTTCTGGCCCTTCTTTGAAACAAGCTTCTCAGGATTTGACAAAACGGGAACTGTTTGCTGAGAGGTATCTGACCTCGTGTGAGGTTTCTTGGGAGCCAGAGCTATTTTCAAACAATCACAGCGTACTATTTCCTCCTCTCTGAACAACCAGAGGAAATGTAAAACAAAACCCAGGGAAAATCTTCGACTCTTCGTTCCCCGGCAACGGCGCCAATTAATGTTGTTCCTTGAGAAACAATTCCTTGCTGTGTAAAGGAATCCGTGCTCAAGACATTAAAGATTATGTCACAAACAAGTGTATATCTGTCTCTGTTTATTAAACCTTCAAATATTAATAATATATTCTCCAAATATCAAATCTTTATAAGTTCTGCAATGCCATGTTCTCTTTATGTTGAAGTGAGCGAATGGAAGACGAAGAAAGAAAAGGATTTTAAATTGACATGCTGCTTTAAACAGAATCTACCATTATAAAATCCTGAAGAAGTGAGTAACAATAAAGCTAAAATAGAGGAGCGCCCATTAAGGATGCTTAACTCTTAGATACACAGATATCAAGAGACCTGCAGCTCAAATCACTCTACTTTATTCATAGATATGGAAATGAAATGAAAACTGAGAAAACTATTCAACACAGATAGAATGATGGAAACTTGCAAAACTTTTCATTCATTCAATATTTTTCAGTACAAAATTAGCCTTCAAGGTCCAAAACTCGGAACCTTCTTACTTCTTTCAATCGTCTTTAAATACAATATGATCAAAATGGTTTCTAGTAATGAAACCGATTCTAACTAACTCTAACTGCTTAACTGCTCACTGTAGTGGAGGTACATGCCTCGTAAAGTTCTATTACATTTACATGACTTCATTTAAAACATGATAAAATGTGATAATCCCTAATCTAAGGGAGCTGATGCTCCTGAAATAGTGGCTGTCTCAATGACTATTGGTGGCTGAACGGCTACTTGTGGCTGAGTGGCTGGAGTTCCCTTTTCTGTGTCCATAGAAAATCTTTTGCATTCTTTCCAGAGCTTATCCTGAGTCGTCGGAGCGTTCTTATAACGATGATATTCCAGTCTAAACACAACAACCTGAAAGTGAGTAAGATTACCTGTGAATAATGTCTTCACCATCCATAGCAGAAGGAAATGCCTTTGTAAGAAATTAAATACCGTTTCTCCCTTTAAAACCCGTGTCTTCTCATGCCTGCCATCTGCTATGCTTTTTGCAAATATCAATTGATCTTCATAGAATTTCCAGGACATAATCTCCCCTCTCTCCTTCCAGCATGAGGGCAAACCTGTTCTCGTCAACTTGTCAAATGATATATCAAATTTCTTAATTATCTCTTTAATTCCCTGTAACCGCTTCTCTACGGCCTTTAGAAGGTCATTTTTTATTATCATTTTATTTACTTCTTCAGCATAGAAGTACCTATCCTGTATCCCCATATCTCCTAACTCTTCATCTGTCTTGGCATTAATAAAGTTTATGAATTTTCTGGCCCAATTCGCTCTTTTAATAGCAGCCTGCTTCTCAGATAAGAGTTCCTTTTCATGCTCTGAAACAATGCTTTTCTCTCTAGCAATTATATTCATGGAATCCCATTTTGACTGTATTTCTGAAATGATCTCGTTCCAGATGAGATCCTTAGCTTTGATAAGGGAAATATTTCCCTTTAATGTCTCCTTGAGCTCTTTTATTTCATCCTCAGCTTTCTGTAGCTTCTGCTCATTCTCATGTGCTTTTCCTTCCCATTCTTGCATCATCTTGATAACTGTGGCCAATTCTGACTGGGCTTGTTTACAATCTCTTTCTGCCATCTTTAATTATGTGTTTAACTGAATAACCTGGGCTTGAGGGTCAGCTTCACCTGCAGAAAAATCAAAAGTACAAGTATGTTTCTCGATTTGATTCTGTAAGGTTATAGCAGTCTGCTTTACCTTAGAGAGTTCTTCGTCCTTCTTCATCAACTGCTGTCGCAATTCCTCTTTCTCCTTTTCAACCTCAGCTACTTCAGCTGCCAATGAGTGCTCTGTAGCTGGTAATTTCAACTTTTTCCTTAATGAAGATATTTCTGCTTCTGCACTTTTCATAAGTTTTTGAATTGTGGCTTTATCATTCGGGTCTACACCGATTTTCATAATGATCTTCTTCAGCTCTTCATTTTGAGTTGTTAATGCCCTTGCATTAGCTTTCTCCATTTTGCATTGTTTGATGACCTTAGCAAGCATGTTTTCAGTCTTGACTGCTGTAGCATTGGTCTTGCTCAAATCGTTTACAATCAGCTGACCGGTCTGCATGTGAAGATTCATTTTGTCCCACAAGGGGATCTTTTTCACATCCATGACTATGTTTAACTCCTTAAAGTTGCCTGAAGGTCCAAGGGACATCCTTGTCGGATGTGACAGAGCCATCTTAAACTGATCTTTCTCCAGATCTATCACAGTCAATAGTCTGGTTTGGTCAGTAGGTATATGGTGCTCTGCTTGTGCTTCTATATTGGCTTTTATCCTCTGGTTCCTTTCCTCAATCTGTGTGAACACTTGCTTCATTGAAGGGGCCTTTTCCAAATGAAGTTCCTGTCTACTAGGAGATGAGGGGTAATCTTGTTCTTCATTGACCTGGAGAGTAAAACCAGGTGAATTTGAAGAATGGTCTTCGGCTAGTTTGGTCCTTTTTTCCTCTCGGGGCTCCTCATCTTCGATTTCAATAACATCCTCTCTACCTCTTTTGCTCATTCTTTCCAAAATTGCAGGTGTTTGAATACTGGTCTTCTATGAACTTGACCCTCCTGGATTAGCAAGTTTCTCCAAATCAGGTTTACTTACATGAGTAAACGCAGCATACCCATTCTCAACCCTTTTCTGAGAAATTATCCCATGTGGATCATAGGGCCACTTTTCTCCCAACAACAACTGCGTCCCTTCCAATATTTTTGATACTTCTTCAAAATCTTGTCTTGTGTTAACAACAAAAGGGCCTACACTCATAGGCAACTTGTACATCAATCCTTTCTTCATGGGCAGAAAATGAACTTGATCTACATTAAGACTTTGCCTTATAAATTCTAAAGCAAAAAGTCTCATGGGAACAAAGGTTGGGAGCCCATAGGGCTCAATACTAACTCCATACAACCTTATCTCTAGTAATTCCTTAAACAAACCAAGCTCTCCAAATTTACAATTAAACTTCTAACCGTAGAATTCCCGGGCTCGCGTAAAGCATGGAGGAAGAGTTCCATTTAGAATTTTATAAGCAGTAGACATGAAATGGTCAGCAAATTCAAACAGCCTGGCTTCGTTCTCTTCTTTTCTAACCATATCAGTCCAAAGAAAAACTGGCTGCTTATTTTTATTACTATCCATTATATTTAAACCCACACTCATGAACTCTTCAACATTTTGATAAAGAAATAAGTAAACTACCAATGATGGAAATCTGAAAAAACCTGTTAGAGGGAAGCCGATCAATTGGGAATTTACTACTTCCTGCCAAAAAGACGGGATGTCTAGCACCACCCCTGGTTTCATCATAAGAGTGAACATCCCCAAGACTACCTTATCAATTTCGTGATCATCATCTCTTCCCAAAATCTCTATAATGCAGCTAAGAACTGGCCTATACTGAACACTGAACGCCTCCAAACTGAACTTTCCTGCTTCAAATTGAGTTTTCTCTAGACTTGGTATCAAAAACGACATGCAACGATTAAAATCTTCATTTGAAAGCTCCTTGAAATACTGAGCCAACGAATCTTCGGAGAACTGCAATGGAGACTCATCTTCTGGAAAACATAATGCTTGACGCATTAATTGTGTTGAAACCTACAGGATATTTTCCCCCTGAGAATTCATAACGAAACACTTGCTAGGGTACATAGACGAAACTAACCAAGAAATGAACTCGGGGAAAAAGTGAGTTTTCGGAACACAAGCGGACAACACACCCGAACTTTTCATAACAGAGAACACAGGGTACTTGTCAGTGTTCAGGGTTACTTGGTAATGCAATAGGGGGTGATTGACAGACGACGTGGTATCATGAACATCCTTCTCGCTATCCAGGAGGGGACTGAGACTTGATGAACCAGACAACGATGTTCGCTTGGCCATGGCTGACAGGAATTCAAAAGAAATTTGCGAGGCAATGGATAATGAAAAGGTGGCGGGATGCGGTTAAACAGAGAAAACAGTCACAAATAAATCACAACGGGACGGAAAAACCCCTTTTATAGACTACGGAAACCATAATAAATGCAGGGGTGACACGGAGAAACAGTTGACAATGGATGACAGATGTCTTCCATCTCAACTGATGATGTCATGCGGGGGGTCTGTGAGTACGGCGGAGAAGTTTGATCCATACCCCCCGTAATAAATCCCAGCCGTTGATCACGGCATTTCCAAGATTTTACTGGTCAACTGTGGGGGGTCGGGATTTGATAACCGACGGGCTAATTCACCCCCCGCAATAGCTTATCCGAAAGCTTCTTCTCTGTGATCATCACTTCCGCTCGGGAAGCTGCTCAGGACTTAACTTCAAATCATACATATCGAAAATAAAGAAATACATTGCATTTTTTTTTTATACTAAAGTATAAATAACTTCATACTGTAGCATATTTTCGCATTTATATTATTATTTTTTATCTTTTTCTCTTTTAAATTGCAAAAAATAAAATATAAAAGGATATGCAGATAATGATCTACAACATAATGTCTGACCAGATGCCCGACCCATTTAGGACCCGCCATAAAGACTTAATAAGCAGGGCGAAGTTAAAATCCCTGGTATTCAGAATACCCCAACCATCTCTATTCTTAGGTCTACATAAGATCTCAAGGCGGAAAAGATGAAATTTATTATTCATTTCAAGCCCACCCCAGAAAAAACGAGACATAATACCATTGATACTGTTAACCACATCATCCTGCAAGAAAAAAAGATAAGCCCAGTAAACCATCATTTGAGATAATACAGCTTGAATCATAATAAGGCGACCACCCATGGACAGCCAATGGTGAGTCCATCTATGAATCCGAGCACGGAATCTGTTAATGAACCAAGACCAGTCTCTAATTCTATAACCGCAAGGTTTGATCAAACATCCCAGATATTTGATACCCGTGGCTACAAATCTATACTAAACACCCAGGAAATCCACAATGAACATAACCTCATTTATGTCCCCATGTTCATAAATGATGAAGGATTTATCACAATTTATACCCAGTCCCGAGGCAGATTGAAAGCGCATGAACATAATATGAATGTAGAACCAGTGATTGCGCTTCAGATAGCCAAACAACAACAGATCGTCAACAAAAAGAGAATTTGAGGATGATACAGAATCAGAGAAAGAAAAACCTTTAATGTAGCCCTTCTGTTCAGCACTGTGCATAAGCTTACTAAAGCCATCCATAATAAGAATGAAGATCAATGGAGATAAATCACATCCCTGCCTCAAACCACGACCCGGCACAAAAAATTTGGTAGGCATACCATTAATAATGACTGCATATTGGACAGTGGAGACGCAGGCCATTATCCACCGGATAATGGATATAGGAAGACCAATCTTGATCAAAACAACTCGGATGAAAGACCAATCCATTGAGTCATACGCCTTATGCAGATCGACCTTCATTACTAGAGCCTGCTTTTTACCAACTTGCATAGAATGAAGAACTTCTTGTGAAATGGCAATGGCGTCATGGATGGAACGTCCCTTTAGAAAACCGAATTGTTCCTTTGAGATATTGCTAGAAAGGACCTCTTTAATTTGGTTGGCTATAATCTTAGATGTGATCTTGTATATAAGATTACAAAGTGCAATAGGCCAGAACTCTAAAAAGGATTGAGGATCAGCAACTTTTGGGATGAGTGCAATAAAAGTTGAATTCAGATTAGCTGCAATATAACCCTGTAAACGGAAGCTCTCTAGATAGTCAGTGAGCTCAGCACCAAGCAAATCGAAGAAGAAAATGAGGAATTCCGCAAGCCACCCATCTGGCCTCGGACATTTGTCATGAGGAAAGGATTTCAGGACCATAAGAACCTCATTCCCAGAGATGGATCGATCAATCTTTGCAATAGCATCGTCATCAAAAAATCTGCTAATATGCTCCAAAACCCAGTTCTGATTCTCCGCACTGATGGATTGATCGTTCATATAAAATGATGAAAAATAAGCATATGCCTCCTCTTGAATCTCAGCAGTAGACACAACAATTGAATTGTCATTTCTTTTAATGTGCCATATGGCATTACGACTCCTCCTATCATTTGCGGACTTGTGAAAAAACCTAGTATTGCAATCACCATCCTTCAACCACATAATTCGACTTTTTAGTTGCCATGTAACTTCTTGGATTCTTAAAATCTCTCGCTTCCGATTACCAAGAATCTTGAATGACTCCAAAACTGACGCATCAGGGTCAGAGTCAACATAGGATTCATATATTTGCACCATCTGACTGGATATCTCCTGTAGTTCCTTCTTAAGCTCCCGTTTCTTCCGAATCTCCCATTCTTTTGAAAATTTCTTGATAATCTGGAGCTTACTATGGAAGCGACTCCAGCCCCAGAGATTAGAAACATTCCCATCATCCTGCCAGATCCTGTGAATCATGCTGGAGTACTCCTCGTCCTTGAGCCAAATGAGATTAAATTTAAAGGGCCTTCCTTTTGTCACAACGGCATCATTCCATGACAAAATAATTGGCATATGATCTAATATGTCGCTAACTAGAATCCTCGAGCGAAACCCCCCCATTTTTCTAGCAGAGCATCACTGATAACAGCACGATCCAATCTCTTACCGATGAAATCAACACCAGCTCTTCTATTTGACCAAGTTGGTAAAAGGGGATTTGGGCGGATATCTACCAAATGATAATCTGAGAACAGATTGTGTAAAAAGGTGGCAAGAGGATCCAATCTGGCCGTAGTACCCCATATTTCATCAGCGTTTAATGTAAAATTCATATCCCCCATCATAATAATATTTGTTAAAGAGAGGATGCCAGATGCATCCAACTGACGCCAAAAAGGCAATCTGCTATTGAATGGTGCATAAAGGTTGATGATATGCACCGAGTCTTCCATACCCCTGAAACGGCCCGAGAGAAAAATGCCACCAAAAAATTTGTAAGCCTTAAATTTAACCCTGTCCGGGTCCTAAATGGCAATAAGACCCCCAGAATGACCCACCACATCCACTGCAACCGCATGCCACCCAGACCTGAAACTTAAAAACCAACTGATGGCCTTCTCCCGACAACACATAGTTTCCTGACCCAAAAAAATGACCAGCTTCTCTATGAATAGCAACTCCTTGAGGAAATGTGCTTTGGAAGCATTTCCCAATCCCCTAATGTTCATAGATAGGATATGATTCATGGCAAACCCTGGTCAGGGTTGCATGCTCTAAGCGCCCTAGACTTCTCCCATGTACCTCCAGTCTCTGATATGGGAATATCAGTGAGATTATCGTCTGAGTTAGTGAATAAATAAATAGCCTTAAACTTACCTCTGGAGTATTTGTTGACCACTCTCGACTTGTTGCTAGACAATGTGGGTGGACGTTCAAAAACAGTAAGAGCAGCCAAATCTGCATTTGGATTGGCTAGGATGGCATCTATATCACTCCCGACGGAATTCGTGGGAGAATCTGAGAGAATAACCGGGTCACCAGGCACAGGTGAAATATCAATGGAAAGATGGTCCACAGTCACCGGAGAAGTGTCATGAGGGAAATGATCCGTGGATGCAGAAAGATTGGTAGCTGATGACTCCCCGACAGTGTAGGTAGAGGACAGAAAACAAGGGGGGTCAACCCGACGCTTACTATTGGAGTGCAAAGGACATGGATTCACTTGATTGGGTTTGGCTACATCAAAAGGAGGAATATTCGAAAGAGGGGTCCCCGATGGTTCAGATAGGCCGATAAGGGATTCACTCCTAACCCAACAACTGACAGAGGGAAATGCACTATTAGAGACAGTATCATGACCCAATTCCGATATACCCCCGGATGTCTCCTCCTTCTGTGTCAACATATTATATTCAAGCACTAAGACCCGGGGCATAGAGGATTGATACAAATCATGCAACGGATCACCCTTTACAAAATGACCATGGGCCGATTCATATACATCTTCATCTGAAAAAGGAGAGATTGGATTACCGTATTCAGCCTCTGCAGAAGGACCCGATACCAAATTAGGTCTTAACCTTTCGCTCCCAGCATTAGACTTAGGCTTCATGGTCTGACCAACCCCAGAATCCTTGACCCGAATCATGCGCATGCGAAAAGGGCAGTGCTCCCTAACATGCCCAGTGCGATGAAAAATGAGGCATATAAAAGGAATGCCCCAGAAGTCGATACGTTGATGGTGACGCCTTTGACCCCAGACAAGATCAACATCCCCAGGCAGACCACCCGAAAAATTGAGTTCCACCAATATCCAGGCAATCCTTTTGTCACTAGATCCCAAAATACTCGGGTCAATATACTTAGTACGACCAATTGAATCACCAATATCCCCCAGAGCTTTGAGAGTCCAGAATTCCAATGGAAGTCTTGGCAACTTAACCCATATAAGCCTACTGCGAGGTGCCTCCTTAACCGGATTGAAACCGAGGTACCAGGGAAAGAGCTACATAAAACTTCTCCCGCGGACCCAGGTACGAGTGATAATCTTAAAAACATCCTTATCATCCATAAAATGTACGCTGAACCATCCGTTAATGAGGATACTAACCTTTGGAACATAACCAATAATAGGCTTCCATTGAGTGCCAATCCATGAGGACGTATCAAAATCTGTGTTCTCCGGAAACAACCAACGACCCATGATAGCCCGCTTCTGCATGAAACGGGTTTGGCATGAAACTATGCATAGCAACTATACCCTCCAATTATTTCACATTTAACATAAAAGTCAAGGATTAATGTTGGCCTTAAGGCTAGCATTAATCAGCCTCTCCCTCCTCTATTTTTGATCTATATCCTAAGTTTATATTAAAAAGAGATGTTTGTTTCACTATTACTTGAAATAAGACCCCAAAATATATGAGCAAGTATTTAGATTCATTGTCATTATTTGATAAGCATAGAAAGTATTCAATAAAAAATGAATCAAGAAAACTTTATATTAGGCTCACTGTCTTAATTGAAAGTAATGCTAGTGTGAGCGATATCGATCGCTATATACCATGCCGTGGGTAGGTATAATAATTAGTGGCTCCCAACCACGTAGTAATTCAAAAATTAATGGCTCCCACCCCCTTAGTTGTCTCTTAAGATGACAAATGTGACATGTGAATAATTAAATATATTCTCGATGATCCCTCAATCTTACTCAAGATCTCCTCTTATGGATTCATCATTCTTAGAATTGGGATGGGCCTCTTTTTCAATTCCTTTTTTGTTCATTTATTAGTATGTTAGTGCTCATATACCATTCACGAAGATTTCTAAAGGCTAGAATAACCAGGGAACGTGATATCAAATATCGGCAATCCACATCATGCTTATGTATATGTTATTTCGGTTATATGAATATATGATATTTAAGTTATGTTATTTAGGTTTTAGAAATATGTTAGGGTTTTTTCTTGTGTTATTTCTCAATTTCAAGAGAGTATCAGATTAAGGTTATAATAAGGGTTGATGGTAAGATTTAGAAACACCATATAATGATTTTTTGTTTTTTAATTAATAAATAATAATTATTAAGTTGAGGTATTATTTCGTTCATCGGAGGAGCGGCAATGAATTTTTGGAAGGGTTTTTTAAGTCGAAACCCTAATCATGGCGGCAATGACAGACATTAGGTGCTCTGAAATTGGCCACATAAAAATTTTGCGTGAGGGAACTCGACGTGATAGTCATCCTAGGCTGTGAGAACCCTGCAGACAACTGTGCATATGACAGGCGGCCACACTACATTTGGGGTTTGACTTATTTTCATACAGTTAAGTCGAGTTAGGATGGTCGTTTCAGGTTTCACAAACCCTAACCTACTTGCTAGATGGTAGTGTGAGCATGAGATTTTAGGGCAAAAGAGGGTTCTATGCTGTCGGAGGGTTTGTTTAAGCACAAAATTACAGGGTAAAGATGGGTTTTGAATAGGATTCTCTGGACTTAGAACCGATGCCGAAAGATCTACTATCAGTTTGAGGACACAAAGTGTCGGCGAGAAATTTGGACCGTTATTTTCTGGCCATTGGAGATACAGGCCAAAAGAACAAAACTCCTGAAGGCATCTAGGTTTTTCGAACGAGGCTGCTCTTCTGGAAGAAAGTCTTCAGAGTAAATTCAACTATGCGTGGAAGGAAGGATACGAACAAGGGTCACTCCAACCTTCGTCATTCCCTGAGAAGCTTGGAGGTGAAAAAATTGAGACAAACCTACAAAACCCTACTCCGCCAAGTATTTCATCAAACCCTTTTCTTTCAGGGGGGTTGGAAGATATAGTTTCTAGCTGTGAATTTCAAATTTTTATTGGTCTTAAATATTTTTTGGGAGAAATCCACAGAGTTCCGGAGTGGGGCAAGGGAGCTCATCTGGAAGCTCCAAGCGCTCATAGGAACCCACATTAGTGGCAGGGTATTAGCTTCCTCGAAAACTTCCTTCTCTCATAGGCATCCTAGTTGGCAGAGTCAGAGGAAGGAAATTCTTTGTCAACTATATCACAGAGTGGAAAGCCTTAGAATGGACAGATGCCCTAAGAAGCCCCACTGATATTCAAAACCTAGCTCGAGGGTGGCTTATGATTAAGTTTGAGAAGAAGGAGCACTTGGAATGGGTTTTAGAAAGGAACTGGAATTTTAGGAAGAGGCATGTCTTGTTCAGGAAATGGGTGCCGCTCTTTGACTCCCACAGGGAAAAAATCTAAGAATTTTCGATTTGGTTAAAGCTCCCAAGACTCCTAATACCCTTCTGGATGGACTAAGCTTTCCATTCAATTGAGAACACGTTGGGTCAATTCCTTGAAGCAAATCTATCATTCCAGCAGACCAAGGATCTGAGTGTGGCCATAATTTCGGTCAACCTAAATCCTAAAGAAGGATTAGCAGAGGAAATGCGACTTAAGTACAAGTAATTTGAATACACACAGACTCTGGACTATGAACACATGACTTTCTGATGCCATCGTTGCCATAAATATGGTCATATGGTAAAGGATTTCCTGCTTGGGCACCGAAGAAGAAGGAAGTAGAAAAGATTAAACCAATAGCCCTTGAGATCCTCGGTTAGAGAAGAGATTAGGGCATCATAGGGGGAGATGAGGGAAGGGGTTGATGGACCAGGTGCCAACATAGTTGGAACAACTCCTTCTGAACAACTAGCAAAACAATTCAGCCCTTTAGCTATGGAACAAGAACATGAGTGACCTCCAACATCTAATCCTCTCCTCGAAGCTGAACCCGCTGCAACTTCTCTGGAGGGTACGACTTTGGTCTCTTCTCCTTCCCTTTTCACCTCCATATGTACTTCTGTTTTTTATTATTCAAAGCCTGATCCTTCCAGGCCTCCACAAAAGGAATATTTGCAAATGCATGATGTCATAGAGTCCCTTGATAGTATCATTACATCAATCTCAACCCCCCAGTTGGATCCCTTCCCTGTGTCTGATATAGGATTGCCCCCTCCTCTGCCCTGTATACCTGAAAATCCTCCTTATAACTTAAGATCCCTGATGAAGAAACCTTGGAAATAGGAGGCCATAGGTGGATTGGAGCCTAACCCTATTTCGTTTGGTCCTAGAAAGGTGCTGGGTAGGAAATAAAACCTTTCCATGGCACAATTCAAGGCAAAAATTGACATTTCTAATGAGAAGAAACGTTCCCTTTCTGGGGTGCTTAGAGAAGTGCAAACCCCCACCCTAGGTTATCGATGATCATTATCTCTTACAATTGCAGGGGCTTTTCTATTCATCCCAAAAAATTAGCATTGAGGGAGTTGATGAAGTCCTACGATCTAGATGTCCTTATGCTTCAAGAAACCTTGGGGTTGAGGGATGAAGTGATTGGTAATTTGTCCAGGATGTTCATGGGATGGTTTTTCTAGGCTCTAGATGCCCGCAAAAGATCTGGGGCCTGGCGTTGGGCATTAAAACTGGGAGGTTGAAGGAAATATCTTCATGGGGCTTTGAAAATTCCCTGGCCATGGAAGTCTAATTAAATGAGCTCTGTCACCCTATCCTTCTGTTAATTTTTTATTGACCATGCTTGGATAGGGTGCGGTATTGGAACAACATTTTTTCCAAATCATGCTTGAATAGCTCAAATCTTATTCTGGGAGAAGACCTGAATTTTTCCCTAGGGATATCTGAATCCTAGGGTCCCTCAGCTCGTGCAGATCCTCTTATGGATTTTTTTCTCAATAAGATCACCTCCTCACATCTTGTGGATGCAAACCTGATCAATCCTAGACCCACTTAGAGGAATAGAAGAATGGGTGAGGATAGGGTGGAAAATAAGTTGGATCATTTTCTCCTTAATGAAGTCCTGGTGGTTAGATCCTCTGTTTTTAGGCACTGGGTTGGGGAAAGGGGTTTATCCAACCACTTGCCCATTCTTCTAGAGATTAAAGGCCCATAAGAGAAGCCAAGGCTTAAAGATGAATCCTTAAACTCCTTGTTTCATGCAACTTGGAGGAAAGAAAGGCCAAGGGAACTTGGCAATATGAGCTGGAATTTTATGAAGAATGTAAAGAAAATGAAAAAATATACCTTGGAATGGGAAAACGCAAAAAAAATAAAGGAGGAAGAACTATGAAAGATAAATGAAGAAATAGAATTTATTGAAAGCACGGAGGGGGGCAGATATGTCTCCATTGAATCAAGGGACAAAAGAAGGAGACTTGAAGCATCAAGGAAGAAAATTTTAATAGAGAGAGAGGAAAGTTGGCGCCTCAAAAGTAGGGCTATTTGGCTATTAGCTGGAGATGAGAATACAATTTTTTTCCAGAACTACGCCAAAGGAAGGAAAAATACTAATACAATTTGGGGAATGCAGACGAAGGAAAGAGTAACGACACGATCTTTTGAAGGTTTATCCTCCCTTGGAGTGAAACATTTCAAATATTTGTTCAGAGCCCCTGCAGAGGCATCCATTGCTGAAGTGATTAAGGTAGCACAGTTCTTCCCCAGATATATTGATGATGAAGGAAACGATAGTATAATGTAGCCTATCTCAAAGGAGTAAGTGGAGGGTATTCTCAAGTCAGTGGAGAAAGACAAGAGTCTAGGGTCAAATGGTTGGACGGTGGAATTATTCCAACACTTTTTTGAATTCTTGGTTGATGACCTGCTTGCGGAGGTGGAATAGTCAAGAAGATCAAGAACCATCTATCAACCCTTCAACTCTACTTTCCTTGCCCTCATTCCCAAAAAGGAGCAACCAGAGTCCTTTGATGTTTTTAGGCCAATCTCTCTTTGTTCATGCATATATAAAATCATTGCAAAGGTGATAGCTACCCACCTCAAGCCCTTTCTCTCTCGAAGTATCTCACTAGAACAATTCAACTTTCTAGACGAAAGAAAAATCCATGAGGTTGTGGGGGTGGCCCAAGAAACTCTTCACAGTCTAAAAAGAAGTAAAAAAAAGGAGCTATTGTTAAAATAGACCTCTCCAAGGCATATGAAATAATTAGTTGGATGTATCTCTAACTTCTCCTGACCCATCTCAGTTTCAGGAATGATTTCATCAATTGGGTGATGGGGTGCATCTCTTCTACAAGTATTGCTATTCTGATCAATGGGGCTTCTTCCAGTTTTTTCAATGTACAAAGATGACTTCATCAGGGATGCCCTCTCTCTCCCCTTCTATTTCTTTTGGCTGCAGAAGGACTCAGTCTGATGATTCATGATGCAAAAAGAAGGGGGGAACTAAAAGGCATTGAGGTGGATGTCAACATTTTTTTCACTCATCTGCTTTTTGTGGATGATATTCTTCTGTTTAGGAATGGTATTTTGGAATATTTTCGTCAATTAAAGGAGGTGTTGAATATTTTCTTAAAGGCTACATGCTTAAGTATAAATAGTCAGAAATCCACAATTATAACGGCAGGCCTTTCTAGAGCTGAAGTGGGCAGAATTCCAGAAGTGTTACAGTTTGAAGTAAAGACCCTGCAGGACATTTTCAAATACTCGGCTTTCCATCTAAAGTCAGACTCTTATCGTATCCAGGATTGGTACTGGCTTATTGCAAAAATTGAGTCAAGGATGAAACACTGGAATTTTAAATAGCTATCTCGTGTAGGGAGACTAGTGTTGATTAAATATGTAGCCATGGCCATTCTGGTGTATTGGGTTGCCCTCTGTTGGGTACCAAAAAGTATTCTCTCTTCAATTAATAAACTATGCAGTAGGTTCTTATGGACATGTTCAAAGGTGGAACATGTGATGCCTTGGGTGGCATGGGAGAAAATAGTGCGTCCAAAAGCTTGGGGAGGATGGGGAATCAAGGAGTTCCTCTTCTTCATGGCTTATCTGGCTGCAAAATTGGGATGGAGACTCATTACCCTGGAAAATCTCTGGATGAATGTCATAAGAAGGAAATAAATTGACCCAATGCCATTAAATGAATGGTTGCGCATGCCAAATAAGAAATTAAAAAACACATCAATTGTATAGAAATCTTCATTAGCTTTGGTCAAGATAATTGAACAGGGTCTAACCTGGCATGTTGGGGATGGTGCACAAGTAAGACTGAGCTGTGACCCATGGGTGGGATACTCTGGGAGATACACCCTATCCAGAGAACTAATAGAATATCTGGAACAAAGGGGCCTCAGAACTCTGAGCCATATTTCCCTACAAGGTTAGTAAACCATGTGGAGGCAAGCATGGATGATAGGGGAAGCCCTCCAACTCGAAAACAGGTGGATAGACGAGTGGCATGGGTTCATCAATGACCTTCAAAGCTCAAATATCAGAATCCAGAAGAGGCCAGATAATCTTAGATGGGTACATGCTCCAACGACTCTGTACTCCCCAAAATTTGGGTACAAATGGCTAATGTCTCAAAAAGGCTAGGGGGAGCTAGAGTGGTGGTTTAAATCGTTGTGGGAGCTAAAGGGACCGGAAAAAACTAAATTTTTCTTTTGGTGCATTCTTCAAAACAAAGTTCCCTCCTGGGACTTTCTTCAATGTAGGGGCAAGATTGGCCCTGGATGGTGCTCCCTATGCAAGGCTAGTCTTGAGTCAGTTCACCATCTCTTCCTTACATGCAAATTTAATATTAGGCTTTGGACTGAAACCCTTAGGCCACTTAAAATTACGCAAAAATGGGAAGGCAGTGATGTGCCATAGGTGTGGCAAAGATGGTGGAAAGCTTCTCCGAATGATAGGGTACGGAACCTCCCACTGATAGTTGCTTGGGGAACTTGGATAGCAAGAAACTTTGTCATCTTTCAGGACATTCTCTTTCTCGTTAACCTTTTAGCGGTGGAAGGAGTATCCATCTTTGAATATATTCCAATTTGGTCAGAATCCCATCAAACCAGAGTCATTCAACAGGAGAACATTAGGGGCGACATTCCGTGGGAATATTTCGATGGGGCATCTAACCCTCAAAATAGATGTGGAGTTGGCCTTTCCATTCATGTTCCCTCAGAGAAAATCCTCAAAGTGTTGGTTGGCCTTGGACATGGGACAAATAACTTCACAGAATTAAAAGCTCTTCACCTACTTCTATGTTTGATCTGAAAATGACCTGAGTTACTTATTTCAATTTCAGATATTCACTGTAGGGGCATTTACTGGATATGTCACCCTTAAAGAAAGGATGAGATCCAGAGGCTACCTGGCCCTCTACAAACTCTATGTATAGAAATTTATAGAGATTAACACTCAAGTTATTAAAATGCGGAATTTACCAAGATCTTTCCTAGTCCTTGTACAAAATTTGAATGGCAGTATTACTGAACAGTTATTATATGCATTAACTGTTTAGACATGAAATAATCTATGTATGTTTAGATTTAACAATTTCAAATCAATCACATAAGAAATACCATAAGAAAAAAGAATTTTGTGACGGATTTCATCCCTCCTGGACTACGTCTCTGGGTCCGCCTCAGAAATGTGTGTCCGTTGTATTCTTCAAGCCAAGAGAAATATGCTACAATGAATCATCATTTGCACTACTGATGTTACAGATATAGACCATCCCTTGAATAGGCTAACTGATACAAAATCTTTTCTTTCAACACTTAAGAAAATACATGGATGATTCGTACACTAAAACAAACTGAAGACTGAAGCTTTATGGACCTTTGAATTCAAGGTGGTTGAACAGAGCTTGGCACAATCAAAGTAGATCTCGTCGACCATCAACGTACTTTGATGCTGAAAATTATGCAAGTATAATGAGCTTTTCCTCCTTCATATAAACCTGCAAGAACCAAAACTCACTACCAAATTATGTGATATACAATTTAAGAGAGTTTACTTCATCTTGAAGTTGAATAAACTCTTTCTTCCTTTGCCACTCTCCTCTTTGAGGGCTCTCCTCCTTCTGAGGTCTCTCCTCTAAGGGTGACCTCTTTGCAAAGAAACATACTTTCCTTTATATATTAGGAGTACGTAATTTCATGGCTTCACAAAGCTGCCTTGAATCTCTGTATGTTGTAGTTAGCAATTTGTTTGAGATAATTTGGTGATGAGGTCTTCGTATCAAACCTCATTCATGAACCTATGGATAAGTTTCCATTACCATAGCACTGTATTTAAATTCAAATACCCATTTTAGACTTTGGATATATCAAACGGCTTACTAACTGAGCAAACAGTACAAACTGGGCAGAGTAATTAGATATGTGAACAGAGATCCTTTCAGGCGGTTACGGCATGATCTGCGGTCTTGACTATGGTGGTTTGGCTTAACAACTGACGGTTCCGCATACACCTGTCACATGGCACAGGTTCTAACATCTGGCAATATCTGGAACTTTGATACCAGGTTCCACTCGTCTTTTTCCATGCGGCTTGAAACCTGTCATAGTCACAAAATCCCGACAACTCATAACCTAGATCTGTTGCGGTCTTTACAACTCTGGTCACGCATTGTAACATTTCCGGTGTGGTTTAGAGTTTAACACTGTGGTTTTATATTAAATTTTTATTACAATAAAACTTATAACCTGAACTCTATTGCACTATGGTTTTATTACCATATCACCCGGACCCTTTGTGACTTGCCATAGGTTTTACAACATTACATCGAACCTTGTACCAGGACTTTACATCATGGGTTTCATACATGACAGTCAACTTTGGTTTAAAAGGTTTTTGACCAATCATCCTCTGAACCTTTAATAAGGTTTTTGGTAAGTTTTTAAACTAATATTCCAAACTTTAACATAGTCCAAATCCCTTACATAAGGTTTTTACAACATAGTATTAACCCAACCTTAATACTAAGACTTTATATCATGGGTTTCCTACCCATCATCTGAACCTTAATAAAAAAAGGTTTATGGTTTAAATATTTTGCTAGGAATTTTAAGTCCATAAGTTTATGAAACTTAGGAATAGGAATTTTAAGACCATAGACTTTATGCTAGGACTTTGATTGAAATTTAGTCCTAGGAATAGATTTAGGCCTTTACAACAAATTAAGTGTGTTTTCATTTGACACTTAGTGCTAGTCCTTAGGACTTAAATCTAGGACTTAGGATTTAAACTTAGTACTTTTTACCTTAGCATATTTTTTTATCCAATAAGGTTTACAAGGTGGACTACCGATATTTTGACCTTTACAGTTAAGACTTAGGACAAGTGTGATTACATAAGTCTTTTGACAAACTTATTTTTTTTGTCGCAGGTCAAATTGAAGATGTCTTGATTGGCGCTTTTGAAACATATTTGCTGGAGTAGAATCTGAAGTCGATGTTGATTGATGTCGAACATTTGAACTCACAAATTTGTTGACCATCTTGATCAATACCTAAATTATTACATAATCGATAATTACCAAATTCCAAATAACCATCTTGGTCGTTTGGGTAATTTTGATACAATTTTAATAATTCTAAAATTGGATCAATGTTGGCTCTCATCCCTTGAGATGAGAGATGTTCTGATTTTTTGGGACTCTATGAACATCATAAAGTGGTTTACTAGTTCACAAATATGGCTAAATTATAGTATGTCTCCTTTACTAGATGAGGTGATACATATAAAATCCTTTTTTAACTATATTAATGCTTGTCAAATTTACAGGGAATGGAAAAGTGAAGCAAACCTCCTATCTAAGGAGGGCGTTCGACAAGATATGGGTCATTGGGTAGCTTTTGAGGTAGATGGAGGACTGGTTTGATCTATCGAACAACCTCCTTTCGATCGATAGTTTCCAGTTGCTCCTATTTTTCTTTTTTCTATTATCTCAGATCAGCATGGAACTACTCAAAACTTTTGGTAAATTTAGAATTTTTGTTCATATTTCCTTTAGCATTGAACATATAAAAAACTGCCATGTCTCTGTTTTAGATTGTTTTCCTCTATGAGGAGATCCCGGAGACAGTTTTTTCCTCTTTTTTAGATACTGTGCGACTAAAGTCTGCAAAAACTAGATTAGTGTTTACCATCCAGTTTTTTTTTTATGATGTGAACAAATAGACTCAGTCTATTTTCATCCCTATTTCGGGCATACACTTTCCTATCACTAGGGAAGCCCGAGGACTGAAAGGAGACGTCATTTTTCATCATTTTGATAGGGCTAGGAGGATTGATGCTTCTTTCTCCTCATCAGCTGCAACTCCATTTTTCCCTTTTCTGTAAAAAAGGAAAAATGTATTTCTTTGAATGCTACATGAATATACTATGTAACTTTCTATATACTTAATAGATGGTTCAGTTTTTTTCTTTGGAAAAAAAAATGAGGTATTATTTATTGAAATTTAATTTAATGGTTTTTATTTTTATTTTTTTTAAAGGTTATCTTTTCATTGATAATTAGAAATATTGTATAAAATATAGGTGGGTGTTCATTGTTCGCTTATTGCAAGGGAAATCAGACTAACAACAAAACTTTAACTCATCAACACCATATCATTTTAAAGTTACAAAGAGATAAATCTTACTAGAGTTTGTACAAGTTAATGTAGGCCTAGGAAAATCGGTCTGAAGTGAAAATTTGATATGCATATCAAGTCCAACACTAAGATAAAGTTTTAGAAAAAACATAAACTGTAGACTAAGGGGAAGGCAAGGTTTCCACCTCAATGGGCTTGGTTGCTACCTTTACCTTAGAAATCAAGTCCAACCCAAGAGCCAAGCCTACCTCATTGTGTGCGGTGTGCGAGCCATCATTCTATGTATTCCAATTGGAGTTAAATTTTCTCGAGCACCACCAAAACTTTACCTGGAACCATGCATGATAATCCAATGGGACCCTACCAAGAAATGTCTTAAAATGATAATATAAATAATTAATTTTTTCTACCTCACATGTGCTTAATGTCTGACACCTAGTTGGTGAGTTCACCCATTAACTTTGTGTTTGAATGATGTTGGTGTTCAAGGCTCACTTCATCCTATATGTTAGATAGCTCGTGTTTCACTTTGGGTGGATTTTTGTTGTGATAGAGTTAAATAGAAGACTAGGTGCTAAAGCGAGCCCAATAACCACCTGTAAATCCTCGATGTCTACCACCTAGGCTACATCTCAGACATTGTTGCGTCATGGAAGTAGGTGGGTGAATCCTACCAATCCAAGACAATTTATCGAGGGTGTAATAAGATAGATTTGTGAAGGAAGAGTAAGAGATAGTTCCAATGAGAATCTACAAAGGAATAAGAGTCATGAAAAATGTGATGCTTGTATTCCTTCCAAACTAGTTTGTTGAGATTCAATAAGAAGATCCTAGTGAAAATTATGCACCTACACTAGGATGGAGCCTTGGGCTATTTTAGGTGGATGTCTATTTATAGATTCATGAGCAAATTCTATTTATAGATGAGGTATATTTATATATGTATGTGCAAGTACTATTTATAGATTGAATGTCTATTGATAGATGCATTTCGGCTATTATTATCCCTTAATATTAGTTGGACAATAAACAACAATCTATTCTCAATGCACTCTTGGAAATAGTTAATTGAAGTGGAAAATCAGTTAGCTATAGGAATTTCGAGTTGATTGGTTGGTTGGTGGGACATGCAAGTGGACTTAGTTGTAACTGAGTGATTCGAAGTTTTAACAGAGTTGGAAGTGTAGTTATGAGAGTTGTAAAGTAGTTTAACTTAGTTAAGTGAGTTAAACTCAATTGTGCTAGTTGTAATTGAAGATACACTAGTGAGAGATCAAGTGAATTAATTATTAATTAATTCACAATCAGTGATCTCATATGCAACTGAAGATTTACTAATATTAACTACATGCATGTCAGATCCATTGGAAACCTGGTTGAGATGTAGGTGAAAGGGACATTATGACTATCAGTTGTGACATTAGTGGGTGTTGGGGCCCTTGTTTTGAAAACTTGTTTTGAATATTTTGAATTTTGAATAAAGGACAGATTTTGGGTTGTGGAATGACACATGGTAGTCAAAACCAAGTTGCAACTACAGTAAGTCATGGAGTTATCAAGGTGGTGAAGAAGCAAGAGATAGCTGAAGACAGCAAAATCATAAGCGCAGACAGAGAAAAGATACAACAAAAGACAGAGAGCAGAACTCATAGATAACAAGAGAGAAGCCGGAAGCCGCCGAAGAAGAACACAAAAGGAACTAGCAGTTGCGATGGCGAGTGAATAAATAGCAGTCACCCAGCCGAAAGAAGAAACGAATGTGACAAGAGAGACGAATGCAGAGCGACTGAAGAGGATTGAGCAGAGGCTGCAAAGGGAATCCATTCCGAGCACGATATCTCTGTAGTTCCTAGGCTTCTCTTATCTATCTTTCTATCCCATAAGATGTATGTGACAGACTTGTAAAGATCTTGCTGTGGAAACGATGTAACTATGGATTTGGTTGAAGATTATTAATATACCTGAAGGTTACTATATGATATTATGAGTCACATGCATGCATAAGGTTTGTGATGCTTTAAAATTTTATTTGCTTAATACCTAGTCGATATTCTGAATGTTCTTGCGTATGTATGAAGTTGATGCAATCAATTATATGTTAATCATGAGTTGTGGATCCCTCCATCACCATTAATCTCTTCCCCCCCCTTGCATGCGGTCATGGCATGCCTCGGGTGAGACTCTCTGCTCTCCGGAGTAGGGTGATAATGCTGGCATGGTTCTAGACTGTTGCGGATACCCTTGCTGGCTCCAACCTCTGAACCTAGGTCTTGCCTGCGAGACCTGTTTCTTTGCCAAAAAATGGTTTCTTTGCCGGGACCCTACATGTTATGAGGGGAACTAGATCATGGTATCGAGGATCTTTGAAGGAGAAATACGGCGATGGTGGGATAACCATCTAGACCAGTTTGTTGCTCAGCAAGCGGAGTTGACGAATCAAAAGGAGGGGGTGCTCAAGGATCTTGTCCTTTTCTCGGATTCTGCCAGTGATACCTACGAGATCCTCTGGGGAAAATTCCCTAGTGACCTCTACAATTGGTTGTGGATATTGTAGATCAGGGTACCTAGGGATAGCTCACGGAGGATAAACCACAAGTGGGTGCACGGAGATCTGGTGGCCCTGCATCAGTTGGATACTGAGTTGACCCGCGCGGTGGATTTTTGGGTAGAGACCACTTTGGATGGATATATTGTGGAGTTCTCCGCAGAATGCTACCAATTCTTCTCAAAAGCTGAGGCCATATTTCGCTCTGGGATGAGAGGGAAACTGCTCAAGGATATTCCGCTCTGGATTAAGGCCCTGATGGTGGATGAAGGGCTGATGGAATTCCACAAATCGAGCATGGAGGCGTAAACCCCCAATGTTGGGGGAAGGGCTGAAGGGACATATTCTACGTTAAGTGTGAAGCGAGGGGAGTGGGGAGTGGATGCTGAGGCCGCAAGGAAGTTGAGGGAGCGACGTGCACATCGGAGGGCGCAAATTGCCGACAGGTGGCGAGAAAGGGTGATGCGGGAGTTGAAGCAATGGGAAGACAATAGGAAGAATAAGAAGGAGGCGCCTCAAAGGATAGGAAGTATGGACACATAGGCAGATACCCGGGAGAGGGAAGGGACCGCTGTGGGAGTGCGACGGGTGCATGGGAGCCCAGCTAGGAGAGAAAGGGAGATGACGACTGACGAAGACGATATAGGTGTGCAGCCCCAAGAAGGTTCCGATGGTGAATGGTACATCGTGATGCAGTGGTTGTTTCAAGAGTGATCGGCATTCATCTCTCCAGGCAGCCCTACTCCCCAGAATTTTCACGACAAGGATCCCTACCTTCCCTTGGTACTCTACAACCCTTTGAGTAATATTTTCGTTAAGTTCCAAGCATTAAGTCGATTGCACAGTAGTTCAGTGTCGCATGTTAGTAGCAGTGTTACTAGTAGTATTACAATTCCTAGTGGTATAGTCACACAACCAGGACCCAGAGGGTTTATTTTGGTCACCCCTTCGCAAGCAAACATGGCTGGGTCATTCACCCGGTATCCAGAATTCTCTGGCCAAGGCAATGATGATGTGGAGCAACACTGATATCTCTGCGAAACCATATGGAGGGCCTCGGAAGATGCCAGACGTAGGGAAGTTAATAGAGTTCCAAACCATGCTCAGAGAAAGGGCTTTGCGATGGTTCATCAAGTGGTATGAGGCCCATCTGAATCCAGTAATTGCTGACGTTAAGCAGGATTTTGTCTGCGAATTTAAGCTTCCCCAAAGAGACCAGCAGGGTCTATCCGAGCTCTGGGAGATTAAGCAGAAAGAAGGGGAGACTGCATGGGAGCTGATGCGCCGATTCAAGGACACGATCGGGAAACTCAGCTACCCAATCGACCCAAACCATCAGAGGGATTGGTTCATCAAGGCTCTGCTTCCCTTGACATGAACCCCCCCCACCCAGCAGAAGATTGACAACTTGCAGGATGCTTTGGAGCAGGCCATGAAGATAGAGACCATGGCGGGCTACCCTCAGGAATATCGGGGAGGGCCGGCCCCGCAGGAATTTTCCTTGGTAGGATTGCAACATCAGATCACCAGTCTGACTAAAAATCTCAAGGAGATGCAGCCGATGAGACCAGCCAAGTCGAACGTTTGGTGCACTCATTGCCTAGTCGAAGGCCACGTCACAACCGAGTGTCCCTGGTTTCATGGCACAGGTGTGGGACCCTCTGTCGCGGCAATCTAGGGGGGTCCACCTACGGGGGGTGGTGCGGAAATGAACCCGTAGGGGGTATACCAGCCGCAACAGCCTTATGTGGGGTTCCCACCTCAATCAAACCCAACCGCCACAGAATACTGTGAAATTTGTCAGATGATGGGCCATCAACCTCGGATGTGCCCAATTCTGCAAAAGTAATCCAACATCCCAAAAAATGCATACTGTGAGTTTTGTGCTTCCACGACTCACAACACTGAGCAGTGCAGGGCTCTCGACGCTTTAGCGGACTGGTTGGACTGACCCTCCTATAGGGTGAACAAGGCTTCTAGGGGCCGAGGAGGCAGTATGCGTGGCGGCCGCAGAGGGGGCCAGGGTCCACTGAAGTGCTACAACTGTGACCAGGAGGGTCACGTGGCCTGGGAATGTCCCCTTCCCCAATGCCCATGGTGTTCCCAGTGCTGCGTGAATGCCCATGCAACAGAGGACTGCCCAAAACTTATCAAGAGGTGGGAGGAACGGGCACGACAGAGGGCCACGAATTTGGTCAACTCCGAACCGCGGGGGACCGCGACTCAGGCCATGCAGAACGTAGCTATTGTGACGAGAGGTGGTAAGAAGACGGGGGAGGACGCTCGCGGAAAGGAGCCAGCACGAGTTGTCTGGAGAGCCTCCCCGAACCAGTTAATTAGGCCAGATTCACAAAAGAAGTACTTCCAGGAGGCGGTAGAGACATTTTCTCAGCTGAGAGAAGCCAAAGGCTTGGAGGTGCCCCTGCCGACAGATCCCGGTGAGCAAAGCACCATGGGAACCTTGATTGAGGAATGGATCCAGTTATTCCTCAAGATTGTTGATAGTGCTGCGATGCAGCAGCAGCTAAAGCGTACCTTGGAAGATGTACTATAGGGGAGTACAAGACCAGGGGAACCGGTGAACACAGCCCCCAAGTACGTCCAGCGGGTCAAGCGGAATAAGCGACGAATGGGAAAAGAGTTCCGGCTTAACACGCAGGTTGTGGGATTCCAGATCAGCGACACTATGCTTGACTTAGGATCTGACATCAATATCCTGCCGTAGAAGACATGGGAGGCTCTTGGCCAGCCACAGCTGACCTACTCGTCAATCCAGCTTAGAATGGCAAACCAATACTGTATTGTGCCGATTGGCGGACTCGAAGGTGTCGAGGTCGACATTGCAGGGGTGAAGAATTACACAAATTTTGAAGTTATTGATATTATGAGAGACAAGGATCCTTACCCTGCCTTGTTAGGCATTGATTGGGCTTTTGAGAATTACGCTATCATCGACCTCAAAAAGGAGCTAATGATCTTCGAAGATGGAGAGGTCCGAGTCACTCAACCTCTCGACCCGTATCAAGGCCCGAGATATACCGAAATGGTGGATAACCGGGAGGATGCTCAGATGTTGGACAACCTCTATCAGATGACAGTAGGGAAGCAGGAAGATTATATTAACCCGACCCCAACCGGCTCTGTCAGTTGGCGTAGTGTCCAGAACTCGGAGCTGGGATCAGAACTAGCATGGGAAGACTGGCAGCAGGGTGGGTATGAGACCAACATGCAGAGGTGTGCCAATATTTCCCAAGTTCATTGGATTGGCGCGGAGATCCGAGGGTACCCCACCCTGTCGAACATGCAAGCCATCAATACCTTTATTTAAAAGTAGAAGACACGGTACCAGAAGGAAGAAGGATACCACTTTTGGATGTAGCGCTGCAATCCACATCAACAAGGTGGTGCAAAAATCACCACAACAACCTGTCGCGGTGGAGTTGTGTGGCGGAGGCTTTGAGGGCACGGTTCAAAGAAGACGAAGGACCTTGCAGCAGGCACAGGTACCACGGGACTTCTGATCCAAAACACCACCTAAAAAACTGTGAGGAGCAGTGGCGAAGTATAGGGTACCCAGAGGAGTTGTGGGTACATCGGTTTGTCCACTCTTTAGATACCATTCCCCACGCGTGGTACTTAGAAGAAGAGCAGAAAAGAGGGACTAGCTCCTGGCTGGACGTCGCGAGAAAATTTGTGTGGTGTTTTTCCTTCGAAGGAGAGACCGAGCTGGTGTCCTGAGAATTACAAGCAATCAAGGGGGTATTGTTTCTCCGTGATTTGGGTACTGACGGGAGCACCTTAACATTACATCCTGACGACAGGCATGAGTTGGTTTGCCAGCGGATCGATGGCGATCTAGACGATGATGACCTGGAGGACCTAAGGCACCTGTACTTCAAAGAGAAGGAAGGCGAGTGAAGCATCAAAGATGAGCCAACCACTGCCGGCGTCCATCTGCTCCCACTGAAGACAAAGAAATTGAACATCGGTACGGAGGAGAAACCCAAACTGGCTGCGGTTGGAGATTACTGGGACGAGGAGATGGCAAAGGAAATTTTCAGCCTCCTCCAGGAATACGAAGACCTATTTCCTTCATCATTTGTAGATTTGAAGGGCATCAAAGGTGACCTTGAAGAAATGCATATTGTGCTGAAACCGGACGCCAGGCCCGTGAAACACCGACCCTATCAGTTGAACCCACAGATCAAAGAAAAGGTCAAGTTTGAGATCGATAAGATGTTGGCAGTAGGTCTAATCTTTCCGGTGGAAGAAGCAGAGTGGGTGAGTCCTATATTCATTCAGAATAAGAATGACAAGTCCGAAATTCGAGTCTGCGTCGACTACCGAAGTCTGAACAATGCTTGCATCCATGATCCATTTCCCACTCCTTTCAGTGACGAAGTATTGGATAATGTTGTGAGAAATGAAGCGTACTCCTTCACTGGTGGCTTTTCGAGTTGTCATCAGGTGTGCATTGTGGAAGAAGACAAGATGAAGATGACATTCACCATCGAGTGGGGATCGTTCGCATACCACGTGATGTCATTCAGGTTGAAGAATGCCCCGACCATGTTTTCCCAGATCATCATCACTGCTTTCCGGGAGTATATCCACAAGTTCCTAGAAGTCTACATGGACGATTGGACTGTCTACAGTTTGCTAAAGAAACACGCCACCCTGTTGCGTATCATGTTCGATCGGTGTCACCAGTTGCATATTTCCTTGAACTTGAAGAAATGCATTTTTGTAGTCCCTTTCGTCACGCTGTTAGGACACATGGTGTGCAAGAAAGAGGTCTGTGTTGACCCCGCCAAGGTAGCAGTGATCGTCCACATGGAAGCCCCTGAAATGGTGAAGAAGCTGCAGGGACTGCTACGGCACACAGGTTATTACCAATGGTTTATCCGAAATTATGCGAAGATCACTGCTCCCTTAGAAAAGCTCTTGCGGAAGTTAGAAGTGTTCCAGTGGATAGAGGAGTGTCGGATAGCCCTTGATGCTTTGAAGGAAAAACTGGCAATGGCGCCTATTCTGGTTCACTCGGATTGGGATAAGCAGTTCCACATGCATATTGATGCTTCCAGTATTGCACTTGGGGCTGTCTTGGCGCAACCAGGGGAGACGACAGTTGACCACCCGGTTTACTTCACCAGCTGCAAACTGTCTAATGCTGAGCGGAATTACACCACTACTGAGCGGGAGGCCCTTGAAATGGTGTATTCACTCTAGAAGTTCTGCCATTATCTTCTAGGAGGAAAATTCAAGTTCTTTACAGATCATTCTGCGTTAAAGTACCTGGTTAATAAGCCCATCTTGGAAGGACGGATCTGTCGGTGGTTCCTACTCTTCCAAGAATTTACATTCGAAGTGATTGTCAAGCCCGGGAGGTTGAACGTTGGACCCGATCATTTATCCCGGTTGGAAACAGGGGAGAACAATGGCTCTCTCGATGATCAGCTGCCGGATGCTGATCTTTTCCACGTCGAAGCCGTACCCGATTATTTGGCTGACATCGCCACTTATTTGACCATGGGGCAGTGCCCTCAGCACTACACCCTGCTTCAGAAGTGGCACCTGATCATTCGCACTGCCGAGTATCAACTGATAGCAGGGCAGCTATACAAATTTGGTCTTGATGAGGTTCTGCGCAGATGTATACTTGACAACGAGCGTGAAGCCGTAATGTGGGAATGCCACAGCGGCGTTGGAGGCGGGCATGTGGGGGCGAAACCCACTGCCAGGAAGGTGCTTCAAGCTGGCCTATGGTGGCCGACAGTCCACACCGATTGCAAGACCTTTGTGAAGAAATGCGATGTATGTCAGCAAACGGGGAGGCCATCTCATAGGGACAAGCTCCCGCTACACCTGGTGCATGTGTTGCGGTTGTTCGAGAAGTGGGTTGTTGACTTCGTCGGTCCCATAGCCCCGATAGCCCAGCATTCCAAGGCCTGGTACATCATTACCGCAACCAACTACCTCACCAGGTGAGCTGAGGCAGCAGCAGTACAGGACTGCACGGTGGATACAGCAACACGGTTCATCTTTGAACACATCATCAGCCAGTTTGGCTACCCGCGAATTATAACCAGTGATCAGGGTACGCATTTCATTAATGACACAATCAAATCGCTACTGGGCACATTCATGATCCAACATCACAAAAGCAACCCATACCACCCGTAGGCCAATCGTCCTGTTGAAGCATTCAATAAAATTCTTGAAATAGGCTTGACTAAGATCTGTAATGCCCAGCGCGACGATTGGGATGAGTGGCTACCAACTGCATTATGGGCCTACCAGACTACGGTGAAGCGCTTGACCAATCAGACACCATTCCAGCTGGTGTATGGCCGAGAAGTTGTGGTTCCCGCCGAGTTCACCGTACCGAGTCTTTTAATTTCCATAGCCCTCAAGTTCTTGGAAGAGGAGTCGCTACAGGAACGCCTCCACGAACTACAAGAACTGGACGAGGCTCGGTTTCTGGCCAAATTTCACCAGAAGATTCAGAAGGACAGGCAGAAAGAGTGGCACCACCGCCACATCAAGAACAAAACGTTCCAGGTTGGAGGAAAGGTTCTCTTATATGACAGCAAGTTTCAGAAGTTCCCAGGAAAACTGCAAATGCACTAGTTGGGACCTTACTTCATCATCGAGCTTAGAGATTCTGGAGCCGTTCGGTTGGCTTAGCTGGACGGTATTGTTTTACCTAGGTGGGTGAATGGCGCACGCCTGAAACCCTACCAAGAGTAAGTTTCTTTCACTTTTCATCAATAACTCTAGCAACCAAGAGCACCCGTAGAGTAGCGTAGCTGCATAACTCTCCCGCAGTCAGGATGAGCATAGGTAGTATTTTTTGTTCATGCATAGCTTGTCAATAACCGCTTTGTTTCGGGGACCTCACCGCAACCGACTGTGGTCGGGGAGGGGTTTGTCCAACGTGTCATCCCTGTAGGATTAATAAACGTGTCAATGTCAGTCCAGGTCATTTTAATCAGTACTTGTGTTAGTCTATAGGATCGTCTAGATTTGCACCATAAATTACCATAATTGGAAGTAACCTTGCCATAATCATTTTTCCATCATCCGCAGTAACCTCAGCCGTCGCGTCCGCCCATTTCCCCATGCCACCGTTAGAAACTGTCAGAATACACATTGGCATGTGATTGATCGCACGATTATCGTTGAGAAGAATGCCAGCAAGAATTAACTCGTTATGGGGTCTCATAAACTTCACTCATGCCAAGTAAATACATAACTTGCATGGAAAAAAGCACGAGAATGTTGGAGCAGTTAGACTTAGCAATTGAAGTAGCACCAGAGTAGCAAAAGTATCCAGGCCCACAACACCACGAGAAGATGTCGAGACAAATTCTGCAAGTTTATCAGCGCCGAGAAAAAATTTCGAAAGCCCTCCCAGCTGTCCTAGAACCAGAGCTCAACAACAAAATTCACAAGACAGAGTCCCTTGTCGGGAAATACGATAATGCGGCCCTCATAGATGCAGACCTCTCGGACTCTATTGAGTTCCCGGCACTCAATTGGCAGGTGTATATGGAACATTTCTTCACAACATCCGGGCACTTAGCAAACAGAATTTTACCAGAGTTCTGGGGCCTCCAACAATCTTCTCTTCTGAACTTAAGAAATCTTCCAGTATTTGGGACCACAGGACTGGCTATGCAGTGCACTAGTTTCCTACTCAGCTGCATCCAGAATGGGTCCTTGTGGCTGAATAAGGAAATTCCCATTCATGCTGAGGATATCCATCGTCTTACAGGGCTTTCATAGAATGGCGCGGATGTCTCGACTACCTATCAAACCACTTCCAAGCGAGTACGAAAATCAGGAGACGCAGACTTGTATGTCAAATATGGCACCCGACGGGGAGGCAAGGGAGCCAAGATGGAGCTTATCAATAAGCCTGAGATTAAATTCCCCTGCTACCTCATTGATAGCAAGACAATGAGGCACTACACAAAGGGCAAATGCACCCTGGATACTATCTCCATTTCAGAGCACTGCGTTTAGGGCACCAAGCTGAACTGGTGCTCCTTCCTGTTGAAGGAACTGTTTGATGCATGCGAAGAAAACTACAAGCACGCTACAAGCTTCATTTATGGATATTTGATAGTTGCATTTGTCATGTGGAAATGGCACACTCTCCTTGTCAGGTTACCAGTGGAAATTCCAGAGGGCCAGCCTCTAGCGATGAAGTTCGTTCCATGGAAGGTGTCGGTTGATCCTAGCACCAAAAAAGTGAATGTAGAGGCATTACGGACCTGGTATGGTTTAATGACGGACGTGGTAACCAGCCAGCAAAGGGTGCCTAGGAACCTGTTAGATGAGTACAGCGAGCAAGTGTGGTTCGGGGTCAGTCATAGGCATACTTACCTCCGACCTACTTGCATGCCGGAGGACACTTTTCGCATGAAGCCGCTGAAATTCCAGCTTGAAGATATCGCCTTCCACAATGAATTCTGTTCGTGGCCGGGGGTCGTGATGGAAATCCACAACGGGTTACCCAGGTACAACTTTGATCAAATGTTATTGCAGCAACAGCCTGCCGAGACGGATGTAGAGGCGACCCCACAGGAACTCCCTGTGCCACTCGTCCCCCTTGTCTGCCACTTAAACACTCAGGTACATATTTTTAATGCAGCGACCAAGGTCATTTCAAGCGATGCCACTCCTTTCCCTTTACTTTCCGAGTTCCAGCTTTCTCACTCTACATCGCAAATCCCACAACTCCTCTCACCTCCCCCATCCCTACTATTCTATTTACTTCTTCAAGCCCAATCATAACCCCGATGGGAGAGAAGAGCAAGACTACAGATCAATTAGAAGCGCCTCAGGCCAAGCAGGCCCGCACCACCGAAGCGAATCCGGTGGTGGACCTCACTGAGGATGATCCACCACTGCCACCGAGTATAGGGGTGCTGATACAGGAAGAACCACTCATTGACCCCTCAGAGTTTATCAATATTCGACTTCCACCTCCACCCACCATTCCACCTCCACCTACCACTTCATCTGCTCCATCTAATTCATTCGCTATCATGTCCGACCCAATCATCCAAGAAATACTTGGTGGGGACCACGAGGCCGAAGTTGAATCCATTACTACAGCAGTAGTACCACCAGTCGACCCCGCTGGAGAACCCCAAGTTTCCTTGTCTGATATAATTACCCAAATGGCACAAATTGTTACCGACTCAGCTGGGGCTCAACCTGAGTCTACTATACCTCCACAGGTTGGCAATACAGATCAGCAGGAGCGACCAGACTTGAATATGGCTGACTCAGTGCACCAACAGACCCCGCCGCCATCCCCTCCAGGGCATTCTAATCGATCAGTTGCCAGTGGGAAACCCTTGCAGGAAAGGAGGCTGGACCAAGGCACTTTGGGGATTGCCAATTTAGAAACATGGGGTACAACTCAACTGTACTTATTTATCCAGAGGGTGGCCCAACAAGCCAAACAGCTTCATTTTGAACTACAGCAAAGGTGAGACGAGCAACAGCAGCAGATTGCAACGCTTACTGAACAGCGCGACCAACTCACAACCACACAGGGGCAGTTGCAAGGGCAGATAGAACAAGTCGCCACGGTGTTTTCAGCGGTATGGCCAGCGGTCGAGGCTCATTATACTCAGCTGCCTGCAAATTCGTCAGAGACAAGTATCGTAGAACAAGCCCTCCACCTCCGGATCACACTCAATGGCCTCCACAAGGAAAATATGGAGCTTCACCAGCGTTAGCAGCCCGACCAGCGCTGCCCAATCCAGAGGTAGTTTATATAGCACAAATTGCTGAAAAGTAGGGCCAGGTCCCCCAGATGCAAGAAACTCTCAACTCTGCAGCACGTGATGCTTAAGACCTCCTGAAGGGTATTCAGGAGTGCTCAATGGCTCTGACCGTCAAAACACAGCCAATCTCCATAGAACTGTAGCAAATTTCAAGGGAAATCCAAGAGGCCACGGACCTCGCGCGGTTGGACCAACTATACACCCAGGCGGATGCTCTAGAGGTGCATATTTAGCAAACAGAGGCCAACTCAACAATGGCCAAATAGGTAATTCATGAGCTCTGCCTGCCCCTCCAACGCAGTGCCAGGACAATGCAACAACTAGCCGCTAAGGCCGAAACACAAATTGGCACGGTGTTCGGGATTGTACCAGCACATGTAGAGTAGGTAGTTGTCACTAAGATTACCGCAGAAATAGATTCATTGGTGCAGGGGTGGCAACAAGCTGTATCGACCTTCCATGAGCTTAAGGCTACAACATTCAACAAAGTCCCAGAGTTGGGGCCCTTGTTTGGACAACAGGCTGAAGGCGCATAGCGAAAATAGGGCATAGAGTCTAGCGAGGCGATGGAGATAGAAAAAGTGATTTGTGATTGACTCGGGGACGAGTCAAGAAACTGTGGTCGGAGCCTGTTCGGGCCCTGGTTTTGAAAACTTGTTTTTAATATTTTGAATTTTGAATAAAGGATAGATTTTGGGTTGCGGAACGACACATGGCAGTCGCAACCAAGTCGTAACTACAGTAAGTCATGGAGCTATCAAGGTGGTGAAGAAGTAAGAGATAGCTGAAGGAAGAAAAAGCATAAGCGCAGATGGAGAAAAGATACAGCGGAAGACAGAGAGCAGAACTCATAGATAACAAGAGAGAAGCCGGAAGCCGCCGAAGAAGAACACAAAAGGAACTAGCAGTTACGATGGCGGGTGAATAAATAGCAGTCACTCGGCCGAAAGAAGAAACGAATGTGACAGGAGAGACGAATGCAGAGTGACTAAAGAGGATTGAGAAGAGGGTGTAGAGGGAATCCATTCCGAGCATGATATCTCTGTAGTTCCTAGGCTTCTCTTATCTATATTTCTGTCCTATAAGATGTCTGTGACATACTTGTAAAGATCTTGTTGTGGAAACGATGTAAATATGGATTTGGTTGAAGATTATTAATATACCTGCAGGTTACTGTCTGATCTTATGAGTCACATGCATGCATGAGGTATGTGATGCTTTAAAATTTTATTTGCTTAATACCTAGTTGATATTCTGAATGTTCTTGCATATGTATAATGTTGATGCAATCAATTCTATGTTAATCATGAGTTGCGGATCCCTCCATCACCATTGATCTCTTCCCCCCCCTTGCATGCGGTCACGACATGCCTCGGGTGAGACTCTCTACTCTCCGGAGTAGGGTGATAATGCCGGCGTGGTTCTAGACTACTGTGGATACCCTTGTTGGCTCCAAACTCTGAACCTGGGTCTTGCCTGCAAGACCTATTTCTTCGCCAACAGTGGGTGCACACATGAAACCACACACACATTTGATGTGCCCATGAGGATTGCATAGTCAAGACAAGAAGGATTCCATTCATTCAGGGATTGCTATCATCTAGGATTACGCAGTGGAGGCAGGTTGTCTGGAGGCAGTAAATTGGCTAAAGAACTTGCTACTTTTTGTATGACATTGTGAGACAATTGTATAATGTACTGAGAGCTCTTGGATTGGAGCTTTGTATGATATTGTTTCATGATCCATGATATATACATAATATATGATGGTGGGGGTTTTAGCTTTATGCTTTTCCGGTAAATTATCTGTGTTATGTGTGATTGATCTTTCTTCATGATATTGCTATTGGCGATTGTGTTTTAAATTTTGCAAAGAAATTGTAGAAGCGATTTTGTATTTAATAGTGGCATATAATTTTTAGATCAGGAGATCCAGGGAATACATATTTTGTATTAAATTTCTACATGATATCATAGCATAGGAGATTTCAATTTTGAAGCAGGAGATGATTTTGTTGGTGGAAAGAATTCGAATTTGTAGAAATATTTTCTTGGTGCTATAGTTGAGTTAACATTGAAATGTATTTCAATGGCTTGTAGCTAGAGTATGCACTCAAGGGAAACTCGAATTACATTTCTTGGAAGGATAGGATGCAGGTGGTGCTCGAAGATAATGGCTTGAAGGAATTCATTGATAATGATGTTCCTAAGCCCACTTCGACAGATGTTGCATTACTTGATGCATGGAAAAAGAAAGTGGCAAAGGCGAGGAGGATTTTGGAAGGAGAAAGAGACCACATTGTCTCAAGCCTTCATGGGAAAGCCACACCATATGCTATGTGGAAGGCTTTGACAGATCTTTTCCAAAGCAGCAGCAACCATAGGAAATTGTCGCTCAAAGATAAACTGAGGAAGATCAAGATGGAAAAGGGCAACAATAGGGGCACGAAGTTTGTCCAATGTCAGGATGAACATGCAAGTGTGGGAGTAACTGTTGCTAATGATGATTTGGTGAGCTTGGCTCTCTTGGGACTTCCTAAGAGTTGGCACAGTTATGAAGACTCTATCAACGGACGAGAAAAATTTCCACATTGGGAACGACTGTGGTCGGATCTGGTGCAGGAAGAGTTCAGGAAGAACACCAGAGATGGCTTTTCATCAAAGCATGATGATGAAGAGGATTTTGCTCTGGATGCCAAGGCGAAGAACTGGAAGGGGAATAAATTCTATTCTAAATCTAAGTCTAAAGGCAAGAATTTGGATATGTCCAAGGTGAAGTGTTTTCACAGTCACGAACATGGGCATATTGCTACTAACTTTCCACAAAAGAAGAAGAACAAGAAGGTTGTTGGAGTTGTAGCTGGTGAGGCCCTTGTTTTGCAATTTGAACTTGAATTCTCCTTGATCGCATGCATGGTGTCAAGTGCATTGGGATCGGTGTGGTATTTGGATAGTGGCACTTCATTTCACATGACAGGAGACAAGGATTTTTTCAGTGACTTGGAGGAGAAATATCTCCAGATGCATATAGAGATGGGCAACGATGGACGATACAGTGCAACTGCCATTGGTACCATTACCTTCAGAGGGAGTCAGGTAAACCATTTCAATTGAAATATGTTATGCATGTTCCAGGTTTGAAGAAAAATTTGGTTTGAGTCGCAATGTTGGAGGACAGAGGCTATGATGTTGTTTTTAGTGATGGAAAATATTTCCTGTTACATAAAACAACAGGTCAAGCCAAGAGGAGGGATTCGAGTTAAGAATCTCTACAAGTTGGAGGTAGATGGTTGTGCTGCCATGGTGGGGAAGGAAGAAAAAGTGGTGAGCCGAGATGACGGCGAATTATGGCATAAGCGATTGGGCCATCTTCATCATGAAGCCTTGAAATTCATGCAACAAATATCTACTGGAATTCCAATGGGAACATTTTCTCAGTTAGATCAGTGCAAGGGTTGCACCATGGGGAAGTATGTAAAGTCCACCTTTCATGAAAAGAAGAACCATGCTTTGGAGATCCTTGAGAGAGTTCACACAGATGTGCGTGAACCATTCTAGGTTGTTTCAACAGCAAAACATAAGTATTATGTTATTTTTGTTGATGAATTTTCTCGTAAATTCTGGATCTTATTCATGCGGAAGAAGGATCAAACATTCTCAAATTTCTGTGAGTTTAAGGCATTGGTGGAGAAAGAGTCGGGGAAGAAAGTGAAGGATTTAAGGAGACATAATGGTGGAGAATACATCTCCAATGAATTCAAAGACTTCATCAGCAAAGAAGGAATTAAAAGAGAAATCATAGTGCATCATAACCCAAAACAAAATGGGGTTGCAGAGAGGAAGAACAAAACGATAGTGGGTGTAGCACGAGAAATGTTTCATGATCATGGCTTGCTAATGCATTTGTGGGTGAAAGCTTGCAACACTGCAACTTATGTGAAAAACCATTGTCCTCATAGAGTACTTGGCATGAGTACACCTGATGAATCTTTCACTGGTAAGAAACTGGATGTTTCACACTTCAAGATTTTTGGCTCATCTATTTATATGCATGTGACCAAGAATGCCAGGAAGAAGCTGGATACAACTACTGAAGTTGGGATATTTGTGGTGTACACTGAAACACCCCATAATTATCATGTGTATTTGCATAACAATAAGATGACTGTTATGCGACAGGATATAAAATTCGATGATGGGAAATCCATGCAGTTGTCGCTTGAGAGGGAGCTAGACTTGCATGCGGAGGAGGAACTGTTGGTTACCAAAGATGAGTCTCTAGATGTGGATCAGCCACATGAGGAGGTTCATGGAGTGGAGGAGTCCACTCACACAGAGCCAACCATCAGAACTGGTATAAGGCATACCATAGAAGCTGAAAGGCTAAGACTTGATGCTACGCAGAATGTAGAAGCCCCTACTTCATAGCACAGACAAAGACAGTCTCTCGACTGTTTTACTAGATACATGGATCTCATGAGAAAATTTATTGTGATTGAGCCACCTTCCTTTCAGGAAGTAGTGCAGGAGGCCACATGGGTAGATGAAATGGTGGAGGAGTATGACTCCATTTTCAAAAACAGTGCTTGGGAAATTGTTCCAAGGTCGATTAATAAATCAATGGTAAGTTCGAGATGGATCTATAAGGCAAAGAAAGTTGTTGATGGGAGTGTTGAGAAATACAAGGCCAGATTTGTGGCCCACGGCTTCTCACAGATCGAGGGGATAGATTATGAAGAAAATTTTTCACTTGTCACAAGGTATTCTTCCATAAGGACCATCCTTGCTCTCTCAGCACAGATGGGCCAGTGCATTCATCATATGGATGTGAAGACTACGTTTCTCAATGGGATCATTGAGGAAAAGGTGTACATAGAGCAACCTAAATGATTTGAGATCTTTAGAAGCGAGTCGCATGTGTGCCGACTCAAAAGAGTGTTGTATGGGTTGAAGCAAGCACCCTGTGCTTGGTACACTCAGATATACAGCTATCATCAGACTTGGCTTCACCAAAAGTGATGTGGATGAAAACCTATACCAAATTGTGGTGGAGGGTAAGCTTTTAATCATTTTTCTTTATGTTGATAATTTAATATTGATTGGTGATGAGCAATGGATACACTCATGCAAGGAGGACCTTTCAAAGGAGTTTGAGATGAAGGATATGGGCCTCCATCATTATTTCCTTGGATTGGAAATATTGCAGCGAGATGTTGAACTTTTTGTGTCTCAAGGCAAGCATGCAAGGGAGATACTAGGTAAGTTTCACATGGAGGGTTGCAAACCCATGGATACTCCTCTTCCAGGAAACTAGAGGAAAGAGGATCCTACATCTGGAGAGGTAGTGGATGCTACTTTCTATCGACAATTAGTGGGTTTGCTAATGTATCTAGTGAAAATGAGACCAGACATTTTCTATTTGGTTAACTAGCTAATTCAAGTGATGGTTAAGCCTACCAAGATCTTTTGGAAGGCAGGCAAGCATGTCTTGAGATACCTGAGGGGCACAAATAAGTATGGTTAATGGTACAGACAGATGGATGAGGTGAAGCCACATGGCTTCACAGATGCAGATTGGTCAGGAAACACATCGAACAAAAAGAGCACATCAGGGGGGATCTTTAGCATTGGATCTACAATTGTTTCTTGGTACAACAACAAGAAGAGATATGTGGCACTCAGTCCATCGGAAGTGGAATACATGGCAGCGAGTCAAGCTGCATGTGAGGCTATCTGGATGAGAAAGATCTTGGTTGGTTTTTTTGGTTCTCATCTAGATCCGACAGTGATTCATTGCGATAATCAGAGTTACATTAAACTCTCGATTAATATTGTGTTTCATGATAGATCTAAGCATATAGATATCTAGTATCATCATATCATAGATTGTGTGTAAAGGAAGATCACGTATCTTCCATACATTCCTACAGAAGATCAGGATGCAGATATTATGACAAAGGTGCTCACCAGGAGAAAATTCGAATACCATAGAGACAGGAACGGGGTGAAGGATAATCCCTTTCTTGTTGAGAGGGAGTGTTGAGATTCAACAAGAAGATCCTAGTGAAAATTATGCACATGCACTAGGATGGAGCCTCAGACTATTTTTAGGTGGATGTCTATTTATAGATGCATGAAAAAATTCTATTTATAGATGAGGTCTATTTATATATGTATGTGCAAGTTATATTTATATATTTCATGTCTATTTATAGATGCATGTCGACTATTATTATCCCTTAATATTAGTTGGACAATAAACAATAATCTATTCTCAATGAGAACTTGGAAATAGTTAACTAAAATGGAAAATCAATTAGCTATAGGAATTTCAAGTTGAGTGGTTGGTTGGTGGGACATGCAAGTGGACTTAGTTGTAACTGAGAGATACGAATTTGTAACAAAGTTGGAAGTGTAGTTATGAGAGTTGTAAAGTAATTTAACTTAGTTAAGTAAGTTAAACTCAGTTGTGCTAGTTGTGACTGAAGATACACTAGTAAGAGATCAAGTGAATTAATTATTAATTAATTCATAATAATTGGTCTCACATGCAACAGAAGATTTACTACTATTAACTCCATGCATGTCAGATCTAGTGGATACCCACTTGAGATGTAGGTGAAAGGGACAAAATGACTATCAATAGTGAAATTAGTGGGTGCACACATGCAAACACATACACATTGGATAGGATTGCACAGTCAAGGCAAGCAGGATTCCATTCATTCATGAATTGCTATCAGCTGGAATTTCACAGTGGAGGCAAGTTGTCTGGAGGCAATAAATTGGCTAAGGAACTTGCCAATTTTTGTATGACAGTGTGAGACATTTGTATGATGTACTGAGAGCTCTTAGATTGGAGATTTGTATGAGATTGTTTCATGATCCATGATATATACATAATATATGATAATGGTGTTTTTATCTTTATACTTTCCTAGTAAATTATTTTTGTTATGTGTGATTGATCTTTCTTCATGATATTTTTATTGGTGATTGTGTTTTAAATTCTGCAAAGATTTTGTAGAAACGATTTTGTATTTAACAGTGGCATATAATTTTTAGATCAAAAGAATTCAGGAAATACATATTTTGTATTAAATTTCTACATAGTTAGAGAAGAAAGCTAGGGAACAAATGCCAAGCACAATTGAGAATCAAATTGTTAAACATGATCGATCTCCATTAGGTGATAGAATTGAAAAAAATGGCATGAACACAATCTGATTTTCAAGAAAGTGTGTTTGATCAAAGCCATAGAGTGTTGGTAAATGGATAGAGATTAAATAGCTTCTCCATGTATTCCAAGCTATTGTGACATAAAAATAAAAGCGGCATGCCCTCAAAGGATCTTTTGATTAATTTATCCCAGGTTAGCATCCTTTTGTGAGCCAAAATCCATAGAATATGCACTACCTTAGGCCATATGTTTTGATTCCAAATATTACTCCAAGTTTCCAACTTGAGGATCTGATCATGGTTAGATTCCAAGTTATAGGCTTCTTTTATAGAGGAGGTACCTTTTGGGATGTAACACCACCTTAGCTTGTTGGGGTCTTCTATGATCAAAATTTTACATTGTTGAAGGGATTCTGAGAGTAGATTCCAATCCTCATTATCTATTAATGGCCCCTAAATAATTCTCAATTTCTCCATCATGCTTCTTCTGAAGCTCTATGTGAATAGTCTACCATAAGGCAATGGAATTTAGAGATCATTCTTTCGCATGTATCTGGGAATCCCTCCAAAATGGATAGCTCGAGAAATTGATGTTATGAATCATTACAAAATAATGTTGTTTGACCATTTTTTACTTCCCAAATATAATGGTCCTAAACCAAATTCTTTCCTCTAAAATTTAGGTTCCAACTCAAGGATCCTTTTGGGAATTATTGTAACATAACCCCTACTATCCCTATCCCATACTAAACATAGAAGGAGGTGATTACTATGATGACCCAACCTCCAAGGTTCAATGATAGAAATGGGGTCATGAGATTTTTCAATTTTCAACTTCTTCAAAAAATTAAACCAATAGCATTGTTGTGTTTGTCTTTTTGAGATACTTCCAATGATATAAAATTTAACACAATCTGACTTACTGATCAAGTTATATCACCATTTAAAATTAGGCCCATTTAATCGTGCCACATCACCACTAGCTCCCATGTGGCACCTACGTGAAGTTCTTCTTGGAACCTATATGGCTGATATGCCACCATGGAAGAGTCCTCGTAGAATAAGTGCACCCTCTGCATAGTCAGAAGTCAGCCTACTCAGAAAAAAACAAAACACATCAACTCAATTGGAGTCCCGAACTCGACCTTGTTGACCCAACTCAACTACACTATCTACCTGACTTGCTCACTGAAACTCGACCAAAGTGACCCCTAACTAGTGGGTCCTGCTCTGACTAGCTTGGTTCATTTCATTTGGTCGGGCGCGAACTCACCCTAAAATTCAACTCACCTAACCCCTAACCTAGCGAGTCCCACCAACGAACTCCACATATGTGGTAATATTTTTTACTTAGTAAGATTCGAGCAAGCTGGCTCGAACCTTTCATGTTTAGATTTACTGAAAGATAATCAAACATGCTTTCATAAATACCAAGGATTAGACTCATATATATTGCATATTTTTCTTGTTCACTTTAATCATTCAAGTCATATATCGTTGTGCTCACGCTACCAACTACATGATGTTAAAGCATACATAACCTTATTCCAAAAATTCATTGAGGTAATAATAATGACTCAGGCCATTATACTGCTTAATAAAATGCATAGAGACGTGCATATAAGTGCACTTCAACAACTCACAAGGAACTTAACCATCTCCAAATAATGAAATAAATATGCATTCCTTTCAAACCACCACAACTCACATACACAGAGCATATAATGGAATTAACAACAATTTGTGCGAACACATTATATGCATCAATTTAATGGAATAAGCACATAGATTCACCTATCTCTTATACTCAGGCCATATACTTATCTCTTGACATAGCACGATTATTAAAGATCAATCAAAGACAAACCCACTAATTGACTTATCTTGACTAGACAAGACTAGTAGAAGTGACTCAACCAGTTGACTACCTTGATTGGATGAGATCAGTCGAATCAACTTGACCTAGTCAACTTATCTAAACTAGACAATAACATTTGAACAAATTAAACCAATTGACTTACCTCGATCAGATAAGACAATACTAGTGGAGATAATCCCAACTACTAAAATTGGCTTGACTCGACATATCATTCAAAACATTTATCTAGCCTGACAATCAAATTGAACAATGCTCTCCAACCATAAAACAATTAACCATTCCTCATCATTTGTGTAGAGGTTAGCATTATATATTTACCCCAAAGTCTAAATTCATTATCATAACACATGCATTAAATAAATACAAGTATTTAACCCATCCTCAAAGAATACACAGGAAGCCAACATTCTCAATCTTATAGGAAACAAACATCTCATGCATACAAATGGTATTCAAAATATCCCAATAGATATTCATATATCATTATTTGGCACATAAGGCATAAATAACACTTAAATTATAATGAAATGTCTCGCAAATGATATTGGGACTCTAACTCTCCACCTAAACTTAAATAAGTTGCAACCAAATATTTCGTGTAGTTGTCACCCCCGAAGGAGTGGTTTTAGTGTAGAAAACCGACAATATCAACTAAAAAATGTGTTCCAAGGCTACATCGCATTCACCCACTAACTATAAAATTAATCAAATAAATACAATGAACCACTTCACTTGCATACATGCATCATATACTCAAGAAATTAAACCAATATCATCAGGTGAAACAACGTGTTTGATGTCTACACTGCCTTAACCCACCAAATATTCAAAATTTTCATAGAAGGCAGGAAACACTTCCTTTTATATAGAGTGAATTATAATATGACGTCCCAAAATCTTTGGGGATTAGACACAGAGAGTCTCAATTAAGATGTGGAGAGAGATATATATAATTAATAATAATGATATTTTATCAGTTGTGTTACCTCTGAAGGAAAAAGAGTGCACTCTCCAGCAAATTATTAGTGGAAATTCCACTTGTTTTCTTAGCCCAACCTCATGGAACTACCATATGGTGTTATAAGGCACTAGCCCTGGGTATAAATTTTCAGCCAACATAGTCTCCAATTGATTTATCGACTATGTAAGGCACAACCACTACTCATTGATTATCAACCAGTAAGACTTTTTGGTTTTTTAGATTTAATATCAACTCAGCTCACTCTGTGATTATCAGCTAGCAAGCCTCACTGGTTTATCAGTTTTTTTATCATCATATCTTCTCTATAATTATCAACTAGAAAACCTTATGGGTTTCTCAATTATTCTATCGTTAGAGCTTCTAGCTTATTTTCAACCAGTAAGCCTCATAGGTTTCTTAGTTGTGCTATCATCAAAGATTCTCTTCTCTCTGAATTCTCTTAGTCCTCATATCCTCCTCTTCGATCTCAACGAATAAGCTTCATCACCAAGATCCATTGACCCATTTTCATATATCACCTCAACTAAATCTAAAACATCATTTACACTTCCCATTTCCCTTATGAAATTACATACTTGGTTATATCTTCAAAATCTTTGTGCATAAATTTTCATCTTGAACAATGCCTCCACTCTTTATACACTTTCCACCCCGCATAGAGTCCTTCCCTCATTACTTTCATACTTAGCTATTTTTTCAAGTGTGCGGGAGACTCCACACAACCATCCCTTCACACATTCTATTCCTTGAACAATTTTTCTTCCGAAAATAATATCCATATGTACTTTCATTTCTCGACACATACAAAGTTTCGCACCATGATATCATATATCATATGAACTTTTTTTCTCCTCTTTTGATCTATACTTAGTGAAAAGTCATGAAAATATTTTCTTTCTCCTTTCGAGTGTAATTGAAAGACTATTTAAGAAATTATGATATTCAAGGTGGAAAGGTGGCAATATGGAGTTACAAAAATCAAATATTCCATTACTCCATGAAATACATGCCAAATTTATTGACTCCTCATTATGATTCTCACATGACCTAATGAAGGTGGTACATGATGAAGAGATACATTAGTAAATGGTACCCATAAATTGAGCTTGTAAACAACTAATAACTCTATAAAATTACACTTTACCTATCACATTTACTATAAATCAATTGGAATAATATAGTAACATGGTGCATAAAATAAAGGTGGAGTATTTTTGTGGGGATACAACTAATTCACTCACTCAACAAGATAATAATTTCCATTGGTTGTCAGCACATCAGTGGTATTTGGATTTAAAATTCGACCAAAAGCTTAATAGTATAATTTGGTCTATAAGCCTTACTAATGTTGGATGTGTTCTTGAAGTCTTTGATTTTAGAGAACTTATTTCTTCACGTTCCCATTTATTTTACCCTAAGGCCGTGACTATCAAAGTTCATTTGTAAGGAAATAATTCAATACTTTGACTCTAAAATCCTTCAAAAATATGTTGAAGCTACTTGACCAAAACAAGAAACTCAAGCTTCCTGATGTTTATGCTTTCCTTTATTCTTAGGGTGGCAGAGTGAATGTAATTTAATAATTCATGGTTTAGTATGTGCATATGTCAACCAACCTTTCTTATATCAAGATATCAGTGCTAGTAGAGCTCTATAGGGATTTTTCTGGGTTTTTTTCTCATATTATGGGATGTGATTCAACATCTCAAATACCCAAGTTACTCCTATACAATTTGTATTTTTCTTTCAACAAGGAGGCTATTTTCGATTGGGCCAAGGTAATCTCTAATGAGATTCATTTCAATTAGATAATTATTTGAAAATTGTTTCATGACAACCTATTTTGTGATAATGATAGTCTATTTCAATATTTTCAACAACCCACCCCCTAAAAAAAATATGAATCTTGAAGTAGAGCTAGTGAAATTATGGTATCCAATTTTATGGATACATAAGATGCCATTTTATGTCTACCTTATCTAGGATAGATTTGTTGGGAAGGTAAGATATATGTTGATTGGAGTTGAACTATAAAAGTTGACTCAATAAGGAAAAGGGGTTTTAAGGGGAAAATGAGTGTCCATACAGGAAGACAATCATATATACATAATTATTTATGGTTTTCAAGAAAGATCCACATTACTCCTTGTTTTCATTTGTTATAGATATTTTGTTACAAAAGTGTGTAGGCAATATTGTTCTTGGTCAATTTTATTTTACATGAAAAAGAATAAGCAATTTATTTCACTTCCATTTAAAATTGGAGAAGTTGTGGTGACCAATTCTTCACATTTTCAAAAATTTAACTAACACATAGAAATATTTCAATTTGAAAGAGGTTGAACCTATTCAAGGATTTGATGCTAAGATATTATTTTCCCAACATCTAACATCAATATTGTATGGTAATCTATTCGGTAAGATCATGGAAGGAATTTAGATAATGAAGTAGAGACTTCAAGAGAAAAAGAGAGAAAAAAATTTTACAGAATGATGATTTATACACAAAAGTCGGTACCAAATCAAAAGAGTAGAGAAAAACCAATCATAGAAGGAGGAAAAATGAAAAAAATTACAGTCCTCATAAGCTCAACAAAATCATTAAAGTTCCTCATCTGAACCTACAAAACAAGAGGCAAATGCAAGAGAGAGTAATGAACGACTCTTTGATGGAAGTGATAGTGAAGAACCACCACCTTGAGTTACATGACGCCAAATATATACTCCAAAATTTTGATGTTTCCAAGAGGATAGGATTCCTTCCACTAGTCATCCTTCTACGATTTTGTGAGTGTGTTATATTTTATTTGGATCAATTTCTCATTATTTCTTCCCAATGTTAGATCACCTAGCTTTATGAATTATTTTGTACACTTTTAAACCCATTCCCTAACTACATTTCCTTAGTTTCTTCCATGTTACAGTATACTACTTATTGGTACATGGGATCCCCATCCTAGTCCCCCAAGGACAAATGCATTCAAGTTACATTTAAGTATCATAATTTTTGTAGTGTTTTTTAGGCACGTATTTTACTTGAATTAATTCTCAAACTCTATAATATTATTTTTACTCTCATAGAGAGATATTTCAAAGATTACATGACATTTGTGGTTTCATAGAATTTTGACTAAGCATTGATGTCTCATGAATGTTTTCCTATGACTCTTTACAATATTAAATCAATGAAATCATTTTAGATATATCTAAAACATTTGGACCATTTCCTTATTTTACCTTTATGTATTTGTTTCAAATGTGTATTATGTTGTAACATATTTTGGTACACTGAAAATTTAAAATTTTCACTAAGAATTTTCCATTTTCCAATTTCCTTCTTGGATAAATGCTCAAACATATGCTTATTTATGCTTTTGAATGACTTATTAATTTTTTTATAATAATAATTTTAATTTTAAAATAATCATATTTTTATAAAAATATAATGGTATATTTTTATGGAAATATCTATTTAAAGTTAAAGGTTATAAGTATGAGGGGTTTCCACAGTGCATTATATTAGATATCATTTTTTGGATTCAACTACATTAAGTAAGTCATTCATCTATGACCATTTCCATGAGAGGCAGTCGTAACTGACTGATTTTTCGTCATTTTTTAATAGTCCACTTAGCACTTATTACATCGGGTGATGCTCAAAAGTGTAAAGAAGTGGGACTGAAACTAGTGAAATGAATCACATAGCGTCAATCATCACTTCTGGGGCTTGCACCCGATAACCAAGACTTCCCAGGAGGTCACCCATCCCAGAACGCCTCTGGCTCAAGCACGCTTAACTGTGGAGTTAAATGTTATGTTATAAAGAATTATTTGGGTCAGCCTAATCGCAAAACCAACTGAAAAATTCAAAGCCTATGGCCCACCTTGCACTTAACTATTTGAACTCCCCTATTTTTCCATGCCTCGAGATATGGGAACATTAAATCCAAGGGTTATAAATATATTTTGGACCCCCATCTCTTCCGACATTTAACCAAAGAAGGGGGTCTGAAAAGGAATTTTTTACCTTATCTCTTTTTGCACCTATCATCTCATGAATTTTTTTATTTGTAAATTTGGTAGTGCCTCCCTATTCATTCCTTATATCAAAAAGAAGAAGCTTACAATCATTATATATACTAGATGGCCTCAACCTTCCCATAGGAAACCAGGTCTATTGGCCACCTAAATGAGTTAAAGGCCAAACAAAATTGATAAAGTTTGAATCTGTCCCTATCGGCCTTAACAGGTCTATTATCTACTACATCCAAAGACTTAACTAAAAAGTAAATTCTATTCGTAATATGCATCTCAAAAAAACGAGTAATAAAACTTAGTCATATGATGATTCGATAGGTGTTGGGTCCTTAACACTTAACCCGGGTATGTCCACTTGGTTCATACTCTACAACTGACGTTCCATACAGCCAAGGTGAAGATTTTGGTGGTGTTGCAGAAGATGAATTTCCTAAATGTCCATGAGTGTCTCCTTATTTACTTCGCACCCCCTCTTCCTAAACCACTTCCTACCTACCCCCCCTCCTCCGAAAACCATTTTCCCTATTACATTTAAACCTTATAATTATTGGGGGGGAGGTTAATGGTTCCTTGGGATTAATCAAAATGATTAATCGATTTTTTTTGGAGTTAGATCTTGGCTTCTTCACAAGCTTGGATGATATATTATGAAATTATTTTTCAATTGAAATTCATTTATGAGTTACAGGTGCACCTAAAATGAATTTACAACTATTGGTGAAATGAATTCACAGGTGCCAGAAACTTAATTTACAAGAGGAAATAAAGGGATACTTTTGCAATCATATGTACAAGTGAGAAAAAATTAGATTCATGTAAATACATTTTTACGATGGGAGGTTGAGGTAAAAGAGGTGTTGCTGAAATAAATTTACAACTCCATGGTGAAAAGGATTTACTTGTGGAGGGGAAATAAATTTTACAGATACAAATGAATTTGAATTTAATAATGTAGGTGAATTGAGGTTAAACATAAAAGTAAATGGAGGATAAGTAAAAATTGAGTTTTTACAGAGAAGGAAAAAAACACATGGTTTTGGGAATCCATGGGAAGGAAAAACAACACATGGTTTTGGGAATCCATGCGAACAACACATGGTCTTGGGAACTTCATGAGAAGGAAAAACAACACATGATTTCAAATAAGTGGATAAATTTATTCAATAAAATTATTTGAGGAGATATTTTTTGAATTTCATTTAGTAAATTCATGAAAATAGAAAAATATAGAATGCATTTACAGAATATTTGAAAACATTTATAAAATATTTCCTTCCAAATATTTTATGAAATTGGTGAAGCATTGTCAAAAAGTCACATAAAATCTTTCAAAATAGATCTTCAACGAAAGCTTCAAAAACCCAAAATTTTAAGGCACAAAATTATCAATTGAAAGACAGATAGAGGAATCAACAGCTCTAGATTGCAAGGGCATGGAGATATTAGCATTCAGAAGACACCTAGAAACATAAGATCAGCAGACTGAGGATCATTTTGTATATTTCAAGCAGTCATTGAATATTTCCAGATATCAAGGCACAATATTTTCAAACAGTTCCAAATTTTTAGCAGAATATCCTGAGATTATTCATTTTTAATATACTATTCAAGATTGTATTCCTGAAAGTTTGTAACAATTTAGCATTTTGTATTTCTATATATTTGATGAATTATTATAAGAAAAGTGTTGGCTTTTATGCCAAGGCCTTTTAGTTTTGTAAAAATTTTCTTCAGAAATCCTAATTGAAGTATTCAAGCTCTTGATTTGATAGCATTTCTGTTTCTTGTATGTTTTTCCAGTATTTTCATATTCTATTTCCGCACATGTTCAGGGTTGCATAGAAGAGCTGCATAAGAATAGATTGAGTCTCAATATATTTGAAATCCCCTGCAAATTTATAATTGTTTAAAGAGATTAGTATATCAGATTGTCTGTCTAAGTTAGCTCCTCTTTGAACTGGTTATTTTTTGTCCTTCTATCTTCTCTTGAATGTGTTTTGTTGGACTATAGAAGCTTTCTACACGCATCCAATTATGTCTGGTTAATTAAGTATTCTGTCTGACTCCTTAATTATTAGGAATCCCCTTATATTCTTCTTTCAAATTCTTTAAAAAAGTTAAGTTCTTATGTTAGGTTGGAAGCTGACACTTTGAGAAAGAAATCTGCAAGGGAGGGATTTATTCATGAATAGGAATTGCGCAATCATCAAAAAGCACCCAAATTAAATCATAAATCTGGCCATTGTGCTTCATAGGCCATTTTTCAGTGGTAGTGAACAATGTTAAACAAGGCCTCGTAATTATTCTGGGAGCCCCCTCTGTTTCAAGGGCCAGCTTGAACCTAAAGACTGGTCGAGTTGGTTTCTTGGCGTAGTTTCTGCAACCAAGAAATGCCTACAAGAAACATGTACAACATATTCCTCATGATATGTGAATGGATGTGTATCATGGAATGAATCACCAGTGATAAATATTTACTTCATTTATTTTTTATTTCCTTTCTTTAAATCACTTGTTCCACTTAAAAGTGAATATGTTGAATGCTTAAATTATCATTTTGAGTTTATTATAAAATATCAGTGTGTGAAAGAGTAGTACCACTTTCATAAAATCATAAAAGGATCTTAGATAAGTCCCTAGGAGGTTGAATATAGTCCCTAATAGGAAATTATATCAACAATAACTTGAATAAAAGATTTAAAAATAGCCTCTCACTCGACGATGTGAAGAGAAAAAAAAAAGTACTATTGTCCAATCAATTGGTTAATTTTTGGGTAGGATATTTCCATGGTTTGAATATGAGAAAGCTAGCCATGAGGGGTGATCCAAGGTATTTGGAAGGTGGAGTGCATCTCTTGAAGATCAGGAGACAAGAAATATGACCATTAACTATAACGAGGGTGTTAAAAAATAAAACTTCATATTTTATGAGATTATAATCCATACCTAAGGATGACCAAAAATCCCAGAGAATTTGATTTAATGGAATGGCTTCATAGACAATTTGGAAACCCAGTAGCATGGTGTCATCAAAAAATTGTCAATATAATGCTAGGTGTTCTTCTCCGAAAATCTTGAGCCAACTAATTTTGTTGTTTGACGCTATCACATTGATAACTCTTCCTAAACCTTCTATCTCCACGATGAATAAAAAAGGTGATAAAGGGTCCCCTTAATTAATTCCATTATAGGGGCTAAGTGTAGTAAAGCGGAATTGTTGAATAGGATAAAAAATAAAGTGGATCAAATTAGGGAGTGAAATTAATGCACCTAGGCCTCAGAAAATCCAAAAATAAGGAGAATGTGGTGAATGTGGTCCTAACTAAATTTATCAAAATCCTTGAAACGATCCAACTTTATACTCATACCCGCCTTCTTATATTTTCAGAGGGAGTGGACTATTTCATGGATGAAAATTATGCCAACTAGAATTTTCTTGCCTTCGACATAACTAGAATGTTCCAATGAGATCGAGGAGGGAAGGATTGGATTGAAATGATTTTTTATTACCATTGTCATGATATTATAGATAACATTGTAGAGAGAAATGGTCCTAAAGAAATATGTTTTATCTACTTTATTCACCTTTGGATCTAGATTTAGGAACTTAGCATTACATGTGGGAAGCTAGATCCTATTCTTATTAATTCTTTAATTACTTCCAAAATTTATTCTCCAAAAAAATGTTAGCATGTTTTATGCAACCAAATCAAAAAATAGAAGAAAATATAGAACAACAACTTAAAAATTATCCTCCTCGAGGGGGAAACCTCCTTTACATTACATAAATGACAAATTCTTGGATGAACCAAATGATAAGACGTCCTTGGTATATATAGGGGTCTAAGGGATCACAATATAATCAGAGCCTACATATCAATAATAATGTAAAGGCATAAAAATAACAATAGTGGGCTTCTATGGGGCACAATAATAACAAAATAGGGCTACACTAACAATAAAAATAAGGGGAATATACTAGTATTATATGGACCTGACATGCCCCTCTCCTTCAAAAAAGTGTTTTCCTCAATGCTAGGGTAGTTATGGATGATTTTGTATAAAATTCTCATCCTCCCATGTGGAATGTTTAGTGTGTAATTTCTTCCACTTTATGAAATTAATCAATTCCATAGTTGTTAGTTTCTTGTTTCTACGACTTCTTCAGGCTCAAATATGATTTTTCCTTCTTCTTCAAGTTCTAGAAACACTTTTTGAACTTGGAGCTTGTCACTAATAACCTTATTTAAGCATGAAACACGGAAAAATGGGTGTACTCAAGAAAATGCATGCAACTCCAATTTGTATTCCATAGTACGAATATTTTGCAACACCTTGTAAGGACCATAGTACTTGGGTGATAATTTATTATCCTTCTTAGCTTGCTTGAGGGAAATTTGTTTGTATGGTTGTAGCCATAAAAATACATAGTCTCCTACGTCAAAAATTCTTTCACTGTGATGTTGATCTTCCTGTTATTTCATTCAATTTTGCGCAAAAATAAGGCTATCCTTTGAAAGTTGTAGAAATTGTTGTTGATTCTCGATTTTGATCTTCCGCTACTTGAACCTTATAATTTTCTCTCAAATATGGTGTAGTAGATGGTGGAAGATATCCATAAATTTCCATAAATGTGGTCATTTTTGTTGCAGTATGGAAGGAAGTGTTATACCACCATTTAGCTAGAGGTAACCACTTGATCCATTGTATTTGTTTATCAGATATAAAGTAACAAATATATCCTTCCAAACATTTGTTTTCTATCTCCGTTTTACCATCAGATTGAGGCTGATAAGATGAGCTATGAGATAATTAAGTACCAAGACAAGAAAATAATTCCGTCCAAAAATTTACAGTGAAAATGGGATCTCTCTCACATACAAAAATATTTTGGTTTCCATGTAGCTTTTGAATTGTTTGCATAAATGCAGTAGCAACTGTACTAGCTTTAAAAGGATGAGATAATGCACAAAAGTGTGCATACTTAGTAATTCTATCAACTACCACCATGATGACACTCTTTCCTTCAAACTTGGGTAAACCTGTGATAAAATCCATTGATACCTCCTCCCAACTCTAACTTGGAATGGCTAAAGTTTGTAACAGACTTGGGTTTTTAATTATCTCAACTTTATTTTGTTTGAAAACAAAAAGAAAATCCACAAACTTATGAATATCAGGTTTAAGACAATCCCAAAAATATTCCTTCTTGACCCTGTGCTAAGTTTTTAAAAATCCTGAGTGCCCTCCTAAAGGGGAGGTGTGCAATTCCAAAAGAATGTTTTTCTTGAATTGGGAATTCTTACAAATATATAAGCGATATTTTCACCATAATAAATCATTTTTCCAGCTAAATGTATCATATGTACTAGGATCTTGCTGCAACTTTTGAATTACTGTCCACACCTCTTTGTCATTCTTGCATTCATCCCTTGCTTTAGTTATCCTATCAGATTGGATAACAGAAATGGCACAAAGAAATGCTTCCACATCCTTATCCTTTCTTGAGAGTGCATCTGCAACAACATTTTTTTTCCATTTTTTTAGATGATTTCAAAGTTATAACCCAACATCTTTGTGAGCCATTTTCATTACTCTTCTGAAGAGAATATTTGTTCCAAAAATTATTTAAGACTATCATGATATGTTTTTACCTTGAAGTGTCTTCCCATTAGGTAAGGTCGTCATTGATTTAGTGCATGTAGTATTTCCAACATTTCCTTCTCATAAATAGGTTTGTGTAAAAAATTTCCTTTGATTGGATTACTTTCAAAATAAATGGGTCTTCCTTCTTGTAGTAAAACAACACCAATTCCATTTCCTAAGACATGACATTCCACAATAAAGTTTTTTGTGAATTCTGGTGTTACACCAAATTTTGGTTATCTAACCTGTTACTATTAGATGGACCAAAGTACACCATGTAAGACAAATTTTACCATAGTAAAATTGCTTTCACTATGAAAAATAACTTAGTAATCCATAATTTATTAAGTTGTTTTTGGTCTAAACAGGAAACCCCATGAGGAATAATTGAATAAATCCTTATTTTTTTTATTTTCCTCAAGGGATAATTAACTAAACCACAGTTTAATTAATATTCCTAGTTATATTTAACCCAAAACAGGAAAATTAATTAGATAAATCATTATTTATCTCATTATTTTCTAGGAATAATTATTTAAAACATTATTTAAATAATATTCCCTGTTAAATTTAACTAAATCATTTACAAATAATTGAATAAATCAATATTTATTTAATTATTACTTAACCATATTCTTAAAATAATAAATAAATCATTTATTTATTTATTATTTACAAATAAAGGGATTTGAACAAATTCAAATTCTTTTTCCCTTCGATAAAAATAATAAAATATTCCATAAAAGTTGGAACTATATTTGGTTAATAATATTTGGATTATGCACCAATATCTAGACTAACTCAACATTTTTGTAATAAATAGAAGGGTTTTTCCAATATTTCACTACCTTTTGTTGCCTAGAGATCACTCTTGATCTATACTTTTGGTCTGACTTTGATCCTCCCATCATTGTCATATTTTTCTACTTTTGGCTTGTGAGATCCCTTTGAGTTCCATTTTTGTCTGGGTTTTCTGCACCATCAAGAGACAGAGATCTTAGACCTGAAGCACTAAGGACATGTAAGAACCCATCCCATTGAGGGGGACTAGTAACATCTTTCTATGTTCCCTTCCCAGGGGTCATAATACAAAAAATTCTTTAAAAATTATTGACTTGTTCATTGGATGCATGGAGAAACTCTTGCTTATTATTTGTTTTTTAATGTCTTTAACTGCATAGATCTAGATTTTTGTAGCATTTATTCTTATCACTAACTAGAGATCTAAGGAAATTGACAGCCACATTTGATGTTACGGTTGTTTGTTATGCACAGCTAAAGTGAGTTTTTTTCGTACGGTTGCAATTATAATTCACACTAACAACTGGAAACTCTGTAAGGGTTTATAATTGTGACCATTATCGTTTTTCAAATCCCTTCATGACCAGCTGCTTCAACCCCTAGGGTTTTTCTTCAGCTTCTTATTTTGCATTTCTTGATGTTTTTTTTAACCTTTAAAACCCTAAAATAGTAAAAATTCTAACTTCTATGTGTTTATGGGCCTATTGCGCAGGTAACAAGTATCAACCGGAGCAAATTTGGAAAATTTTTGTGAAATATGCTCCTGAGATAGCCAGAAGTGAAGGTCACACTTTTTGGACCAAAACCTGCGACCTCAACCTTCAGGACGCGGAAAACAGCTTGAAACCTCCGATGTGTACTTTTTGTGAGAATTTTTCTGTGATTTTTCTGGGTTTGTCAGGGCTAATTTTTAGGGTTGTTTGACCTCCCTCTCCTCCTGTCTTGGACCTATACTTGCTTATTTTTACTTTTCAAAGTAGGAACCAAACCGCTTAGGGCTTCAATACGCTTCCACCTTTTTAGGAGGAGTTTAGCTGAAGCAGGTCTTCGGAGATTTTAGTGTGTTCAACCTTTTTTTTTAGATCTGAATTTGTACTTTCAAATCCATTTTAGATCGATTATTCATCCATCCAAAACATCTCTTTTCAGTTTTGTTTGGGCCTCCTTTAGGGTCCCCTTCGTTTCCATTCAGGTTGTAACCTTTCGCCCCCTTTTTTGCAGCACTTTTCCCTTTGGTTTTTCATTGTTTTCTGCACCTATTTCCAGCATATCTAACCTTTAGATCCTTGTCCCTCTCAACTTTAGATCCATTGGAAATTTTGTGTGTTTTGACTAGATTTCGCCCACCCATAGACTACTTGTTGAGAAGCCCTCCTCCTTGGGTTAAAATTGATGCATCTTTAGCTGTTTATTTTATGTCGTAATATATTTCCTTTATTGTCATTTTCGAATTTATTTACAGTTATACAACATATTTTTTCTTTTTTCTCTACACATGTCTAGGCTTAATTAAAATTAACACACTTATCACATACACACACATCCTCAGTGAAGAGCGCCTGGTTTACTCTGCTAGGCCAAGACTTAAGCATTGTAATCAATTGATCCTGCACCTCCCTACCCTTTTTTTTCTCTCTTCCTTCTATGAGTTGTGTCTGTTTTCCATCATTGCACCCTCAAGGCGCTTATCCCGAAGACTCATAGGCCTTCATCCTCAGTTTTCGGTAGGAAGAATTACTCCACTGCATAGGATTCGAGTTCGTCCTCCACCGAGTCCCCATTTTGACTCTGCTTCTAGTTTATTGGGTTCCCCTTCTGGTTCTATTCCCGACTCTCCTCCACCTTTCACCTTCACCATGTCTTGTTCAAGACCTAATTATGGTGGCATCCTCGACCCTCATGTTGGGAATGCTACTAGTGGTGCCACAACAGGAACTATCATGTATGCTCCCTTGCTCCCTTATATGGCAGGCCTTAGTCTTCCCGATTTTATCCAGTTGATTAATTACCCCATACACTATGATCCTGGTTGGCCTGCTATGCCAACCAATCTCCCTTCAGACATCCCCAATTTTGAAGGAATTTTTGGAGAGGATACTACCAACCATGTTCATTCTTTCCGCATGTGGTGTTTGTCTAACTCCATCATCGATGACTCCGCGCGTCTTCGGTTATTCCAGCGTACACTTGTTGGAGAAGCTTCCAAGTTGTATGTTGACCAGGCCTCCTCCTCTCATACTACTTTTTCTACCCTTGTCAGGGATTTTCTATCTTACTTCCAGCTTCCCCTTCGCTATGACACCGGTACCGAAATATTGACCTCTTTCCATAAATCATCTGTGACCCGCCTATCTGACCATGTTCAAGAATTGCAGAGAAGAAAGAACCTATGTCGAGCACCTACCTTCGAAGACTGTGTCTACATGGATTGGTTTCTCAGATCCATTTTTCCTACTATTGGAAAATATATTGCATTTCACTTCCCTTAGACAGAGGAATCCACCCTCTTGATTGAGTTGAAATATGACCTAATCTACGCAAAATCTAGTTATGTTTATACCATCTTACTTGATCTCCCTAGACCTGGTGTTGCCAATGAACCAGGGGCATCCCATGCCACCGACGTTATCATTGGAGCCCTTTCACATCCATACACTCATCCTCCCATGGGTTATGGTTTCCCTCAGGGAAGGGCCAACTCCTCCAACACTTTCGCCCCTCCTGGTAGCATGTATCCAAGATACGACATGCATCCTCCTTTTGCTCAACCTGTTTACCCCAATGTTGTCAAACCTCCTTATTATCTGTATCCGTAGCCTGGTGCTATATCTCCTCCAGCATTAGCACCTCAACCTCTCTTTCCTTCTCAAGCTTCGGAACAACAACCACCACCCCCTGAGGTTCAGGTGTATGCACAGTAGGGTGCAACTAATCCTCCTACTACCAAAAAGAAGAGGAAAGGTAAACAAAACCAATCTGGCCCAGGTAATCCAGGAAAAAATCCCCAAGGGAATGTACCTAACACTGCAACCCATCAATAGGGAACTCAACCCAAGAAAGACAGGCCCATTCGCATGAATAGAGCTTGTTTTTGTTGTGGTGTCTATGGTCACTACACCCATTACTATCCATTTTTACCTCAGATGCATCATATGTGGGAAGCTCAAGTAGCATCCTGAGGACAAAAATCCTCCACTTCGGTTCCTCCCAATGCTACCCCTATCCAACCTATTATTTTTACCAATCCTTTCCCCCAGCAAGGAATATGTGACTACCCAACCCCATGAAAGTCATATGGCCACTCAACCTCCTCCATCTGGTACCTTTGATTACTAGATTCTCATGATGAACTCTGACCAACCCACTATCGTTGACCTCAACCTTTTGACTCGGTCTCATCAGTACAACAAGCCCCCCACAATGTCTGCTAGCCAGCCCCCTTCTTCAGGTCCAACATAGCCTCTTTTGACACCCAATGGTCCTTTATTGATCCCTCGGCCTAGGGCAGAGGTTCATACAAAGATCCCCAATGGACCATTATGCTGAAATGCTGCTTCTAGAAAAGCTGCCCACTCCTATAGTATAGTAGATGACTTAGCACAATTCCCTGCCACCATGTCAATGCTGGAAGTCCTCTAGTCATGCCCTTCACAACGAAAAGCTCTAATAAATGGCATGGGCACTGTGGATCCTTCAGATGATCATTTGATTGTCTTTGATGTTGACCAGTCAGAACATCCCCCCTTTCCTGCTTCCGTCGCATTCCAAATCCCTGTCAACATCTAGAATGCCAACATCTTCCATTGTATCCTTGATGAGGGGGCATCCACCTATGTGATGTCTGATTCGGTTTGGAAACAACTTGGATCTCTTGAGTTAGCCCCTTCCACTATCACCTTCTAAGGGTGGGATGCCTACTCTTCGAAGCCCCTTGGCATGTTCTACAATTGTCCTATTGCTCTTGCGAGCAAGACTATTTGTGTTGATGTAGAAGTCATTTATGCCCCCTTAGACTATAAAATTCTCTTGCATCGTAGCTACAATTATGCATTGTCTACGGTCCCATCTATTGTTCACCATAATATGTGCTTTCATAATGGAAATATCGTCACCATCGAACAGTTGACATATTACGAATCGAAGTCTCAGACCTCCCCTGAGTCCATCATCTCTTCAGTGCCCAATAAACAAATTATCGAACCTCCGACCAGTGTCTCACCTGGATTCTATAAATATTACTCTTTTCTTAGTTATTTCCCTGGTCTCCCTCCTCTTATCTGTAACCCTAGCTCGTTAAATGTTTGCATGATGCAATCGTCTCGGGCCAGCCTCAAACGGACCAATTCGACTAATCAGCAGCCCCGCCTTCCGCAACCTGCTCCTAGCACCTCAACTCAGCCTTCAGTACCATTTCCTCAAGTCCCCTCATCTGCAGCCGATGTCCATGTTCCTATCTACCCTCCTGGAATGGTTCCCCCTAGCCTTAACCATCTCGAAGCTGTCCCACCTGACCACTACCCCTCCGGTCAGATACCATTTCTTGCTCCCCCTCCTGGAGTATTTTCGGTACCTGTTATGGTTACCTTGTCCCTTCCAAACATGACCCTGGGGATCTCAGTTTGGTACATTGATCCCCAAGCCACTATCCTGCTTAGTCATCCCAAACCCTATACTGCTTTGACCCCAGTCCAACTGGTCGCCATGATCCCTCCCTTTACTTTCGTGCCTCATCCACCTCAACAGAAACCTACTCCTATTGTAAAAGCCTCAGGTGAGGTGGGAAAATCCCACAATAAGGCACCCAAGGATAAGGCCACCCAGAAAACCCCTGCTCCTCCTCAGCCTCCAAATCACACCACCCGTTGTGCTTTGTGTGATATTTTCAGTCATGCCACCCATACTTATCCTGAGTTTCCCCATCTCAAGCCCATGGTCAATGAACTTTTTCCATATTCTAACATCCCATGGGTCTATTTCACTTTACCCGATTCAGTCCCGAAACTCAAGTCTTTGCGCAAAAATCATCCTTGTGCTTTGTGTGATTTCCATGGCCACTATACCCACCTTTTTCCTTGCCTCGAATACTACCGCACCTCTTTAGAAGCGGTTCGCCAATTCGAGGCCAAGCGCAACGGGTCCACCTCTCCCTTCTTGCATTGACATTCCCCCTCCTGACGTCGAGATAATAGAGCCTTCGACCACCATTTTCTACCTATCATAATCCATGAGATCCATGGTGGAAGACCCCTCTGGGACTTCCCCATATGTTTTTCCTAACCTCCCTTCAGCAATCACCCTGGGCTCAACATCATTGGATCCTTCATCTACTTTTTCTTCCGTCACCCCCCGTGATGATGTGCATGTGAACCTCTCTTCTCATGATGATGAGTTAGGTAGCTTAGCCACGTCATGTGGTCTCCGTTCCACCAGTCACCCCATCTTCCATTATGATGAATACATTATGGAATAAATGACCACCATTGACTTTTCGTGGGATGATATGCACCACCGGGCATACTTCCTCCCACAGCAGTCCCATGACCAATATGTTGTGGAAACAAAATACTTCATCCTCGATGAGGTCAATTGGTTTAGAAATCCCATCCCTGTACCTGATGCTTTCGAAGAAGGAAATATGGCCAATATCTCTCGTACCATTAAAATTAACATTTCTAACAAACCAGGGGTAGAATAAAACATTACCTTGGGCGCCCAATGCACCCTAGAAGAAATTGAAGCTTACACCAAGTTATTCAAGGAATTCTGCAATGTTTTCACGTGGTCCTATTCTTAAATGCCCGGACTTGATCCCACCATTGTCAAACACCATATCGATACATGGCCTGATGCCAATCCTATCTGTCAAAAGTTGAGACCCATTAATCCTTCCAGAAAAGAGGTTGTCAAAGCCAGAATCGATAAGCTCAAGCATGCTAGTTTTATCTATCCCATTGAATACACCACTTGGGTGTCCAATCCTTTTCCCATTCTCAAGAAACAAGGCACCATCCATGTCTGCACTAAATTTTGCAACCTAAACAAAGCCTGCCCCAAAGGCATTTTCCTCACACCATTCATTGACCAAATCATTGACGGATGTGTGGGGCACAAAGTTCTATCCTTCATGGATGGTTTCTTCAGATAGAACCATATTTTTATCCGTCATGTTGATCAGCTTAAGACTGCGTTCATTAGTCTGTGGGGAACCTTCGCTTATAGGGTCATGCAGTTCGGCCTTAAGAATTCCAGAGCAACCTTTCAGCGGGCCATGTCATACTATTTTCATGACCTGGCTGATATTATCCTTGCTTATTTAAACGAGCTCGCTGCGCATTCTAAACATCGGGCCCAACACCTCCACGATTTGAGTATTGTATTTCTTTGATGTTGCAAGTATAATATCCACCTCAACCCGTTGAAATGTGTCTTTTATGTTCTTGTCGGTCATCTTCTAGGCCTCATCGTGTCTAAATATGGTATAACGCTTGACCTCTTGAAATTTCAACCCATTATTGAGCTTCCTATTCCTCGCACCTTACGCTAGTTACAAAGCCTCCAAGGCAAAGTTAATTTCCTTTGTCGGTTTGTACCTAACTATGCCACCTTCACGCATGGGTTCCTCATACTCCTCATGTCTAACATCCCATTCATTTGGGATGATTATGCTTAAGATTATTTTGATGCCCTGAAACATGCTCTCACCTCTGCTCCCTTGATTTTTCCCCCTGACTTTGATAGGGATTTCATCCTGTACATCTCAGCCTCCACCCATTCAGTCGCTAGGGTCCTTATTGAGGAAGATGACAACGAAATCGAGCATGTTATCTATTATGTCAGTAAGAACCTTGTAGGCCCCCCTATGTCCTACTCACATGAAGAGGCACTGGATGTCATGTTCTCGGTCCAAAAACTTCGTCATTAAATCCTCATGCGTTCCACCAAGGTCGTGACTAATTCCAAACCTATGGCCTTCCTATTGAGCCGCCACATCATCAATGGGAAGTATGCCCACTGGATCGTTATCCTCTAGGAATTTTATCTTTAATTTGTCACACCAAAGAGTAAGAAAGGTTTATCTCGTGCTGGCCTCATTTCTGAATTACCTACCAGTACACATGATCCTCCAATTAATGATGATTTTCCCTATGAACATTTGTTTATCATTACTTCAGATGATCCTTGGTATGGTGACATCCTCACTTATCTGCGAACCAAAAATTTCACCCTCCATATTGATCATGATTCTCGATGACAGATCCGACACCAAGACCCTTGCTACCTTCTCATCGGTAATGACCTTTATCGTCGTGGTGTAGATATTGTCCTTCGTCGTTGTCTCACGCATGCCGAAGCTGAGCAAGTCCTTAACTCCTACCATAGTAGCGCTTATGGTGGCCACCTCTCCGATCTTTCTACTACCTATAAAATCATGGGTGCTGGTACTTTTGGCTTCTCTCTTCGGTGATTGCATTGAAGTAGTCAAACATTGTTCCAATTGCCAACATTTTGCCCCAAAGGCGCAAGCTCCTCTAGCTCCCCTCCATACTGTCATTTTAGCTGGTCCCTTCTGTAAGTGGGCCATATACTTTATGGAGTGTCGACCTGCATCTTCTGGTAACCACAATTATATCATCATGGCGGTTGACCATTTCACAAAATGGGCTGATGCCATGCCAACGTTCAACAAAACGGCAGCTACCACAACCCTCTTTTTCTTTAACCATGATATCGCTCGATTCAGACTTCCGAAACAATTGGTCTCTAACCATGGTAGGCATTTTGAAGATGATATATGGTGTGAGCTATCCTCTCTGTTGGGCTTTAAGCACCAATATTCATCCTCCTATTACCACAAAGGTAATGGCCAAGTTGAAGTAGTCAATAAAATCCTTAAAACCATGCTTCAATGGACGGTGAATAAGCACAAAACCAACTAGCACCTTATGCTCTTCTGTTGGAACAGGGTCTCCTGCAGGATGCGAAACTGGTCCATTTTGTGTATTTTTTTATTATATTTAGTCTAGCACAGGGGTTTTGAGGTGGGTCAAAGCCCCGAAAGCATTGTAAATGGGTCAAGGGTAGACCAAGAGTCCGTAAACCATGGTTTACGGACCATTGGGTGCATAGGCTAAAAATAATATAAGTAGTTGAACCTTTTTGAGTGGTAAGGAGAGACTAAGAATGATAAGATATTGCTGCTAAGTGTGAATCGATAGATCTGGTCAGGGTTTTTGGGGAAGGACTCCTGCTACTATGTGCGCGGAGGGCCTCTGTCCTGCTGTGGCGGACCCTACTGTTGTGTGCGCAAGTTGGGTTTTGGGGTATTGTAAGTAGATCTAAAGGATTAATGAATGCAAAAGTATTGTTGAATATATGAATCCACTGGAGTTACTATGATATGAATCTATGATGTTTGATTACTTAATATATGTTGTTGTATTATTGATTTAAGCTGCGAACATACCTATGTTACTTATTTATGCTATGATCTGCATTTGTTCTGTTTTACTTCATACAAGAATATCTGGAATAGCTACGTTATTATTATGTGAATTCATGATCTATTTATTTCTATGAGTATCATTGCTATTGCGCACGTGGATGCGAAGGGAATCTGTAGATAGTGGCTCTGTGATACAAGATCTGGTCACTATATGGCTGAACGTACCTCTGTTTGACCTACCTACCCTCTCCCAGGGTGTGGAAACCTGGTTCCAACACCCACCCATACTACTTCAGGTGAGACTTTGGCCTGCGCAAGCAGGTCACTACCGAAAGAGCTAGTAGTATAGGGATTTGCTGGAAAACCTTGAACATCCAAACCTGGGTCGAGACCCCTCAAGCCAACAAATGGTTCCATTTCTAGAACCTGGAGCATTTTGAGAGAGGGATCGGGTAATGCCAAGGCCATACTAGAAGCCTGAGAGAAAGGAAATTGATGAATGGTTTGAACAACAAGTTCAGGAATTTTTCGTAAAGGAAAATTGCAGTGAGAGGTTGACCACAGAAGGGTGGAAGAATAAGTACATTTTCACAGAGATCTTTGAGATATTCTTTGTAGCGATTTCGATCGAGCTCCAGGAGTGGCAAGCAAGGTTGGTGTAATTTCAAAAGTGTTGGAAGGATGAGCGGGTCATAGAGTGGACCCCCGAACTAATTCAGTGGTTAGAAAAAACTAATAACACCATCACTCACACGGTGGACCATTGGGTAGACAGTGTGTTTGGAGGATTTGTGATAAAATTTTCCATCGATCAGTTTGTCTCCTACTCTGAAGCAGAGCGAAGATTCTTCAAGGGGTTTAGAATTAAGTTTTTGAAGACCTTACCATTTTTTATCAAGATATTATTATACGAAAAGAGTATTCTGTGTAGCCATACCGAGTGAATGACCTCTGATTTGGACGGGAGCACAACGCGAAGTGGAAAATACTACAGAACCAACCTAGAAGGAGATAGATTGGTCTACAGTCCGGTAAGAGAAGCAGCTTCGCAGAGTCCTCCAGCCACATCGCTTTCAAACTGGCCTAGAGGTAAGAATTCACCTCCATCCCCGCCACTGGAAGACGACATGGTTGCGCACATGACGTTGCTGACCTTTAAGGGTGTAGGGGATGAAAACATGGATCAGTTCTGGTTTGTCACAGGATCTGTATGGACTGCGCGGAATGTAGCTGGTGATGTGGTGAAAAGGGCACAACTATCCCTTGCCTTCGAAGGAAGAGCTATGGACTGGTACATGGGATACATTGGCCAAAATGCAAATGAAACCATTGAAGATATTAATAATTCCCTAAAACAACATTGCAAGAAACCTAATTCCTACTCCCAAATCGTGGTTGATCTCAAGGATTTCAAGCAAGGACCTTCTAAATCTGTGTGGGAGGCCGATCAATGACTAAAGAAGGTGATCAGAGAAGGGGGATTCCAATAGGATGATAGACAGCACACATAATGGTTCATTGCTATGTTGCTACCTCACCTGTGCGTACCTATGGGGCACCAAACTTTCAAATCACGGGAGAAAGCCTTGGAGGATGCCATGAAGTTAGAAGTTGCACCGTGGGACGAGACTCAACTGGGCGTCCAACAAATCCAGGGACAACTAGAAGCAATGCACATAGAGATCTAGAATCTACAAAGGAACGAGAGGTAGAGGCTAGCCCCGAGAGATGGTGGATACGATGCCGAGTGAATGGTCATACCAAGGATAACTACCCTCTGTTAGTAGACTATATGCAGACCGGGGGGCCTAACCCATTGCGCCCTAGGGAATTTTCGGGACCAAGTGGGCCAGCGCTATGGTGCGATGATTGTCACGTTGCAGGGTTGCACAATACCAACCACTGTCCCTGCCTAGCTGCATATGTTCTAGAGGTAAAGCAACAATGGTGTAGGTTCTGTAGATCAGTGGGACATGATGAAAAAAACTGTCGGACATATGATTTGATGATTGATCGAGGAAACTTATATAGAGTACAATCAGAACTTGCATCGCCAAGAACACCAACAAGCGTAGGTGGCTCCCCATCAAGGGGCACGGGAGGGGGCCGAGGGGGAAGTGCAGGTCGGGGACGAGGACAACTAATTTGTTACAACTGCAAAGAAGCAAGACACTTTGCAAGGGACTGTATGAATCCTACAAGGAAATCCTGCCGATATTGCAGATAGCTGGACCATGCGATTGAATATTGCCCAATCTTGATAGAAAAAATGCAGGAAAATCAACCGACACCTATGCACAATGTGCAAAGAGTTAAGGCTGAGCTGCGAGACAAAGATCCAAGTGTTAATGTTGTAACATGCAGTGGGGTGGCCACCAGGGGGCCTGAGGAGGAGGCTGCGATGGCACCTCTGATCCGACAAGCTATTATTAAACAAGAAGATTTGGACCTAAAAAAAGGAAAAGAAACATTTTTCGCAGCTCGCAAGAAATTTGCTGATGTAGAGGTAGCTACTGCTCGGGCACCTGCAAACCTCAAGGCACATGAGGAGGTTGAGCCCTTTTTGCAGGCATGTATGAAGCTGCTGTGCAACCCAAAGGCTGTGCAGAATCTTCAGGCATTAATAGATAGTTGTGCAACGCAACCCAATCTACCCCTGAAGGTCAAGGATGTGCACAAGTTATACAGGTATAAGAAACACATCGGAAGAGAAATCTGGTTGACTGCGCGGACTGGTGACTACGAAATGAGTCAGGTTATTTTGGACCTAGGGTTAGATGTGAACATGTTGCCTAAGTAGACTTGGCAACGAATGGGAGAGCCTAAGTTGGAATGGTCCACTATTCAGCTGTGCATGGAAAATCAGCAGAAAATCATCCGACTAGGAAGGTTGTCTAAAATTACGGTGGATATTGCAGGAGTAAAGGCCCGAGCTGACTTTGAAGTAATTGAAATTGTAAAAGATGCAGACCCCTACCCTATGCTCTTAGGTCTGGATTGGGCCATAGATATGGGTGGTATCATCAACCTCAAAAAGAGAAGCATGGTGTTTGAGAATAAAAATACAAGGGTGATAGTACCATTAGATCCTACAGAAGGTGAGCGATACACAGAGCCAGTGCATGATGAAGAGGAGGTGGATCACATTTACAATTTGACTGTGCAGGACGAATATTGTATCAACCCCATGACGAAAGGAGTACTCTGCTAGGAAAAGGACAGTGAATGCTTCTCTAACTCTGATGGGGAGATGGAGAATTGGCAAAACCGATTGCACGATGTCTCGGCGTTGTGATGTCTTCAAGTCACAAGGGACTTCCACTGCATTTCCTCAAAGGTAAGAGACCTACCCTACTTTGATGGTTATGGTAGCATTAAGGAATTTTTGCGAGCACTCGAAGTAGAGGTTCCCAAGGGACGAAGGCTATGGGCTCTTAAGCTAGCCATGCATGGAACACCTTCGCGCTAGTGGGAGATGCATGAGGAGGCATTCCAGGATTGGGAGGAATGCCAGGATATGATGATCCTGCGATTTGAAGCCCCAACCGGTGTGCAGGTCAAGACATTCCTTGAATCAGAAGATCCACGCGAATATCTGATTGCATGGGAAAAATAGTGGTGTGACAGGATGACTAAAGAGTGGGTTCACCTGCTAATTCATGACCTAGGGTTGTTTATGTCTGCATGGTACTTAGATGCGGAGCTACATCGGCATACCTACCACTGGGGGACGTTAAAGGAAGATTTCCTGGGAAAATTTGGGTTAGTAGGCAGGGCTAAGGCGCTTGACGCAATCCTGCGAGATTTTGACACTAGGGTGTGGGGTTAATCACACCTATTTATCGCACCGAAAATACCCACATGGGAAACACAGATACCAAGCATGATTAGCTACCATTTCCTAGTCCCGACAGAGGGTAAGGATGATCCACGAGCTACTCCAGATTCATTATCGAAAGGGGTGTGCACGACTACCAGGCCGCTCAAGCTGCGAAGGGTTAGCAATGGGACACACCATACGTTGGCTAAGAATGAGGATATGGATACATAAGGTAGAGTTATCATACATTCGGAAACTCTCGCAACAAGGAAACAACTGTGGTCACTCCTCGGCCATGCAGGGTATTATAGAAAGTTTGTTTGGGAATATGCACTACTTACAATGCCTCTGAAAGACTTGTTTACACAGGGGGTCCTGTTCGGCTAGGATGACACTTGCTGGGAAAAAATGTCGTTGGTTGTGAAATACCATAAGAACACACTTGTGTTGGGGGAGGACACACAGGTAGCACAAGTGTTTGACCCAAGCATAGCAAGAAGGTTGAGCGCATAGGAGATGTGAAAACTAGCCATTGGCACACTAATAGCTAGTAGGAAGCAAAAGCTACAGTTGAAAGGCGCAGCCCCCTGGCATTTAATAAGGCGAATTTTGAGGACTTTTGACCTTTTATCAGATGGTAAGTTCCAGGTGAATTTTACCCTACCATTGGATGACCACAAGCACTATAAAGAGGGTAGGGTAGCTCAGCTAAGGGATCTGCCTCACTTGCAAAGCTTGTACTTCTCACTTTTGTTTCGAGCGGACTTGAGATATACGATTTTCCTGGTCTACACTATCCCTTTCATGTCTGATCAGCCTACTCCTTCTGAAAATAGCCACCCAGAGCTGGGATTCCTTTTTCGCGCTAGGATGATGGCCATAAACCCCACTGAACCCTCAGCACCAATAGAGCTAGAAAGTGAGGACGTAATGGAGATAGGGGCTGAGGATGACGAAGTGTTCTCCACACCAGTCACAAGGAAGGGAAAAGAGAAAGCATAAGGCTCGAGGAAGCCCCCCAAAAGCTGCAAAATGGGTTGCAGGGAGGCCTAGGACTTCCCCGAGGCATGCCAAATCTCCACGAACAACAACTCAGGATCAAGAGGCACAGGAGGAAGCCCACCCCACTAATCCGATCAATTGGTTACCTCTCTTCATCCGACCGCATCGACCTTCAATGCATATGCCCAAAAAATTGGATGGTTTGATCACCTATCTGCAAACACCGCTAACCCCGAGAGAACTGTCGGTCATTAGTGATCCTTGCGGGAGGCTCCATGAAGTTAAATTCGATGATCACAACTTGGAGAATTATGAAGCCTTCCCTGAGCTGGCCCCTGTGTTATACTTCGACACAGTTTATGTGAATGATGGGGTCACAGTCATTCCTCAGTGTTGGGTATGTGGATTGGCCAGAGCCGGGCTCTTGAACCTGCTACGGATGCCCCATTTTTCCCATAACAATGTCACGGACCGGCTGGCCCGACAGTTGTTCGCCTTGATTCATAATGGCTTCTTATGGATTCGGGACCGAGTCCCCATTGATGCTGCATTATTTCAATGTATTATGGGCCTTCCCATAAAGGGGTTGCATCCTCTAGAGCAGGTGGGCAAGAAATATGAAGGTGAGACTGCTGAATCTATGCGCCATGTTAGGTTCCAGTGATTTGGCCGATTGGCGAGCCAAATGACGATGTAACATCAAACCAAGCTTTGGAGCCCAAGGACCTAGCCTTCCTGGACTCAGAGAGGGCTCTCTCTATTAGATGTAAAAGATATCGGTGTGTTCGCTTATGGTGTTCTGATATTAGGCTAGTTATAAAGTTAGTTTTTTGATTTTTGGTTTTTAAGTTTGTGAGGGATAAAACTGATCAAAGATGTAAAAATGGATAACAAGAAGTCAGATCAATTGGGCTATGGGGTCAAACAGGTCAAGGAAGCTATGAGATGATGATGCAAGGTTGTTGTAGGGCCGATTTGATTCACGGTAGAAGGGATCTTTGGGCGGAATGGGGTAAATGGACATCAAGCTTGTGAAAGACAAGGGATTTCAAGTGTAACTAGTTGATAGCAGACATAAACATGTTATAGCAAGCCATTAATCATGCTAAGTGTAACTATGAGCTAATTTATACACAGAAATCAAACATTCCAGCCATGCATAGAGGTATAAGACCCTCTAACTTCGGGAAATGGCTATCAGACTTTGGGGAAAACACATAAGACAGACTAACAACTCATAAAACTATACCGGAATGCTTAAACATAGTCTCTAAGTTATTGGGCACTTTGACAAACAAGCTTTCATAGTTTTAGGCAAAGGGCTAGATTGGGACTAGGCCTCCTTGGTTCAACAAGATGATCAACTAATCAGTCAAAGAGAAAGTTTTATGGACAGAACTATGGACAGCTTATAGGTAGGCAGGGCACACCATACATCCTACTCAACATACATAGAACTTGTAAATAAAACTTAGCAAACAATATCCTTAAGTTACTAAAGAGCAGTTAAGAATTCTTTAGCATAACTAAGGAAGAAGAAAACATCAAGCTATGAAAATTCATGAATTTGGAGGTGCCTCCCTGGGCATATCTCAAAATCAATCTCTACTGATCTATAGCAGCAAGAAGCATGTATTATGAATGAAAACTAGAAGACAAAAACATAGCAAGAAACACTATACCATTCTACCATGTCATGGAATCCATCACCAATCCTTCATCATTCATCAAAAGCATCCAAGAGGCAGTCCAAAAATCATAACACAAGTATGTTCTTCAAAGCTCATATGACCAATATATTGATTCTTCTCTCAAGTTCAGCCTCTGATTTACAATGAAGCCCATGGAATAAATAGGCTTGAGGGAGGAAAACCTCATGGAGCAACTAGCTATCCCATTGGCCAAGTCAAAATATCTAAACTTGTCCTTGAGGCTTTGCAAAGCCCAAGGCAAAAAATATCCCATAAAATATCTAAAAAACTGCTAAAAGCGGAAATTATATTGACTTTACATCATTTCCCAAGGATAAAAATAGCTTAACGCACATTTGGGAAAAGCAGATTTTTGAGGTTCAAAAATTACAAAAATACTTCATATTTATGCCTGAAAAAGGTCCCCTGACTTGCTGGAGGCAATTGACAGCCTTCCCGATGTCGAAACGAGGCTCATGATAGCTCGTTGGAAAGCCCTCTATGTCTACTTTCCGGCGCAACTGAAATCATCTCAATCTGATGCCTGGAAGTCCTCCAAAACTGTACCTGTGTGTAAAAAACCAGGAAATAGCAGACTGCTGATATGGCGAGCAGAATGTGCAAAAAGAGGGCATTTTTCGCCAATTTGAGGGGGCGAATGATCTCCGAATGCTCTGAAAATTGCTGGGGACCTGCTCATAGAATTATGGCATCCATCGATATCATTCTCCTCCCTTGAAAAAACCTCAAACTGAAATGGCGAAATTATGAGTTTTTGACCAAAAACCCAAAAAATGCCAAAAAACAAAAAGTTGCCGAAAAAGGCCCAAAATTGGCATGCATGACCCTCAAGGGTCCATAGCAACATGCTCCAAAGCTGAGGCCAAAATATCAAGGGCTGATATGCTTTTCCCTTCTTTCCGTGCTAGGCGCTTCCCCTTTGCCTTCTTCAATTTCTCCCGGGCTGCCTTTAGTTTGCGTCGGGCAAACTGATTCAGCTTTTGGAAGTGATTTGTCCTCTTCCTCTGCAGCTCTAAATCTCTATTCGCCCTCTCAAGCTTCATTTCCAAATTTTTGTTAGCTCTTTCAAGCCAAGCCTCTTTGTTTTCTTCAATTTTCTGCTCAAGGAGTGCAGTGAGAGGAAAGGCTTGGAGCTGGGCTTGATCTTCTGCTCTCTGCTTTTCTAAGGCTCTTCTAAGCCCGATGGTCCTAGGCCTCTTCCGCCTAGGCTGGTCTTCCTCTTCTTCATCATCAAACTCACCAATGAGTTCTTCTATTCTCGCCTGCGCCCTAGCTGCCTCTTTCTTATACTTAATCACCCGTGCCTCATGAACAGCTGTGTGCACATTCATTTGTTTGTTTTGAATCTCTAAGAAGTGGTTGAAGTTCCTTTCCCTTTGAAGATCCTCCTCTAATGCCTCAATTTTCCCTTCCTTATGGATTAGGATATTTTCAAGAAGGCGGGCCTCATTATCACTGTCATCGCTTTGGATAGGGATGATAGCTAATTCACCTCCATGCTTTGTACTTTCTCCAACTTTGCTTTTACCTATGAAAGCCAATCTGGCGCTTTTCCTCCTTGGCATGCTAGAAGGTGTCCTTTTGGGCAATTTCCTCTTGCTAGGAACAATCTTTGTCACAGTTAGGGTGGCAGCTTTAGTCCCTCTTTTCCTCGCTGTGCTGAGCTTTGTTATTTTGAGAGGAGGAGTAACAACTGATTTACCTTTGACATCTTTTTGAATTGGCTGCTGGATATCTTCTCCTGGCTGTTCACTTGGCTGCCCCTATTCGCCAACATTAGCTTGATGTTCTTCATCAATGTCTTGTCCAATTTGTGGCTCAGGAGGTATCTCAATTTCCTGCCCAACCTGTTGTTCTTCAACTACTGTCTGCTGCTCATCTTGGACCTGCTGCTGTTCATCAATTTGTAACTGTTGTTGTTCATCTTGGACCTGTTGTCCTTCACTTTCTATTTGCTGCTGTTCCTCAACATCTAACTGCTGATGTTCCTCATCATGGACCTGCTGCCCTTCACTTTCTGTTTGTTGCTGTTCCTCATCATGGACCTGCTGTCCTTCATCATCTACCTGCTGCTGTCTCTCATCCCTTTCCTCTTGCTACTGTTTACTGCCCTCTCCTTCCTCCTGTTGACTTGGTTGTCCAGTAGTCATTCTGAGCCTTCTAGGAGTAGGCCTACTGGACAAAGGTACCGGGCGATGGATAGGCTGAGTGGGATACACATGAACAGGAGGAACAGTAGAGAAGTCTGGATGGCTGATGAATAAATCCCATGGAACCTCTTTTTTCTCTAGCTGGTATAGGAAGATAATCTTGATCAAAGAATGATGAAAAAGAGAAGGGATTTGCTGAGGTGGGGCCTTCTTTTGGACAGTAGATGCCATCTTTTCTATGCTTGGAGAAATTTTGAAATCAAGACCCGCCACTTGGAAGTGTTTTTCTTTGAATCTCAGGGCGCACAAGTGTGTTAATGGCGAAAAACTCTTGACTTCTTCTATCTTCTGGCAGAAATCGAGGCAGCCTACTTCATGGAAGTTGAAAAGTACAGATGGATGAGCATTAATCTCTTCTGTAGAGATGGGCTCATATCTTTTATGTGGACCACTCCTGCTGTCTTGCCTTGGAGGCATTTTGACCTGAATATACTTTGGAAGAGGTAAACTGTCTTCACTGTGTGTAAAATGCCCTGTTAGAGTCAAATTGTGTCAATATGTTGCTTGGACAGATAAACAATGTGATTTGGATGGTTAGCAACAATGTTTCTTTGAATACACAACCTCTGCTGTCTTTAGAAAAAGTCCTGTCCACCTTTAGAATATCTCTGTCAACAGATTTCTCTATAGGGTACCATACAGTAAAAGAGGAGGCAGACTGCTGTATAGATTCCCTGTACACAGTGTTGAGAAATCACTCTTCTTGTGAATTTTGTTAGAGGCCAATCAATACACCTATATCTCTGCCTCAAGGTAGAATTTCAATGATTAACAACCCTGCCTTGTATAAGTGTGCCAACAGTCCACTAACTTGCATATGTGAAAACAACCCTTAATGCAATTAAACAGTCACTGGTATAATCCTGAGCCAAGATGACAGATCTTTAAAAGACTACAAAGTTTTTAGGCAGAAGCTATGTGAGATTTCTTTTTCAAAACAATCAAGGGTTCCTTATGAATGTAACCCTCTGGTTTTGGCAGAAAAAGTCCTTTACTCTATAAGCACATCCATTCATCAATACGAGCTGGAAAATCAAAAGGCAAATTAGTGGCAAATATAGTGAATACTGTCCCTTTGTGAGAAATGTGAGAAACCTTCTTCCGTGGTTTTTCAACTTATAAACAACTCTTTGTCAAAAACCCCTCTTCTGAGTGCACTTCACTGTTTTAATGATGTGGCAATGTTTTGAGAACAGTGTGAAATGTTTTTCTTTAGACCTAAGCCCTGTCTCTATAACAAAATCTTCCTCTTGCCTTTTTAGAGGCTTCTTTTGAGGTGGCAGTCGAAGATTTTTCAATCAACAAATTTCTTTAAGCAAAACACTGCTCTTATGTCCATCATATATTCTTTCCTGTAGGTGTTTCAAATGACACATCCAGCAGTTTATTACAGCTGTACACCCTGAAAACTCACACAGCAAACAATCCTTTTTTTTCTGGTATAATGACAGAGTTTTGAAGTTCTGCGTGCAGTGTTGTGAAAATTTGTAGTAGTTTTAACAGTGAATTAGGCTTTCCTTGGATCAAAACATCAAAATTCTTCGTATGCAGCTCACCAAAAATCCCTTCTTGAATGAAAAACACTTAACTTAACTTGTTTTCAAACCTTATTTTTGGCTTTCAAACATCAATAGGCAGTCACAAAATTTAGGGCCAAAGTGTGCAAATACCTCAAGATACGAGGCAAATCTCTTGTGGAGCGTCGGAGGCAGCTCTGGAGGTCTCCAAGATTGCGCGACACTCTTTAATGACAGCACGGTGTGCAAAAATATACCCGGGTGGCCTGTCGGGTCGGCCTGTCGGGCGGTCGGGCGCCGTGTATAGGCGCGTCGCGTCAACACTGACCGCCCGTGTAAACTTACTCCCAGGTGCGTCGCGCGGGTTTCCAGGCACGGCGCGCGGTCGTAAACAGTGCAGTATTCTGAAATTTCGACCCGAGCTTCTTGTTTTGATGCCAAGGGCGATAAAGAACTTTGTTTGCAGTTGTAAAATGATAAACTCACCCTCGACCTCACTCCTTATATGTCATATCAAATCCTTCAACGGTCACCCTGGTCTTTAAAGTGAAAATTTTGTTTGGCTTTTGCAAGGTTTCCACAATCCTTCTGACACTTTTTCAACAATAATCTTGGTGCATTTCATACTTGAACCTAGAGAAATGCGTGCATTGGAGATCTCTATGCTTTTTAGATCGATTTAAATCATGGATCAACCTCTTTGTAACAAACAAAAATGGCTTGAAAGGTTACACTTTGTCTCACTTATGCACAGGTGTTTCGAAAGGGTGATTTCCAGCTTTGTTCCTTGGGTGATAACTTTAACACCAAACTTCAACTTTGAAAAATAACTCAATAACTTTCATCATCTCTGCCACCGTTGTTTAAAATTGCTGGTGATATCCATTATATAACCACTTTAACACTGTCAGGAAAATACCTGAAAACTGCCTTTTTTCTGAAAGAGGTAGGTCTTGCATTGTCAACTTGCTTTGACAGCCTCGGTGTTTTCTTGCTCCTTCAACCCTTTATCTATTCACAATGTCCATCTTGGGAACTAAACCTGAAATGCCTCCCATTACTTGTGATGTATATTCTGAAAGGAGGAAATCATGAAGCAAGAAGAACAGGTCTCTTGGAAACAATTATCATTTTGCTTTGACCAGTGCATTGACCTTTTTGTGATAGAACCATTCCATAGCTCAACTCTGTCCACTGTTTTACCTTCTTGGTGATATTTTAAAGAAAAATCACTCAGAATGTGTCAAAGAGCATTTTGAAAAGCCTTGACAACTGTTTTGTCATTCTTAAAAGGGAGGTGGTCTGTCTTTTCTCAACTGGGTTGACAGTCTCTGCTTCCAGGTGATCCATAAGTTTCTTCTTTGATTGTAAGTGCTCTATTTTGGTTGCATCCAGTCATACCATATTTCTCTGTTTACTTGAAAGGCGCTCCTTTAGATTTCTTGGGGTATGACAGTAAAGTGACTGTGTGGCCACTTCTCCTAAGGAAACTACTCTTTCTGTATCAATAGCCTATATATTCACTATTGTCTCATGTCCACTATAGGTATAGTTTGACAGACATTTCCATACGAATAGGAAAAACAATATATTTTGAAACATAAACACCATCTTTCACCTGTGTAAAGACTTCTATTTTCCTTCTTTGTATCTTTCCACTGCACCTTTTGACCAATCAGTTTTCAACAATACTCAATGTCTTGGCCATCTGCTCATAAAATGGAGGAGGCCCTTCATCTGAAGATTGTTTGATAAGGCTGCCTGACAAGGGTTTTTCTAGGATTACGATGGTAAGCAAACAAATTTGAAAAACATTAATACTAGCACCTTTGCTTGCAATCACCACTGTGCTTCAGAAAAATCCTAGTCAAAGTGTCACTGTCTCACTATACTGCTCTGAGGGGAACTGAAATGTCATTATTTTCTTTGGTCATCTCATGACAAATTATTTGAAAGATAGTCTCAGTGACTATGGAGGTCAGCACCCTTTGAAAAACCAAAACACCTTTTCTTCTGCCTGTGATAATGACATGATTTGTCAGCATCTCTTCAATTTAGTCTTGTGGAAAAGCAGTTCTTTATGATTAGAATTGTGTTCACTCATGATGTGCTTCTCTAAAGTTTAACAATTCACATGATTTGAAAAATTCTCATGACTTCTTTACCAGACCAAACTCTGTTTTCCTTTAAACTTGCATACTTCAGACTCGATCCCTGTTATGATCATCACTCACACTCAGAAAACCTGGAGTCTCTGTTTCACTTGTTTCAGTCAAAAGAAAACCTGGACTTTTGCAATCCTTAAAGTCAATACTGGCCAGCGCCCTCTGCTTGTAGATGAAGGAGGCGCCCTAACCCTCTGCTTGTAAATGAAGGAGGTTCTGGGCCATGACAAATTACCAGTTTGTTGTGACAGTGGTGTCTTTCTCTTACTGTGATCTTCATGCTGGAAAGAGCTGTAAGGTCTTGATGAGTGACTCTTTGCTTTGCAGATATATCTTGGGCTCATGTTACATTTAGAAGCAGCTGTTCTTCTAACTGTAGATTCAAGCATTTCCTCCTGAGATGAAGTTATATTTCCTGTCTTTGTAGAATCCATAAAACACTATAAAACACCTAATAATCAGCTTGAGACTGGGGTTTATGTATTGCTGAGACCTAGGGGTATAAGTGGCGTGACTTAGAGATGTTATCAACTTGATTTGCAAAGTGGGAGGTCAGCCATGGTTGGTCTGTAGCAGATGGAGGCTTTTTGGCTTTTTGATGATTGCCAAGGGTAAAATGTCTTAAAGCGCCACTTCCTAACATAGGGGAGACTTTTGAAACATATTTGGATTTTTCTTTTAAAGCTGATGGGCAAACCAATAGGGCTGAAGCTAGGTAGGATAGTGATAATGAGGTTTTGATTTTGACATGGGTGGACTGAAAAGTAGAAGGGCGAAAAAAGTTTTAGGAGGGTTTTCTAGATGAAAAATTGACATAAGGAAATCAGCTTCTAGAAAGCTCAGCTATAGATATAGTCATCACTAACATGTAAAAAATACTGATGGCTAACACGCCAAAAATATAAGGTGGAGTGGAATACTTGGGGATTTATCATCAAATCCATCAGCGACCATGCAACATAGATGGATACCATATTATTATGATGCAAGCTAATGTAGAAATTCCAGGTCGCAACCATCCTTGCCTATGTCATTCGATTAACAGGCCGGTGTACGAAAGGGGTCTACCTCAATTGGGCCCGATATTTGTGTGATGAATTCTTGACCAACGTTCGCAAATCTCAGGAACAAGGGAAGGAATTTTACTATTCTTGGCTACTGCTCCTTATAGCATTGGTTTCCTGGGAGGCCCCCAAGGAGTTGGTCCTCCCTGAGCTCACTCCAGAAATGTGTGAAGGGGCTCGCTTCGCCCATCTATGGGACTCTACGGACACATAGAGCATGGAAGATAACCAAGTCTTTTGGGTCCTATTCTAGAGCAGCTTGGCCGCAACCATCAACTCTCGACCACAGCTGTCCCCAACGGTGTACAACAGGTACAAAATTATTGCAACATTCTAGGTTATGATGCACCACATTCAGATCCGCGGCCTCAAGGGTAAAACTTGGACGTCCCTCCCCTATATGGTAGCAGATGAGGACATTGACCATGTGATCGAGCTATGGCCTCCTGCCTGGAAGATAGGCTTCAAAACCCCACCAAGGAGACAGCAAGACCAAGAAAGCAGTGCTCAGATGTAGCCACGAAGAAAAACATGTCGCCCAAAAACACTGGGGCTGAAACCCAGGTCAATTCACCACCAGAAGTAAACCTTGGAGGAACAAAGAAAACAAGTGAGCCTGACAAGGGGCCCCAAAAGAAGCAGCATGCACAACGGGGAGAATATGATGCGACGGTCACACTAACTAATGGGGACCTCGAACAAATAGCGGATGCCATCACAATGGCCACAAAAGACAAGTGGGTAGCCCTGGAGGAACACCAGAAGGCTACAATTGACACCCTCTAGGCTAAGCTTCTCACCCTACAGTTAAAGACAGACACACACATGACCTCCCTTGGCAACCAGTCGTACAGTGCTTTCTATGAAGGAAAGCTTTCTCTGCGCCATACCTAGCGCTGCCGTCGTGATCAGTCTACTAGATCAAGAAGCCCAACTCCAGGCAGAAACAAGGGTGTAACTGAATCTAGCCACGCTACCCCATGATGCATTACAGGGCCTCCACACCACTGTATTCCAAGAGATTCGCCATCAGGACCAGCAGGTGCACCGACAACTCGCAGTGGCCGAGTAGACCATCGCGTAGCAGAATGCCAAATTACTCCGCGTTGTCACACAACAAGCGGAGCTCGAGACATTGATCCACCAGTTCTGCACGGAGGTTACAGATGAAATCCCGACCACAGTCACCCCCTGGGTGAAAGTTGAAGGGTTGGTCGCAGCATTGAAGGCATCTGAGATGGAGATGCAGGTTGCGAAGATGTATCTGGAGCAAAAAATCACTAACTTATAGGCCAAGTTGCAGCCCGAAACACCTCCGGAGGTACAAGCCCAGTGCGCTGTGCTCATGACTGAGGCCACCAACACCATTATAGGATAGATTTCTCAAGGCACCCGGTTACTCAAAGATGCCATGAAGCTTTGGACCAAGATCCAGCGCGATCTGGTCCTCTAGAGAATCAATCAGGACTTACGATAGAAGGAAGAAGCTTTCGATTAGGTCGAAGCTACATTGCCCTCCTTAGTTCCTACACAGCGTCTAACACGCTTGAAGACTAGCAACGCGCTCCAAGATGAGATTGAATAATTTCGGCGGAAGAAGCATGCCATCGCAGAACGCTTGAAGCCTTGGGCCGACACAGCCCTCCAGCTATCACAGGATACCGATGTTGCTGTCAGGTGACTGAATCAGACACTGGAGAGTGTCACTGTGGTGACCGAAGGAATGACATCCCAGAAGCTCGTGGATATTGCGCAGAGCGCTGTTGCTTAGAGTTAAGAAGTGTTTCCCCCGCTTATTTCTGCCGTCAACACACTCTGCGCACAAGTGGAAACCCCTCCACCACAGTGACTCAGGATGAGTCACAAGATTGTGTTGGGGGACTGTTGGAACAGGGTCTCCTGCAAGATGTGAAACTGGTCCATTTTGTGTATTTTTTATTATATTTAGTCTAGCGTAGGGGTTTTGGGGTGGGTAAAAGCCCCAAAAGCATCGTAAATGGGTCAAGGGTAGACCAAGAGTCTGCAAACCACGGTTTGCGGACCATTGGGTGCATAGGATAAAAATAGTATAAGTAGTTGAACCTTTTTTAGTGGTAAGGAGAGACTAAGAATGATAAGAGATTGATGCTAAGTGTGAATCGATAGATCTTGTCAACGTTGTTGGGTAAGGACTCTTGCTGCTGTGTGCACAGAGGGCCTCTGTCCTGCTGTGGCTGACCCTACTACTGTGTGTACAGGTTGGGTTTTGGGGTATTGTAAGTAGATCTAAAGGATTAATGAATGCAGAAGTATTGTTGAATATCTGAATCCACTGGAGTTATTGTGATGTGAATCTGTGATGTTTGATTGCTTAATATGTGCTGCTGTATCATTGATTTAAGCTGCGAACATACCTGTGTTACTTATTTATTCTGTGATACGCATTTGTTCTGTTTTACTTCATACAAGAATATCTGGATTAGCTGTGTTATTATTATGTGAATTCATTATCTGCTAATTTCTGTGAGTATCATTGCTATTGTGCACGTGGATGTGAAGGGAATCTATAGATAGTGGCTCTGTGATACAAGATCTGGTCACTATATAGCTGAACCCAGCTCTGCTTGACTTACCTACCCTCTCCTAAGGTGCAGAAACCTGGTTCTAGCAGCCACCCATACTACTTCGGGTGAGAGTTTGGCCTACGCAAGAAGGTCACTGCCGAAAGGGCCAGTAGTATAGGGGTTTTTTGGCAAACCTTGAACATCCAAACCTGGGCCAGGACCCCTCAAGCCAACATCTTCCCTGCTTTGTGGGCCTATTGAACTTCTGTTAAAACCGACACCAAGTTTAATCCTTTCCACCTTCTTTTCAGCGAGGAGGTAGTCCTACTCATCGAGTGTGAAATCCCTTCCCTTCATCTAGCCGTCAAACCTCTCCCTAACACCCAACCTTTAGAACAATGACTTATCACGCTTCATCATGCTTCCAAAGACCATCGTGTTGCATTGAAAACCACTGAAGTGGCTAAGAAATGCACTGAAGCTCAATATGACTAAAAATTCCACCCTCTTACTTTTCACGAAGGTGATCTTGTTCTACTTTATTACCAGGCTCATGATGTCCTCGGTCATGGGATGTTTGACTCATTATGGCTAGGCCCTTACATCATGAGTAAGGATTTGGGTAAAGGGGCATACCTGCTATAAAAATTCGAAGGCCACCCTCTTCCTAATCCTTGTAATGCACTCTATCTTAAGAAATATTACCCTTAGCATTTCCCTCTTAAAATGAACGTTTTATTTCTTTTAGGTAGCTAGCTTTTGTTTTTTTTTATTTGGTACTTCACCTGGAAATTTTTTTTCCAAGAAGAGTCACTTCACTAATCCTCAAAATTGAATTTCATCACTTGCACCACTTGTGCTTGGGGCACCACTTTGCCTTCATAATTGTCCATGCTCATGTTGATTTTCATCGTGAGTAACCATCTTGTACTCATGTTTTTATGGTCCCCACTAGGCTTGTTTCGTGTGGTAGCATCATTGAGTCACCCTTGTTTAGAGCATCTGAGTTGAGTCACCATCGCATCTATGGAGTCTGTCCTGAGTCCCGTTGTATCCCAATACAATCCTCCATCCTTCCTTGCTTTGCTCCTCTCTCGTGTCACACATTTTAGCCTTCATTCATACTATCCCATATCCCCTTTGGTGTTGATTCAGTCATTTCTAGGTCATCCATGCCCTTTATGCTCTAACAAGGGAAGAAACCAGCCTGCTACTCAGTACCCCCCATTCCACCATCATCCCTAATGTCAGTCTATCAATCACTCTACTATTATCCCTCGTGCCTTAGTTGAGGACCCCTCATTGCCTCACCTATGGCGGGCCTCCTTTTGTCGACATTAGCTTACTCATTCTAGAAGACAGGTCTAGAGGGCGGTGTACCTTGGTTCTAGCTTCCACTCTTGTTCGGTGCCTTGTATCAAGAAAAGGGACCCTTTATAGCCTTTTGACTTGATTGTTTCTCAGCAACAGCTCCTTATGGCATGATCGAGATCCGTATACCTGATGTTTCAGTGATGCAGCAGATTGTACCAGTGATTCCCGGGTTTGTGTGAGATGTTTCAGACCTCATGAGGGGGTGGCCCTTCAAGTAACCCCCCACATGCCCAGATGAACTCTCTACTACAGCCTTGGATGAAACTCCATAGATTTGATGGTTTCAGCCTCAGCCGCTTGCAACGCCTTTTAGTTTGCATTTATCATTCATATTTTCAGAGCCCTTTCCTGCTTTACAAGACCTCTTTGGTTTTACTTATATCTCATGTACTCAAATTTTATTGTGTAAGTCCTACCTGTTGTCCCAGGCACAGTATATATGTGGAATCCATTAGCATGTTTTTATTTGGCCCATGTTTATGCCAACATGTACTATATAGTTCAATCCCTTGTTTACTGGATGCATCATTATTCTTTGCACTTTGTTATCTCGACAGGCATAGGTATGCCTCCCCCGCCTCATGTAGAATGGGTACCCACTCATAAAAGAGACTTTTCATACCTGTAAGTCTCACCTCCTCAGGGTCTTGTCCTCTCGCACTTTAGTCTACCTTATATTTCTCTCTCTCTGACTCCCCCTTTGGTGTTTAGTGATTGAGTTCTTACAACGTACTTCGGTCACATGATTAGCTCCTAATGCTCGCATGCTTTGGGGCAATCTGTGATACCAATTTTTGGTCATCTAACCTGTTACTATTAGATGGACCAAAGTACACCATGTAAGACCAATTTTACCTTAGCAAAATTGCTTTCGCTATGAAAAATAACTTAGTAATCCATAATGTATTAAGTTGTTTCTAGTCTAAACCGAGAACCCCATGAGGAATAATGGAATAACTCCTTATTTTTTTTATTTTCCTCAAGGGATAATTAAATAAACCACAGATTAATTAATATTCTTGGTCATATTTAACCCCAAACAGGAAAATTAATTAGATAAATCATTATTTATCTCATTATTTTCTAGGAATAATTATTTAAAACATTATTTAAATAATATTCCTTGTTAAAGTTGACTAAATAATTTACAAATAGTTGAATAAATCATTATGTATTTAATTATTACTCAACCATATTCTTAAAATAATAAGTAAATCATTTATTTATTTATTATTTACAAATAAATGGATTTTACCAAATTCAAATTATTTTTCCCTCCAACAAAAATAATAAAATATTCCATAAAAGTTGGATCTAGATTTGGTTAAAAATATTTTAATTATGCACCAACATCTAGAATAACTCAATATTTTGTTATAAATAGAAGGGGTTTCCCATTCTTTCACTACCTTTTGTTGCCTAGAGATCACTCTTGATCTATACTTTTGGTCTTATATCTGAAGCGCTGAAGACATATAAGAGCCCATCCCATTGAGGGGGACTGGTAAGATCTTTCTATGTTCCCTTCCCAGGTGTCATAATACAATTTTTTTTTTTAAATTCTTGTCTTGTTCATTGGATGCATGGAGTAATTCTTGCTTATTATTTGTTGTTTAATGTATTTAACTACATAGATATGGATTTTTGTAGAATTTATTCTGACTACTAACTACAGATATAAGGAAATTGATAGCCACATTTGATGTTAGGGTTGTTTTTTATTGTTACACAGCAATTTGTCACCATCCCTGCAATTCCCCATCCCGCACAATTGGATGGCTTATTCCGTGACTTGTGAGAAGTGACATAACTTGAAAACACTTTCATGGCATTCCCCTAAACATGTACTTTCATTGCCCTGAAGACAACTCCTTGTTAAAAACCCTAAAAACACCCCTTTTTGCATTGGCGTGGGCAACCAGTTCAGTACCCGCGCCAATGGGGGAAATCCTTCAAAGAGGATGTGCCAATTGGCGCTCTGTCCCAGAGTTGCACTCGCGCCAGCCATTTTAAGGAATGTTTTTTAAAAAATAAATGGCGGAAGTTTCATCCTAACTGATCCAGAAACTGGTATCTAATTTGAGTTGGGAGGTTTGGCTTCAGATCTCCATGTAGAGGAAGTGGTTTGCCACCTCTCATGGAAGCTTCCTTGAGGATAGGGCCAATCCCATGATTATAGGGATCCCAACTCCCCTTCCTCCATCTATAAAAGCTTGCTTATCTCCTTTGCAAGCTAGTCTCCAAGTTCCCAAGAGCCATCAGAGCCTTATGCTGCAAGAGCCTTGATTCATTCCCTTAAGGCCAAATCCAAGCAAGGAGATTATTGTCGAGACATCCGAAGAGAGAGGTTTGTCCCATCCCCGACAGGCTTTTTCGAGACGTGTTCCACTGGCGACCCTCCGAAGGAGAATTCAGCGTCAGGGCTATGGTTGTATTCTTCTTTGATTGATTAATGATAAGCGACTATTGGTTATGGTTCCACTCCTGTTGTTGATTATGATGATGAGTTATGTCTTCTCTGACTGACATATAGTTGCATATATTGGATTTTATGCTTGCGTTAGTTTTGTTTCTTGCGTGTGCAGGTGTCCGATCACGGAGATCATGAGGATTGTGATCTGCCGGAGCTAAGGAAAGGGAGCGCTACTTTCTCTACAAGCGAAAGCATTGGATTCCAGGTAAGCCTTCATCGCTAGTTGGTTTATTTGCAATTAGGAACCTGCACTATAGCATGAACGATTGTGGCTAGACCCGGTCTGGGGTAGTAGGGATCGCCTTTGTCCGCAGAGGGGATTTACCTCCACAACAATTTGGCGACTCCACTGGGGATCGTCTAGCTTGTTTTTGTTTGCTTTATAAACTACAGACGGAGCCTGAAGTTAGCCAGATAGCCTTCGAAACACTATTGCTCTGCATTAGCGAAGTAGATCAAAGCTGCTTCAGTCAATCTCCGGTTTAGTTTATGAACTGAACACTTGGAGTATTGTCTTGTCTTTTTGGTTGTTTCTCGATTCTGCTTGCTTGATCGGCTCTTTTGGCTGGCTCTTTTCTGAGTGTTTGGCTTTTGGTTCAGCCCCAGAGGATCAGATCTGACCTCTGTTTTTTCGAGTTTTCATCCTTTCATGGTTGGCTTGATTGGCGCGGTTTCCACCCTGACAGTCGCGCCAATTGGTGCGGGTTGCCAATTCATCACTCGCGCCATCCCCTGTCTGGCGCGGATTACAGCCAGACAGTCGCGCCATCTCCTGTAGGTGCTAGGGTTTACCCTTGTTCGGAAGTTTCTTTTGGTCAGTACTTTGCTTTTGGGTTTGTTTTAGATCCTGCTTGAAGTGGTGAGTCTAGTCTTGGTTGGGAGAAATTTTTTGTTTTTTCATTTTCAGGCGTTGGGGCTTGTTGTTAGTTAGCAACCCGCGCCAATTGGGCATTGGCGCTAGTTGTCAGTGAGAAAGTCGCGCCATTTGGCGCTAGTTGTCAATGACAAAGTCGGGCCAATTTCAGGGTGTGTGAAAATTGAGATTTTTTCCCTAAATCCTTCACCAGTGTGTCTTTCCCTTCCGGTCTTTTCACTGTATGAGCATAGATTACATTGCTCATTGTTTGAAATGTCTTATTTCCATGATTTTTTGATGTAAAAGGGAATGAATGCCTTGTTTTGATCTCTTGCTTTGGAAGTCCTCTTTGTGTTTGACCTCATATGTCTTGTCACCTTTTGAGGAATTTCGTTACAAAGTGTTTTGAAACAACGATTGCATTCTTAGTGTTTGTTTACATCTCTTTTGCATTCATCCTTCATTAAGGAGATTTGCATTCTTTTAGTTTTCGTCTCATAGTTTGCTTTTCGTTAAAATGCATTAGATCACATTGCATTGAAGAGTATTTTGAGATTTATCATTGAACTTAGATCACATTGTTTAATTATTGAAAGCTAAAAATCGCTTTGAGTGCATTCTCTTTCATTGGAAACATGCATTAAGTAGATTCTCATTTCATCAAAAAATGCATTGAGTGCATTCTTATCATTTGAAAAGGAAAAGGAAATTGTGCATAGATAACAATTGCATAGTTTTCGGAAAAGAGGATTTTGCATAGATTACATTGCATTATTCGCATCGTTGAGTGTTTGAAATTACTTTTGGATAGTGACAGTCATCTAGTTTGGAAAAGATTTTGTTTGCAGTGTTGTTGTTTGTTGCATCATTGTTTGAAGCTCTTCCCTTAACTAGATAGCATTCATCAAATTGAAAAGATTTTTTTTCTCATATAGCTGCATATAGGAGATTTTCATATGACATGTGGTAGGGCCTAAAAACTGAGACATAATTGAAGATCAACCATAAAATTTACTCAATTTACCTAAGGAAGCATTGAAACTTAACGAAATATTTAGAGGTCTAGGCTAGAGACGTGTTCCGACATCTTTAAACCTAGTAGTTGTCGTTCGCCTCTTGGCTTTAGACAGCACTAGTACAGACTTGTGCTCCCCGTATCGTCGAGTATATAAAGGGAGACCCCACTAGGTTGCTATCCTTTATCCATAGGAAGCCGAGTCTGCCGCCCTATACCCGTGATACACCGAACACAGCATTCGGGGAGATTACCTGCATGTGCGTTAAGTCCTTGGTTAATTTCTCTTTCATTTTCAAACCAAGGTGTATATTGCAGTTCACGGTTATTTGGTACACCCTTTGCCTAGCATTCCTGAGCAGTCATTTCGATGTTTTCTGACTCACTAAATTTGAAATTATTATCAAGCGCTTGTCCTTTCACGCTTGTTTCCAATCTGAAAGTGATAGAGTCACCTTTTGCCTGTTTCTCGACTCTTAAAAGATGAAACAACAGAGTTTTGTTTCAATGTCATAAAAATTAACTTCCCACGAAATATTCCTGGTTAAAGTTAGTTTCCTTAGGGTGTTGTTCTGAAGATATTTTCTGATGGCAACTTTTCCAGAGTTCACCAACCAAGAAATCCCCTCCGATGGGAATCTGAGTCCTTTTCCTCCTTTTGGAAATGTTCGCGCTCCTTATATGGCAACGTTGTCCCTTCCTAGGTTAACTGTTGGGTTTCCTGTTTGGTTGTTTTCAACCTCTGTGGTCCCGAATGTCTCGGATACTGTTCAATCAGTTCCTCCACCTGAACAACATCATGTTGATTCCAAGGTGGACCTCTCCCCTTCTTCGCCTGTTTCTGCGTCCTCCTCTTCTACTTCTCTTGGTGAAAGTCTGGATTTGAGTAACCAGGTGGCTAAGAAGAAGAAGAAGAAGACAAAGAAGAAGAAGTTCGATAAGAGAGAGGCTAAGGCTGTAGCTACTGCCTCCGAAACACCTCCTCTTGATAAACCTTCCAACCCTCCACGGAAAGTCAAGTTCCCTTGCATGTTTTGCATGGGAGACCATCTCCTTCGAAACTACCCTGGCATTTCCAAGGTGCTTGAAGTATGGTCCAATGGTCGTCCGTCATTGCCTTTGGCTTTCGAGAGTCAAGTTGGGGGCACGTCTTCAACTGGTGCTAGTAAGGCTCCTAAGAAGCAGGGTAAGATTACCAATCCCTGTAAGTTGTGTGAAGAGCACCATGCCATTCATCGTTGTACTTATATAGATGAAGCCAAGTGAGTGTTGGACAACCCAATTGTTTCTACACCATGACTTCCCACTGGTTACAAACAGCTTTCTTTGAATCTTCCACCAGCTGATGCCACGATTGGTCAAGAGTCATCCTTAGTCAATCCCGCTCCCTCGAAAATTCAAATTCAGGAATCTGTTCCCGACCAACCATTGGTCGTGGGATCGGTTGAGCTGGCCCCGTCTACGGTGCACCAGGTCTTTTCTGTTGAGACTGGATCTCACACCCCTCATGTTCTTCTAGTTTCTTCAAATTCCTCGGACTTAGCGAAAGATTCTCCCGTCCCTATACCTCAAGAAGCTGCTCCTCCGCCTCCCGTGATGGAGGTCCCGGAGGATACTCCTCCCACCTTGAAGATGGAGGTCATGGAGGATGCTCCTTCTTCTTCTGTAACACCAAGGGAAGACCATATCGGTTCGATGGTGGCCCCTCCGAGTAGTTTGGTCACTTCCTTTGATTAGAATCGATTTACGGGATACCGCCTTCCATCTTATGTGCCTTTCGAGATAACGGTACAGGCCTTTGGTCTGGTTGTACACAACACCATTATAGACGAAGGTGCATCTGTTAGTATTTTATCCTCAAATACTTGGCAAGCTTTCAGTTCACCGCCGCTTGCACCTGTTACGCAGAATCTGTTGGCGTTTAACATAAGAACTAGTCAACCGCTAGGGATCCTTCCAAGGTTACCTGTTACTTTGGGAGGTAAAACCGTCCATATGGACGTGATGGTTGTTCCAGGCCCCTTGGATTTCAATCTGCTTTTGGGGCACGATTACACCTATGCCATGGGAGCACTTGTCTCCTCCCTTTTTCGTGTGGTCTATTTTCCGCATGAAGGATGGATCGTGACCATTGATCAGCTTTCATTCTTTGGTCCTGATATGGTAGCTAGCCCGCCATCATCCCTTCCTGGTTTTTATCCACCTGTTGTATCTGCCCCACCGTAGGTCAACTATGTGGCTACCTACCCTGTGCCTGTGCTCAGTGATGATGTCGTCGTGCATCAGGTGCTGGGGGCATTGGAGTTAGACTTTCAAGATGTTTTCCTTCTTTCAATGATGGAAATGTTAAACGATGGCTGTGTTCATTATGAGCAGGTATGTCAGGCATGGTTCTTTTCTGTGTCAAGCTCACTTAAAAAATGAAACAAGGTCTATCGGAGCATGGTTCTTTTCCTGTGTCAAGCTCCTTAAAAAATGAAACAAGGTCTGTTGGAGCACAGTTCCTTGTCTTGTGTCAAGCTCCTTAAAAAATGAAACAAGGTTGTCAGGAGCAGAGTTCCTTGTCTTATACCAAGCTCCCTAAACCATGAAACAATGTGCCCTGAGGATAGTTCTTTTAATGTGTCAACCTCGTTAAAATAATGAAACATGTTCCTGTTCAATTCGAGTCTTTGATCAGATCTCATAAAATCCCAGTCGAGTCTTTCTTAGATCTCGTAATTCACACTTTCACTCCATCTGCCTTTCATATGGACTGAATCTTGGGGAGCATGTACCTCGAATTGAGTCACCATGCTGGGGGCATGCTTAAATTTTTCAAGCATAGTTTGTTTCCGTTTCAAGCTTGTGTAAAAATGAAACCGGTTTCAAGCATAGTTTATCTTTGTTTCAAGCTTGTGTAAAAAGGAAACCAATTTCAAGAAGAATTTTCTGATTTCAAGCTTGTGTAAAAATGAAACCATTCCCATTTTACCTCTTGTGATTTCCATTTTATCAGCCTGTTTTTTCCAGATGAGCCTTGGTTTTCTCATTCCATCGTCATTATCTACTGGGCCGATCATATGCTTTCACTTGGTTGTTTTACCCGCTCCTGAGGAACTGCTGCGATGAGTGGTCTTGTTAGCCAGCCTCTTGACCTTTACTTGTTATGAGTAGTTCCACCATTACCCGAACCAGTTGCTACCCTTTATACCACTCATTCCTCAGGGAGGAGTCATCTTTCAGCTCTTTTCTGACTCTCTAAACATGAAAATATTGTCGAGGCCCTTGTCGTTTCGATCTCGTTAAAGTGGACACAAAACGACATCCACCCAGTACACGTTTACCCCTTTTTTGGGCTGGGATAGATTATTTACGAAAATGAATACCCTAGCCTATCGCGACTAGGGGGTTTTCTTAGATATTGTTTTCTACCTTTTCGGGTCTGAGGAACTATTTACGAAAAGGGACTGTTGGAGTTTACTTTTCTGCTATCTTTTCAAACTCTCTAAACATGAAAAGACGTTGAGTTCTCCCTATGTCAGACTCGTTAAACCTAAATGACATGTGAAATTGTCAATCATGACATTATTCGAGTTTCTCCTTCCTAGGGCTCGTTGAATGTACTAGGATGGATTCGTCTGAAGGATGAACTTATATGACAAGCATATGGTATCCTCTTCAATCTTGTCTAAAAATAAAGAGGTACTCGCCAGAAATGGTGGGGAAAATGGAACCAACATCATTTTCGTGTCGGTAGTATGTCACTCTTGAACATGACACTTGTCTGCATTTGTGTCGGGTTGGGGATATCTCATCTCATTTTCCACTTGCCTCCGTGGGTTTGGGTGATCCTTTTTGACCTCTCATCTGCTCTTTGCCTCATCGCCATGACCTCTGATCCATTGATGTCAAATACTGCCAAACTCACTGTCGTGCCACCATGTGTTCAAGAGAAGTTGACCTCTGCAAGTATCAACCTTCCTCTGATTCTCATCTGATCCTGATTCACAAAGACATTATGTTCCTTTGTCTTGCGTCGATGATGTGGGAAACACTATGGCCCAACTTCGATGAAGGTCACTTCCTGTCAACTTCAGCTCATTATCCAAGAAGCTGATCTAGAGACTCCCTTCTAGTACCTTGGAGCTTGCATGCCTCAATGGCAGGTTCTTCGCATTCGACGTGAGGTTTTCATCATTGGCCTCCGATTGAGTGATTCTGCGGGTGTTCGATGTTAGCTCATTGTTCACATGCCGTAGATTGTACCTGTAGTACCTTGAGGACCATTGGCATTAATGGTGGTACCTCTCGCGTCTGTTAACAGCTTTCATCATTGGCTAGTAATCAGACGATGTTCTTGCATGTTCGACTTCAGCTCACTTATTCGCATGCTTGAACTTGTACTTTGTTCGAGTCGAGATGGAGCGCAAGACCCTGGATTCTTTCTGTTATAATCCAGGCTGTGATTTTGTGGATTATTATGATTAGTTACATGACTCACTGATTGGATGGCTGCGACCATACCTGAGTCTATTTACCGATCCTCACTGGATGGCCGCATCCATGCCTTGGATCTGGGTTATTACATACTTTGTTATGGATGGCTATGCCCATACCATGTATATATCATGTATTTGAGATATCAGTTGTACTTATCTACATAGGTTTTCCGATGACGGTGTTTTCAGTTGGACATTTTCTCGTAAAGAGTTTCACCCCTCTCTCTCTCTCGGGCCTCATGCTTTAGGGGGCATCTGTTACACAAAAATTTGTCACCGTCCATGCAATTCCCCATCCTGCACAATTGGAGGGCTTATTTCGTGATCTGTGAGCAGTGACATAACTTGAAAACACTTTCATGACATTCCCATAAACATGTACTTTCATTGCCCTGAAGACAACTCCTTGTGAAAAACCCTAAAAACACCCCTTTTTGCATTGGCACGGGCAGCCAGTTCAGTACCCGTGCCAATGGGGGAAATCCTTCAAAGAGGACGCGCCAATTAGCGCTCTGTCCCAGAGTCACACTCGCGCTAGCCATTTTAAGGAGTGTTTTTTTTTAAATAAATGGTGGAAGTTTCATCCTAACTGATCCAGAAATTGGTATCTAATTTGAGTTGGGAGGTTTGGCTCCGGATCTCCATGTAGAGGAAGTGGTTTGCCACCTCTCATGGAAGCTTCCTTGAGGATAGGGCCAATCCCATGATTATAGGGATCCCAACTCCCCTTCCTCCATCTATAAAGCTTGCTCATCTCCTTTGCAAGCTAATCTCCAAGTTCCCAAGAGCCATCAGAGCCTTATGCTGCAAGAGCCTTGATTCATTCCCTTAAGGCCAAATCCAAGCAAGGAGATTATTGTCGAGACATCCGAAGAGAGAGGTTTGTCCCATCCCCGACAGGATTTTTCGAGACGTGTTCTGCTGGCGACCCTCCGAAGGAGAATTCAGCGTCAGGGCTATGGTTGTATTCTTCTTTGATTGATTAATGATAGGCGACTATTGGTTATGCTTCCACTCCTGTTGTTGATTATGACGATGAGTTATGTCTTCTTTGACTGACATATAGTTGCATATATTGGATTTTACGCTTGCGTTTGTTTTGTTTCTTGCGTGTGCAGGTGTCAGATCACAGAGATCGTGAGGATTGTGATCTGCCGGAGCTAAGGAACGAGAACGCTACTTTCTCTACAAGCGACAGCGTTGGATTTTGGGTAAGCCTTCATCGCTAGTTGGTTTATTTGCAATTAGGAACCTGCACTATAGCATGAACGATTTTTTTTAGACTCGATCTGGGCTAGTAGGGATCGCCTCTATCCACAGAGGGTATTTACCTCCACAACAGTTATGCACGACTAAAGTGATATTTTTTTGTACGCTTGTGACTAGAATTCTGATTAACATCTGGCGTAGCTAAGACTGGTGCTTGGCACATTTACTCTTTAAGAAGTTCAAGGGCCTTATATCATTTTGGAGTCCAATAAAATGCATCTTTATTCAATAATGTTGTTAGAGGAATTTCTATTCTCCCATAATTCTTAACAAACTTGCGATAATACCCTATCAACCTAAGAAATCCTTGAAGATCATTTATGGTTGTGGGGATTTTCCATTCCTTAATAGATTTATTTTTTTTAGGGTCTATCTTGGCACCCTCATGAGATAAAATATGACCCAAATATTCCACCTCCTGTACTCCAAAGAAACATTTGGAAGTTTTTTCATATAATTTTTTATCCTCCAATAGTTTGAGCACCCTGTCAACATGTTGAATGTCATCCTTCCAAGACTTACTATAGATTATTATATCATAAAAAAATACTAAAACAAGTTTTCTAAGGAAGGGTTTGAAAATGGAATTCATCAAACATTGAAATGTGGAAGGTGCATTCATAAGGCCAAAATGCATGACCAAAAATTCATAATGACCCTCATGATTTCTGAATGTTGTTTTTAGAATTTATTTAATCTTCATTCTAATTTGATGATATCTTGAATGAAGATCTAGTGTGGTGAAGTAAATTTCTCCATGTAATTCAGCCAAAAATTCAGCAATGACAGGAGGGAAATTTATCTTTAATAGTGAGCTTGTGGAGCTCCCTATAATCCAGACACATACACCATGATCCATCCTTATTGTGCACCAATACTACTAGCGAAGAGAAATAAATTTGACTAGGTTGAATTATACCAACCTCTAGCATTTATGCAAGCATATGTTCAATTTCACTCTTTTGGGCATATGGATATATGTAAGGTATGACGTTTGGAGGAACACTTCCTGGAATAAAATTAATAGCATGATCATGATCACGGATAGGTGGGAGGCCTTTGGGAGTCTCAAATACCTTGGAATGATTTTCCAACACTTTTTGGAGATCTGGAGAAATAAATTATTTCAATGTTTGAACCCTAGTGAGAAAATTTGTGCAATGACACCCCATTGTTCTTTCTTAAGAATATTTTTCATTCCATTAGAGATATTTATCTTTCCCAGTTTTCTAGTGATACCCCTTAATTCAACTTCCTTTCCTTCCCAAAAAAATTCAATAAAAGTTCTTGAAAAATAAAATCTATCATCCCCAAATATTGTAACCATTAGACTCCTAGTACAACATCAACACCACCCATTGGAATGGAAAGCATTGGACTATTCAATACATATTCTCTCATGGTGTTACACCATTTTTTGGTCATCTAACATATTATCATTAGATGGACCCAAGTACACCATGTAAGACCAATTTTACCCTAAGTAAAATTGCTTTCACTATGTGAAATAACTTAGTAAAACACCTTTATTAAGTTGTTTATGGTCTAAACAGGAAACCCCAAAAGGAAATAATAAACAAATCCATATTTGTTTATATTTCCTCAAGGAATAATTAGTCAAACATCAATTTAATTATTGTTCCTAGTCATATTTAACCCAAAACAAGGAAATCAATTGAATAAATCCTTATTTATTTGATTATTTCCTAGGAATAAGTTATTTAATCCTTATTTAAATAATATTCCTAGTTAATTTGACTAAATCATTTATAAATAATTAAATAAATCATTATTTATTTAATTATATTTCCACCATTTCCTTAAAATAATAAATAAATCATTTATTTATTTATTATTTATAAATAAAGGATTTGACCCAAGTCAAAAATCATTTTCCCTCCAATAAATATAATAAAATATTCCTAAAAGGTGGTTCTAGAATTTGGTTAATAATATTTTATTCATGCACCAAGTTCTAGAATACCCTAATATTTTATTATAAATAGAAGGGTTTTCCCATTCATTTGTCACCTTTCATTTGCATATTTTATCACTCTAGATCTAAACTCTTGGTCTGACTTTGAGCCATTATCATTGTCACATTCTCCATTATTTACTTTGTGAGCACCCTTTGAGTTCTATGTTTGTCTGGGTTTTCTACACCAACAAGAGAGAGAAATTCTAGATCTGAAGTGCTGAGGACTTTCAAGAACCCATCTCGTTAAGGAGAATTGGAAACACCTTTATTGTTTTCCTCTCAGGTGCCCTTTAATATAAAAAATTCTTTCAAAACTATTGTTCTTGTCTTGTCCATTGGATGCATGGAGTAAAACTTCATTTTTACTGCTTAATTTCTTTTTATGCATAGATCTGGATTTGTGCAGCTTTGTCTTGATCAACTAACTGTAGATTTGAAGATATTGGTAGCCATAATTGATGTTAGGGCTATTTGTTATGCGTAGCTAAAGTGGTCTTTTTCCAACAAAAGATTCATACTAACACATGGTTAGCTTGATATTATGACACTTTCCAAGGAAATTTATAATTCCTCCATTTGCAACCATCAGTTGACACTTTAGTGTTGGATATAAGAAGAAATTCATCATACAATGAATAAAATTATGGGTACTACTTGAATCAATCAAAACTATTATATTTTTCTTCTTGATATATACTTCTATCTCGATATTTTGAGGAGCGATAATTTTTGCAAATGCATTACAATATATGGTCATATCCATTTCTTGTTTCTTTGGGGTTGGTTCATGGTGTATGTCATCCTCTTTTGATGTTTCTTGTTCCTTTTCTTCCTCCTCTTCACAATCTATGTAGGATAATTTATTCTTATCAAACTTATGAAATTTAGTGTATTTTCAATCAAAACTATAACAAATCCCTTTTCCTCTTTTTTCCTCCAATTTTTGTGGTGTCAAACTTGTAGGATGTGGAAGACTATGAGCAGAAACAATTTCATATTTATAGTTGTGAGTGGTAAACTTCCTTGTTTCCATAATTTTGCTTTCAGCTTTACTTTCCAGCCTGAATGTCTTCTCCAATGAATCAGGTTCCAAAAGGCGAACCTCATGTTGGATGTTCTCTTTTAAGTTTCCTATGAATACATCAATCCTATGCTGCTCTGGAATATCCATTATCCTCATATTCAATTTTTGGAAGTCTTCAATGTGCTTCACCATTGAACCCTTTTGTTTGAGATTTATCAATTGGCTAAAGAAGGTGTTTATGTTTGTATCTTCATAATGTGCTATCATTTCCTCTGTAAATATTTATTATATGAAAAGTGTTTATGAGAAAAAATCCATCTATACCATAAACCTTTATTGGTTTCTAAATATAAAGATGCAATATGTACCTTTTGTGAGGGTTGAACATCATGTAGATCAAAATATCGCTCCATTTGTAGTATCCATGTTACTGGATCCTTTCCATCAAACTTACTCATATCTATAATTGGAATGTGGTGGTTCTTAAATCCCAAATTTGAGTCTCTAAAATCATAATTCATATTTATTTTGTCCTCAACATGATTTTCATGGATTACCTTGTCACCATTGGGAATCCTTTCTTGCAACAACTTTTTCAACCCTTCCAACTTGAAGTTCATCAAATCCATGTATTCTTTAAAAAAATCCATGTTTCCTTTTATACCATCCATGTCCCCTTTTAATATATCCATATCATCTTTGGTTTCTCTTTGTGAGAGTAAAATTTCTTGCACTTGGTCTTGTAACTTTGATATATCATGTTGCAATTCTTCCTCTTCACGCATCATAGTAGAGATTTCTAAGGGGTTAATGGGTGTATAATTATTTTGTTTTGGAGGAATATTAGAACCAAATATTGATATCTATGCTTCAATATTCCCTTTGAATCACTTCAAATTTATTTTTAAAACATAAGTTATGCAAAATTAAAAAATACAGACATTTTTCTTTATTTTTAGGAGCTCGATATTGAAACTATTGTATATTTGTAATTTCAGAACTCCAAGGTCTAACATTTAATACTTTAGTAGCCCTATGAGTCTTCTTTCTAACCCCACAAGTAACACCAATATTGGACTCTTAAATAACAAGTTATTCCCAATCTTCCACAATGTTGATTATTGACTAGTTCAGTACAACGAATTTGCACGGAGTACCACATGTCATGGTTTTGACCTTCGTCTCTAAAAATTATATATGAAAAACTAAAATCCATGATATTTCATTCATGTTTTATGAAATGCAAGTCCGATGCTCGAGGAGGAGGTTATGATGATTTTCTGTCACCTATTTGAGATTAAATTATGGAGCCTTTAAAAACCCTAACTTCCTTGGATCATATCTACAAAAATATAGCGAACCAAGATCTGAAATTCATAGACAAGATTCAGCCATATTTAGCCTCCATGTGGTTGAAATTTATGATTCTGAAGCTTCGTAAAAAAAAAAAAAAACTATAGTGAAAATTCCAATATGACTTGTTTGAAGAAGCGAAACCCTAAAATTCAAAGCTTTGATACCAAATGTTATGCAACCAACTCACAAAATAGAAGAAAATATAGATCAATGACTTATAAATTATCATCTTTGAGGGGGAAACCTCCTTTACATTATATAAATGGAAAATTATTGGATGATACAAATAATAATACCTCCTTGGTATATATAAGGGTCTAAGGGGTCAGAATATAATCAGAGCCTACATATCAATAATAAGTTAAGGGCATAAAAATAACAATAGTGGGCTTCTATGGGGCACAACAATAACAATAAGGGGCTGCACTAACAATAAAAATAATGGAAATATACTAGTATTATAGGGACATAACAACAGGCTTACAAAAATTATATTGTGAAATTATCTAGGCCGAGATCCTTGTTCTTTGGCATTTTCTATACCACATATTCAACTTCCTCTGAGGTGATCGATCACAAAAAAGCATCATTATTAGTAGGTAGGACCAATGAGGGAATAGGTTTAGTGATTGTTGGAGGATTAATCCATCTTGCGGACAAGGTCGATCTCCCTAGTACTAAAATTATCTAGCAACAAACAGCCAAACATACTAATCTTTCTCTAAGCATGTAAGGTTTACAAAAAGCTCTATAGAGGTGTTAAGGACTTACCGTTTGTTCAGTGCTTGTTTGAAGTCGTCAATTTCCCTCGCGCGCTTGAAGGATTTTTCCTCGTAAACCTGTAGTCACAAACAAGAAAAATATTACATAGCACCTGTATAGAAATCATCATAAACCATGCTTATCATAGTGATCAAGGAATCTATGAAATAAACCATTGATTGAAAGCTTATTGAGAAAAATGAGTATATTTGTATTAATTTCAAAAGAAGAAAATCCTTACAACCTGAGCCTTGATGTTGCATAGGACTTTCCAGGGTCCGGAGCAGGAGTCTCCTTTACTTTGATAAGTTCTGCACCCTTCCAACCAAGACAAATAGAGGTATGCAATCTCTCCTCACAAAAGTCTTAGTTAACTGAGTCTAAATATCAACAGCACTTAACTTCAAATATTCTAAAAGCTTGAACTCCCTTTGAGGCTACCCAATGCCTCTTTTTATAGTGGAAAAGAGAAGGTTTTATGTTCCAAGTATGAATGGATAGAATCCTCCTTCAAAGGGATAAGCTCCTCACATCAAGGGGTTAGCTCCATAAGGTAAGGTATTCATGCACCTCACAAGAGCGGTTCTGCCACCGCAAAATCCATTCTAGAAGCTTCCAGAATTTACTTTTATTAAGATTTTTAGGATTTACTTGCGCCTTTTTAATCTTACAGGGGTCCGCACATATAAAAAAGATAAAGTGCATTCAGGAACGCAGGAAAGCTAAACATTAGGTGCGGGACCGCAGGCAAGATAGCCAGAAAGTGCGACACCAAAGTTTAGGAGACTTTTTAGGAATTTTTTCTGATTTTCAAGGCTTGACATGAGGAACTGATATGTTAGACTTGAAAAAGGGAGAAGTATGAGTAATAATGAGCTCATACACATAGCAAAATGTCAGGATGACAATTTTCAGTGTAACAGATTGCCCCCTAAAATGCAAAGTCTGGAATAGATGATGCTGAAGTCTGTCATATATGAAGAGTGCAGTACTTTATCATTTCAAGGATCATCCCGTGGTCACCCCAGTCAGCACCTGTAAAAACATTCAATTCAAAATATATATGTATACATATCATCACTGAGGTAGGCATTCCCATACTCAGATTAAACTAACTAAAAACTGATTCAACTGTTCTGATACAGGAATGATTTTGAGTACATCACAGTATAGAAATGTGTGAACATAGTATGGAAGCAGCCATCTATTTATAAATAGTCCACTATATAAATGATAAAAAAATTCCTCGCAGCCTGGATGATAGAAACTAGATCCAGGGTCTTGATTTCCGCATCTCGAACTAGTACGATTCTATCCATGCGAATGAATGTGTCGAAGTCGAACATGGTAGAAACCACTTGATTACCAGTCAATGATGTAAACTGTTAACAAGTGTAAGAGTAACCACCAATCACGTCAATGGTTCTCAAAGTACCCATTACAATCCATGAAATGTGAATGAATGAGCTGAAGTCGAACATCTCACGGAATCATTCGATCGAAGGTCAATGATGTAACTCGTCGTCGAAAGCGAGAAACCTGCCATTAAGGCATGCAGATTTCAAGGTACTGACGATTTCTAGATCAACTTCCTAGATAATGAGTTGTCGTCGATAGAAAGAGATCCGTCATAGGAAAGCCCACAACACGAAATCATAGATCAATTTTTGAAAATATATCAGCAAGGACTGACTCAAGGATGGTCAAAATGGATGACAGATATTTTACAGATGAATGGTTTATTTGAACTGTCCTCTTGAACACATAACGACACTGCAGATGGCTTGGTGACAATTTACCCAAAGCTAATACCCAGAAACTGGATGAAAACTTTCAATGAGGTTTGATTAACTTGTTAGGAAAAGGATTTCCCAATGCAGGTGAATGAAAGTGTCGTGTTCAAGAGTGGCTGACTGAATTTTCAAAGAATCAAAATACAACAAACACGCCCATTTTCCTCTCTTTTCCCCCACCATTTCTGGCAAGTACCTCTTTATTTTTGACAAGCTTGAGGAGGATAACATTTGCTTGTTTATAAGCTCATCCTTCGAATGAGTCCAACTTAGTTTAAGATTCGAACCCTAAGAAGGAGTGGTTCGTTCCTGTTTGAAATTGAACAGGTCCTTTACTGTTAAATTTTAATGAGTCCAGTATAGGAGAAACTCGGTGTTTTTCAATTTTAAGGAGTTAGAAGAAAAAACTTAAGAAAACTCCATGGGTGTAATTTTTCGTAAATTTAGTCTCTCAGGCCCGAAAAAGGATAAAATAATGCGGGAGAGAACTCTATTGACCGAAATTAGTCAACGTATACCTTTTTCGTAAATAGTCCATTTCAGTCCGTAAAAGGGGTAAAATTATACTGAAGGGACGATCATTCATTTACTTTAACGAGTTCAAACAATCAAGTACTCGGTGATCTTTTCATGTTTAGAGAGTCTGAAAAGGGCTTAAAAGAGGACTCCAATGTTTCTCTTTTTCGTGAATTTTTGAAAAGAGTCCGAAAAAGTGATAAAAGTATGCTCTTTGTTGAAAAATGATCAATTCTCCTGAAAAATCCAATTTCTGCACAAAAAATTGAAACATTACACATACCTGTTTAAAATGAGTAAAAAACCTTCAAAAATACCCTTTTTAAAATGAAAAATAAATAAATTAAAAATTCATCTATTCGAAAAAACTTATAAACAAGACTTTTCAACTTCATTTTTACCGTTCAAGTTCAGAGTGAAAAGTAGAAGCTTTTGGGTAAAAAGTTCTTGTGAATATTCTGGAAAATCCGTCTGTTGAAATCGAGAACTGTCAGTCCCAGGTAATCCACGACCTCTTAATCTTTCATTTCATCCATTTACAATTCGTTTTTAGGCTTTAAATCTTATTTTTAAGGGAAAAACATGGTTCGAAAATCGCCCGCGGGGGTCCGCAGGTGACACACATGGTACCTGCGGACCCCGACTTTTTCCTAGAAGGAAAAAAGTCGTGGGTCCGCACTTTCCTTACAGAGCGCGTGCGTTCCTACGCACTGTTTATGAAGGTAAAGTGCGGTCCCCGCGCGTTTAAATTTAAAACTCAAATTTCTCTTTTTCCGCCCAAAATTTTTCAAACTATATTGTTCTAATCTATCTTTCTATGTATTGTAGGATTAACAAGATGCTGATTTGGAGAGAACGTGAACACGAGGATGTGGATGATGCCGCAATGCTCCATATGCCCACAATGCAAAGATTAAGAGCATGCGGTTTAAATAAATTCTGGTTCATCCAAGGCATGAGAGCACAGGTAGAGCTCCTGACATGGCTGGTAAACAGGTGGAACGTGCAGGACCAGTGTTTCGTTATTGGCGGCCACCGGCTCGAAATCGAGCTGGAGGACATTTATTTTCTGACTGGTTTGTCCAAGACGGGCGAACAACTCTCCTTGTTTGGGACTAGGCCAGGTGGCCAGACTGTCGCTAGTCTTCGGCAAGAATTCTATAATGATGAAGCAGACCCCAGGGACAAACGGATTGATATAAAAAATATCATCCGTCCCGAGCTGAAAGTTATTGCATTTACTGTTACCAGGCTGTGCCGGAGTGCAGCATTGCATGTAGCTACCGGTTCTCAGATGCGCATTGCTGTGGACTGTATTCGCGACACCATTTTCAACTGGTGTGATGTTGTGTTGGCTAATATAAAAGGCCAAATAACTAGAGTGAAAAATGGGAAACTGAATAACTTTGGATATGGATTCATCGTCGTTTCCTTTGCTCTAGAGAGGATTCTGATGCTAGCTCCATAGAGTATCCCTGTTGATGCCGGTCGACTTAGAGAACCTAGGATGGTTCGTTGGTCCGCACTGATGGCCCGTCATGGTATTGAGGGCGCTGAGATTGTTCGATTTCCTTCTTCATATTTTCGTTGGCTAGATCGCCAAATTTTTGTCATAGAGGACTTTCCGTACGCCGGGATAGATTTCCGCGGTGACATAGAGATGACTCTGCCAGCAGGGGAACAGTGGGATGATTCAAGTAAAAATATTTCTTCAACAGTTTCTAATTTCTAAAAAAATTTATTTTTGATCGTCTTGTCAAATAATAACAAAAAAAAATTTGAATACAGATGTGGGCCCACGGTGACCAGCCCATCTCCAACCTTATGAAAGAAGACAACCAGTTGCAGCCGCACCAGCTCCAGTAGGCCAATCAGCAAAAGTCTTGACTGATTTAGAGCATCATTTAGAGCATTTGACTCTAGATATTCCGAAGACAGACATAGATGACATTCCACTCAGATTGCAGAGATATGTGATTGGTGTTCCAGGACCTTTTAGGAGGTTCCTGTGCAGGGTGTCTCGGGTAGTGGTTTCTTATCGTGATCACCATCAGTGATGGGATGATCGTGTTGTAGACTCATATTTTTGACATTTTGCGTTATCATTTGCCAATCATAAGGTGTTTCCAACCTATGATCGAAGACGATGTATATTTTTTGAAAACACTTCTATCCTATGATATATATCACTATTTACCGGCTATCTGTGTACATTTTATGAATGTTGCTTGTTCTACTGTTTTTATCACTGCAAATGTCAATTTATCATACTAGAAGCAATTGCATCTGCTAATGTATTTAAATGTCTTGGAATATTTTGATATTCAATGTAGTCAAATTCACATTCCAAAAGATGAACTCTTAAAAATAACCGTAACAACACTGGATTTCTAATGGCATAAACCTTGTTAAGCTGTAATACAACAAGTTCAGAATCCAACCTCACAATCAAACTCTGAATCCAAAACGATATGGACTCAGATAATAACTCAATCACTGCACTATACTTGACAATGTTATTCGTTGTTTGACCAAGGCTTACGCCATGCATGGAAACTAACTCGTCAAAGGGTGAATAGATAACCCAAGCTGCGGAAGAAATGTTCTGTGTACTACGACAAGCACCATCAGCAAAACCGATGTAGGTTTGAAGAGACGTCGACATCTGCAATATCAAGAGTAAAACTCAGATAAGCAGGAATAGTGATAAAAACACATTTCTAAACTAGGCACACCTTTCTAATCTAAGACACACCAGCAGTAAAGAAATCTAACCTAAAAAATATCTCCATACCAGGTTTAAGCATAATATCGCTTTAGATATAACCCATTTCTGGGCTTATCTAAAGGGATACCGTCAAAATCTATCAGCTCATAGGCCCCTTTTGCCAGCTTTCGCTTAACAATGAAAGGACCATGCCACATGGACACGAATTTCCCAGCCCCTAGCTTATCGTTGGCTTGATCATAAACTAAGACTAGGTCTCCTTCTGAAAAAATTTGAGGAGTAACACTTCTATCATACTGAGCTTTTATTCTTTTGACATGAGCCTCGTTTGCTATTGCAGCGTTTCTCCGATTCTCATCCAATTGAGCCAAGTACAAAAAACGTTTCTCCTCTTCAGACGTATCTGGGAGTAACTCTATGGCTAATTTCAAAGACAGAATTTCGCATTCAATTGGCAACACAGCTTCCAAACCATAAATGAGTTGAAAGGGAGTGAAACCAGTTGACGTTTTGACTGAGGTTCGATATGCCCAAAGTGCTGAAAATAACATGGAATGCCAATTCGTCTAATCATGGTGACTAAGACTTTATTTATGGCTTCAACCAAACCATTGGCTTGCAGATAATATGGAGTGGAACTATCGTGGTGCAAGCCAAGCTGTTCTGTCAGTTCAGTCATCATGACATTCCGAAAATGGCTTCCATGATCAGTAATAACGGCTTAAGGAACACCGAACCTAGAAATTATGTGATTAAATACGAAATTTGCAGCAGTCTTGCCGTCAGCCAAAAATGTAGGCATCGCCTCGGCCCACTTAGTAAAATAATCTACTGCTAAGATAATATATGCATTCCCCCCCGCCGAGTGAGGGTTACATGTAATAAAATCAATACCCCATTTTGCGAAAGGACCAACAGCAATTATGGGATGAAGAGGAGCGGGAGGCACGCGCATATTACGATCAAAAAGTTGACAATTGTAGCATTTCCGGACTGCATAAATACAATCTTTGAATAACGATGGCCAGAAATAACCAGCGCGCAATATCTTTTGGGCTATGGCATACCTAGACATATGACCACCACATGCTCCAGAATGGAAGTCATTTAAAACCTTTTCAGCTTCTTCATGAATAAGACAGCGTCGGAAAACAGAATCCACTCCACGACGATAAAGTGTATCACCAATAACATTATACTGTTGGGATTGGAAACGTATATTCCGTCGCTGAGATCGCGAGATTTCAGGTTGAAAAGATTGGGTTTGGAGATAAACGATAATATCTCCATACCATGGATCCAGAGTACTGATAAGAAACAGAGATTCGTCCGCAATGGGTTGCTCTGCCATAGTTTCAGTATCAGTAGAGGGGAAATCACACATTAGTTCCACAAAGACTAAGGATTTCTTCGCTTTGGATTTTTCAAATTCCAAGTCAAATTCCTACAGGATGACGATCCATTTGGAATACTTGCCCCCTAGCAATTGTTTGGTTAAAATGTACATCATAGGGTTGCAATCAGAAATTACCGTAGTTTTGCGTAACAATATGTAATGTCGAAATCGTTGGACAGCTTGAACATCTACCAAAGCCAATTTCTCCACATGCGTATACTTAATCTCAGTCGGATGCAGATTTCGACTAAGATAGTAAATCACATGTTCAATGTGAGATTCGTCTTCCTGAACTAACACCATCCCAATGGTGGAATGAGAAGCGGCGAGATATAAAACGTAATCCTGGTTGTAGTTGGGAGGATGCAATAACGGTGCATGGGTCAACGCGTGTTTAAGTGCATCAAAAGACCGATCAACGATCTCATCCCAAAAGAATGAAATGTTCTGTTTTAGCAACCGGGTAAAACCTTTTGTAAGCTCGGCGTAGTTAGGAATAAATCGACGTAAATTTTTTTCTTTCCCCTGCAAACTTTGGAGTTGCCATAAAGTCGAAGGAGGAGGTAATTTGACAATAGCTTCGACCTTCGACGGATCGACGCGAATACCTGCTTTTGAAACAAAAAATCCCAGTAAACGACCCAACTCAACACAAAAAACACATTTGTGTGGATTCAGCTGAATTCGATAATGTCGACATCTCATAAAAATAGCACGTAAATGTGTGAGATGGTCAGCCCTGCGTGATGAATGAGCAGGTAAATCATCAAGATACAGTTTCACAATGTGCTTAATGTCATGAAACGCATAAGACATTTCCCTTTGAAAATTTGCTCCAGTGTTCTTCAATCCAAAGGGTAGTTTGCAGTAAGCAAATGTCCCCCATGGACAAATGAAAGTTGTTTTTGGTTGATCAGTAGGGAGTATGTTTATTTGATTATACCCTGAAAAGCCGTCCATAAAGGAAAACATTTCACTGCTGGCACAATCATCGATTATTTGATCGATATAGGGAGTTGGATAATTGTCTTTAGGACAAGCTCGATTAATATCCCTATAATCGATACATACTCGTATCGTTCCTTGTTTTTTAGTCACAGGAACAATATTAGATACCCAATCCGTTAAGGGAATCAGATAAATAAAACCTGCACGAAGTAATTTTTCAACTTCTGCTTTGATAGCAGCAGCTTTTCTAGGATGTATCTGACGTAGACATTGACAGACAGGTTTGGCATTCGGGTAAGTCTTGATTTCCTGTACGACAATTGACGGATCAATTCCTGGCATTTCTTCATAAGACCAGGCAAACACATCACGGAATTCTTAAAATAGGGCTTTATAAGTTTGAATTTCTTCTTCAGTACATGAAGCACCTATATGAATGTTTTCAATTATTCCAGGTTTTACTGAAATGTCAATTGGAATCATTCAAGAAATATTTTCCAAATTTAACTCAGAATCAGGATTTTTCAATGGATTTTGCGGTTCTTTGACATATTCAACAGTAAAAATTGAAGCGAAATCATCTTCAAAATGATCTAATTCAGGTAAAAACGAAGATCGGTGATGTAGATCTTCCCATGGTAAATCATCTACAGACAATAATTCATGAATCTGCTCATCAGTATGAACAAGTTCAGGAAATGCCGTTGTGGCTGAACTAGATATGGAAAGTGATTCCTCATGGATCCCATTCATTGGATCAATTTCGGTTGAAGAGGGGTCGAAAAATGACTGTACAGCCTGATATGCAAGTTCAAATGGAATTAAAGGCATCATTCCATCAATTGAATCTAACTCGGATTCGAAAGGTACGATCCAAGGATCATCAAACATAACAGAGTTTGACGAAATCATATGAATAGTTGCAACAGAAGGTGATACGTTAGGAGGAGGAATGGAAAAAGTTCCTAACAAACCAGAATATTTAATCAAACCTACTCCAACATCCTTGTACGGGATAGTCGCTTTACCAACATGTTGGATTGTTTCTGTAGAGGCTGGGTCGGAAGAAAAATAAGTTAACTGATCTATTGTAACAATCCTTCCTTGATATGGAAATTTTATGAGTCGGAAGACTGAAGACCCAGAAGAAGGTTGTAATCAAGAGGGGCATCAACCACTTTCACATCTAGATTTACAATTTTAGCTTCAACCCCTATGGGTAAATCCTGCAAAATACAAAAAGGGTGGAAACCTCGACCATAAAAAGCCTTAAGAATCGTCGGAGATTGGTTCAGTGTAGGAGAACCAAGCGATTTCCAACACTGAATCGACATAATACACGTTGAAGCTCCCTCATCAATCACAGTCCGATAGATCAGTCTATTTTTTACTGTCACTGGAATCTGGAAAGCCATTTGGTGAGGTAGGCGAGGTGTACTATTTTCTAGATCAAAGATTATAAGATTAGAATCCTGAATATCAACAGCTCCTATTGCAGACAAAAGCAATTTACGTTGTGCTGGGCATGATTGCAGCACTTCCAAAGCCGACATTACTGAAGGAGAAATAGCTAAGTCTTCAACAATGTTGCAATTCTGAGCAGCTCTCGCATGTGGATTGAAAGCTGATTTATGAAGAACAGCTTTAGTAGGCGGTTTGATTATTAAGTCTGGATTTGGTTTCTCGATCTGTAGCGGACCAGAAACAGGAGGAGGTGTAGTTGATGTATTTTCATTAGAAGATTCTGCTTCTTTACCATCAACAGGATTCTTAGTACCATAATCTTATGATCGTGTCACAATCCTTACATGAGACATCATCAAAATGGGCTCTTCTGAAGCAGTCAAGGTAGAACCAACCATCTTACTATCTTGAGTCGGAAAGGGATCCTTCAAGACAGTAGGTTGTGAACCTTTGACGAATTTTGCAACCTTGGCCCGATGTGGGCATTCCTTAGTAAAATTATCTTCGTCACAAATGTAACAAGGATAACGTGGTTTACGTTTTTCGTCATTGGATTCATTTTTATCAGTTTTTTCTTTCGAATTATTTTTGTTTTTATTCTTCCCTTTCTTTTTACTACTGGATTTATATTTAGCTGTAGATGTCTCTACAACATGAATATCAGCAGAAAATTCGGGGGAAGATTCTCCTTTCGGGGAATCAAGTAAAGTTATAATTGGAGAAGAATTATTTGAAGATTTATTCTTACTTTTAGTATTGATTGTACCAATCATACCGTCAGCGGCATGAGACCCTGAAGGAGGAGCAGCTATTTGACCTTGTTTCGTAAGGTCTGGGATTTTTTCATGTAAAGTACCTGACTGCGTATAAACGAGGTCAAGGTACTGAGCTTGAGCAATTACTTGCTCTTCAGTAACAACACCAGCCTTAGCTACATCTTCAGTAATCTTGGGTAACAATGATTTAACAAATCATTCTGCCAAAATTTGATCCGGAATATAAACTTTCACCAAACGTCTCTTACGTCACCATTCATGAATATGATCAGAAATATACGTAGATGAAGATTGTTTCAGTGAAGTTAATAATTCTGTGTCGTTGTCGTATCTGATCGGCAACTGAAAATGAGTCAAGAAGGCAGTTTCCAACTGACTGAAATTATGAAACAAGCCTCGTGGTAACTCAATGTACCATTTGGCTGCAAGACCAATAAGAGTTCTTTGGAAAAGACGTAAGTGAATCAAATCATCAATGATTGAATTAGACGCACACCAAAGGTGATAATTCATGACGTGATTTGATGGATCCTCTCCTAACTTACCTTCGAATTTTGGTATATCACTGGGCAACTTATGCGGCATTGGTGGCCAGTTCTGATAATAGAAAATCGGATCATTTGTAAGGCACGTCAAATCAGGTAAATCCAAAGTTGCGATAAATGGTAACTGACGGTTAGGATCGCGAAAACCTTGAGTAGCCAAAGCAGTTCCAGGAGGTGGATACCCAGGATAACTGGGAATTGTATTAGCATTAGGAATTGTATAACCTCCTGGAAAACCAGGATTAACCGGACCGAACTGGGGTTGTTGAGGCTATTGATAAGTATAGCTAGGGTACGGTTGATACTGATATTTTGGATTTTGTATATAGGGACCGAATTGCGGCTGCCCCTGGTACGGTTGATACGTGAATTGTGGTTGAATTGTGACAAGTGTACTTGTACCGGCTTGTCTCGTAGGCATCTGCACCGAAGTCTAAACCGAAGATCCTGACTGGGGTACAAAGACTTGAGGGATTTTCACGGATGTAGGGATAGACGAACTCAGGGTTACAGATACTCCAGAAGTAGGTGTTATAGGTTGAACATATGTAGCAGCTGTTGCAGCAGTTTGAGGCAGAGTCTTAGGTGAACTAGGACCAGCCTGCTAAACAGGACCAGGTGCAGGAGTTTGAATAATAGGCTGGATAGGTTGCTGATTTGGACCAGTAATTAAAGGTTGTCCAGGTTGATAAGGAAACTGCACATTAGGCTGCATAGGCTATTGATATTGGGACAGATCCCACACCATATTCATTCCGAGGTATTATCCCATAGAAGGTTGAACATAAGGACCATAACCTGGTTGAACGTAGGGCTGATAAGCGAGTGGTACATTTCCGGCTCCTTGAATAGATGGTTGACCAGAAGGCTATTGGAAACCTTGAATTGGGTACTGACCTTAAGGTTGATAACCCGGAGGCGCGTACTAAAGCTGGGGTTGATAAGGACCCTGAGGAGCATATTGAGTTTGGGGTTGACCTTGGGGCATATACTGTCCTTGGGGTTGTCCCCCGAAATAATATGACTCGACAGTTTGTCCTGGGAAAAAGTTACCTTGAGGTTGCCCCCCAGGTGGTAACTGACTTCGTAAAGGTTGCCCCCAGGCGGTAACTAACTACCTGAAGGTTGCCCCCCAGGTGGTAATTGACTACCTGAAGGTTGCCCTCTAGGTGGTAATTGACTACCTTGAGGTTGCCCCCCAGGGGTAACGGATTTCCCTGTATTGGCCCTCCAGGCGGTAACTGACTGCCTTGAGGTTGAGGATTCAAAATATTACCAGACATCATATAGATTTGTGTTGCGTTCAACGTTTCAGTTTTAACACCACTATTACCAGATGACAACATTTGTTCGATGGGTTGAGGAGCTGCTCCCGAGAAAGTACCAGACAGAGCCTGATATCCCAAAGGAACAGAAGGACCACCGTGTAAAAATGATTCCGGGGTCTAGGAAAACATGGATGACTCTCCGGCCATAATGGATGGCGGATAGTAACCTCTAGGTGTAGGATGAAATGGAACTCAAGGTGGAGAAAAAGCAATACCCGGATTCTCTAAAAAGTTTGTTAAAGATAGATACCAAGCACTAGTTCGAATAGGGCTGTAGAAAATAGATTCACGCTCCCTAAGATTTAAGGATTAAGGGGAGTCGGGAAGAGATATATCTTCGTCTGGATTAGTAAGTTCTTCAATGGAAATAAGACCAGCTGGAAGATCATCAGTGACAATATTTCTTACCCTAGGTGAACCAAGATCGCTAGAAGTTGGTGAAATAAATCCTGAAGATGTTTCTAAAACAAAAAGTTCAGTTTCAGGTTCAGAGATTTCAGGTTCGTCAGCCAGTTCACTGGAAGCAGGAATACTACCAGTAACTTCAGAAACTGAAATCGGTTCTTAAATGTATTCTATTGTAGATATTTGATGATCAGGATGGACAACTATGGATGAACTTCCAATTTCCGTTGATCTAATCCTACCACTACTGGATGATACCAGAGCACGAAGCCCTTCAAGCTGACTTGGTGAATATTCAGGGGGTTTCCCTTGTAGTCTCCGGGACTGTCTCGGCAATTCTGCCACGATTAAATATTAACTAATCACACGCAAACAAAGAAAATTTCAATGAAAACACCTAAAGTCTCTTAAAGAAACAAACAGCTGAATCACATGCTTAAAAATATAAGAGTTCAAACCACACACAAACAGTAACTTTCCGTACTAAAAACACTAGTTGGTGATGAAATCCAACTTAGTAGAAATTTATCACAGAAAGGGCAGTTGGAACAGTTACCCCGACAACTGGCTTAATGAAACAGACTGGCACAAGTTTCCTCACAAAACCATCTCGTGTGAAGAGAACCCCCCAGAGATTCCAAGTGAGTCTAGTCGACATCTGCTCCAGGTATAGTGAGATCTTTCCTTCACCGTCACCTTAGGAAATAATCTTAAAATAATAGACACTAAGGTTAACAACAGTAACAAATATAACTGGGGGAACAGTCTACAATCCGATTTCACGCGCAAGGGCAGAGTAGCAAGCTCAATCCCCTTGAGGGCTCCTCGACATGGTTAATCCGAGGTTTACCGACAAGTGACCCCAGGATCCTCGACAATGGTTAATCCGAGGTTTACTGTTTGTAATACGCGCAAAATCTTCTATCTTCCCCAATCAAACAGAATTGATTGTCTCAAAGGTTCGGACATGATCTCGTGATTGACTTCTTTAAGAGAAGCTTCCCAGATTATAAAAATTACAATTGGATTTATCTCCTCCCGCAAGATTTTTCTACTTGTTTGTTTTTACTACCTTGGAGAGTTAACTACTCCCTACTCCAAGATACTAGCCTAAGCTATGTTGGTGATAAGAGCCCTAGAAAATAAAAGATTGCTAGATGAATTTTAATTAAGCGTTACTTTTAAGAGCTGTTTCTTAAGTCAATGGGTGTGGAAATGAAACTCTGACGGTGTGAAGACTTGATTTCCAAAAGACACTAAAAATGCACCTAAAAATGATAATCAGATGGTTTTCATTCAATGAAATTCTAATTAAGGAAAAGTTAGAGAATGCAATTCTTTTAATAAACAATTCCTTCTTTAAACATAAAGAATACTTGAAAGAAAATATTTTTGTCTTTTCCAATAAATTATTAAAGCTCCCAATAAAATTCCTTTCACTTTCCAAAAACTCGAAGCTACAAAACAATTTTTCTTCAAAAGAAAGCTAGAAATTTTAAAAGCACTCAAAAAACTACAAATTTTAATAATCTAAATGAATAAAAGCTTTAAGATTTTTTGAAGAATGTTTTTACTTAGTTGTTCAGAAAACTAAGGATCTATTCGTCCAGAATAACAAAGAGATCGAAAACACTCAATTATGTTTTTATTAAAAATGAAATTCAAAAACCAATAACAAAGTTTCTTTTCAAATATTTGCAAAGAAACAGGTAACTCTATTTCTCAATAAAGGATGATTTCACAATCAGGTCAGATCCAGCAAAAAGACCAAAAATACCAAGGTAATCTGAGGTACTTCAAAATGTCAAATGCTTCAAATCGCTACAAAGACCAAGTGAAATGAAATCCAAAACGCAAAACTTCTAGAAAATCATCAAAACACCAATACTGCTGAGATTTATTAACAGAAAGCTTTTGACAGAAACAATCATCAATCTGGGCAGAAAACAAAAACTGAAAATCAAAATCAAGATAAACTAAAGAAAGAAATCTAAATTTTTTCAAAACTTTAACAGGGTCCGCAGGCTCCAAGATATCACAGGTGCGGTCCCGCACTGTTTACACAGGAAAAGTGCGAAACTGCCCGCACTGTGAAAACAAGGCAAAGTGTGGTCCCAGGAAAAATTAGAGAAAAACTTAAAGGATTCCAAAATTTTCAAAAACAGAGAAAACCTAAGCTACCCAGGAAGATGTCAATCAATCAAAAACCAAGAAAATGTTTCCTCAAATCAAAATAAAAGAGAACCAAAAACAATAAGTTCTTTCCCCAGCGGAGTCGCCAATTTGTTGGAGGATTAATCTGTCTTGCGGACAAGACCGATCTCCCTAGTACTAAAAGTATCTAGCAACAAACAGCCAAACATACTAATCTTTCTCTAAGCATGTAAGGTTTACAAAAAGCTCTATAGAGGTGTTAAGGACTTACCGTTTGTCCAGTTCTTGTTTGAAGTCGTCAATTTCCCTCGCGCGCTTGAAGGAGTTTTCCTCGTAAACCTGCAGTCACAAACAAGAAAAATATTACATAGAACCTGTATAGAAATCATCATAAACCATGCTTATCATAGTGATCAAGGAATATATGAAATAAACCATTGATTGAAAACTTATTGAGAAAAATGAGTATATTTGTATTAATTTCAAAAGAAGAAAATCCTTACAACCTGAGCCTTGATGTTGCACAGGACTTTCCGGGGTCCGAAGCAGGAGTCTCCTTTACTTTGATAATTTCTGCACCCTTCCAACCAATACAAATAGAGGTATGCAATCTCTCCTCACAAAATTCTTAGTTAACTAAGTCTAAATCTCAACAACACTTAACTTCAAATATTCTAAAAGCTTGAACTCCCTTTGAGGCTACCCAATGCCTCTTTTTATAGTGGAAAAGAGAAGGTTTTCTATTCCAAGTATGAAGGGATAGAATCCTCCTTCAAAGGGATAAGCTCCTCACATCAAGGGGTTAGCTCCATAAGGTAAGGGATTCATGCACCTCACAAGAGCGGTTCTGCCACCGCAAAAGCCATTCTAGAAGCTTCCAGAATTTACTTTTATTGAGCTTTTTAGGATTTACTTGCGCCTTTTTAATCTTATAGGGGTCCGCACATATAACAAAGATAAAGTGCGTTCAGGAATGCAGGAAAGCTGAACATTAGGTGCGGGACCGCAGACAAGATAGCCAGAAAGTGCGACACCAAAGTTTAGGAGACTTTTTAGGAATCTTTTCTGATTTTCAAGGCTTGACATGAGGAACTGATATGTTAGACTTGCAAAAGGGAGAAGTATGAGTAATAATGAGCTCATACACAGAAGAATGTCAGGATGACAATTTTCAGTGTAACAGTGATATATTTTATGGTCCTCTCCCAGTTACCTTGAGGCTTTGTGAGGAAAGAACTAAAGACACTAATTATCTATAATTCAATGTCATATTGATCCCAAGATTTCTCCCTAGTCATGAATTTGAGAGATAATGTTCAGTTATAATGTCTATGATTCATCATTGATTTTCGGAAAAAAATTGTGTTTTTTTCTCCCTCTTTAAGCCACTATATTATGTATCTTCCATGCCATACAATTGTTTCCTAATACATTTTCTACATTTATTGGATTAGTGACACCTACGTTGTTGCATATTCTTCCATTATATCATCCAAAACAATGTCATGTTGCATCTTTGTCATATGGTATTATAATTGTTGTTGTGCCTAGAAGATGTTCCCAAACACTTATTTGTTCCATTTCTTGATAAAATACTTAATTTCTTGATATTTTGATGGAATTTATATGCTATTGATCCATCTATTGGTTCTACTTCTCTCCACTAATCTTTGACGCAATCCAAAATGGAGGGATATTGGATCCATAAACTTGTGAATCATAAGGGTATATTCCTTAGCCTAGTATGAATGTCAAGGGTAAGGAATATGGGTTAGTAATATTAGACTCCACATGGAAGTATTGATGCATCTAGTAATATTTCATTCTCTAACGAGGATTTTGAGATAAGAAACAATGCAATATTGAGACCAACTGGTGGGGTCCCCCTTAGTTATTGGTACATATGAAGGTGTCATTTATTGTCTCTGCACTAATAAGCTCACATTAGAGAACTTTTGAGGCCTAAAATGGGCCTCCTAAGAAAAATTTGCAACTAAAATTAACTTAATAAGAACCAATAGGATTCAAGATGACGATGTCAAACATGGGGGATGATTCACCGTTTTTGGGGTAAAAAAGTAAAAAGATTAAAAAATAATGAAATAATAAAACCAATTTTTCAACTTGTATTTTCAAATTATCTCCATAAATTTTTACTCAAATTTTGAGCGAGATTACCGTTGGATGAAAAATTTAATTCCTCATCCAAGGAGTACCCATGTTCCATATTTTCGAAAGACCCTACTACACGAAAAATGAGAAATACATGAAAATTTGTGATTTCAATCACTCTTTTCATGTATTTCTCATTTTTAATATAGAAAGGTCCATAAAAAGTATGAAATATGGGTACTCCTTGGATGAGGAATCAAATTTTGCATCCAACGAGTGTTCCCGCTCAAAATTTGAGTAAACACATAGAGAGATAAGTTAAAAATATGAGTTGAAAAAGTTGCTTTTTCCCCCCTCTAAAATTTGATGATGTAATCTAATCTTATTTTATCATTTCCACTATTATTTTATAATTTCTTTAGGAGGCCCATTTTATACCTCAAAATTCCCCTAATGAGTATTTGAATAGCCTATTTGAACCTATATGCATCAAAATATAAATGTCATCTACATTCCTTCTTCTCCTATAGATATTTGATGAGGTTAATATCACCCCTAATATCCTAGGAGATATTTTCTTCTAGGAGTTTAAGAATAAACAATGATCTAAGGAAATCCACCTTATCCTCGACTATATGTGATCCATAGACATCAGAGAGATATCCCTCCTCTATCAATCCCATCGGTTGGAATTTAACTGATATTATTGTTGGTGCTATAACAAGATGCACGAATAACAATTCATATGGGTTCCAAAATATTGCATTCCTACTAACCTAACCATCTTCATATATTTCCACACATTAGGATCCTACCAAAAATTTAATTACCATTTATTTTATCCTTTCATTGGATCATTTTGTTTCATGTATCATCATTATAGCTAGTTATTTATGTTGTATTCTATTGTGAAGAAGTTGTTTTCCCTTACAATTAAGGCCCCTTAAATTCCAAGATATAATATTCATTGAGGGGGAAGAGAGTAGGAGGAGAATACCTCCATCTTTAATGTGATTCTACCAGAGTTAACAAGACTTTCTACCAATTCTTGTAAAAAAAAATTATTAGTTTGATGCCTTCTTTGTAATATTCCCTTTTCAGGGATATCTCTGAAACACAGCAAGCTCTAACTAGAGATGGACTGGGAGGGAATTTTCCAGATATTTCACCTCTAAAAGAGGATGAGATCTAGAGGTAATCTGGCCCTTTCTAGACTCTGTCTAAGAGTGTGGGAAAAACACAACAAGTGGTATGGGAATCGAAATGAAAAAGGGAAGAAATAACAGATTGCAGACATACAATAACGTATATATAAAGCATGCACAGACACTCAAGAGATAAGAGAACGTTGAGCCATTTTAGTAATCTGATAAATACAAAGGAGTACAATAGGTGATCAAGCGATAACATCTAAATCTTGCACAAGGCAAGTCAAGATCTATTCTCATGGAATGACTGTGTTTCAGATCTGCGTCCAACTGTTGAAGACGGCTGTGTTGCTGCCTAGAAATACCTTCCTGCGGATCTGTGTTTTCCTCCCAATGACCTGGCCGCCTCTATCTGTGATTTATGCTCTCCGCTGATTCAGAAATCCTCACTAGACAAAGATCCTCCACAAATACCCACTGGATATTTCCCCAATACGGAATTCATCCTCCACCCAGGACTGTGCAGTCAAATAACGTGTTGTTCCTCCACAGACGCCGCACATTCAATAGACACGTTGCTCCTCTACCAATACAGCAGATCGATCTTCCTATAAAGATACTAACGGAACTACCTCACGCGAGCAGGCACTCGAATTCCCCTGGGGCTAAGTGCGAGATCTCCGAATGGAGACACTCAATGTGCTAAACAGCCAGCATGCTCCAAGTCGCAATGACCAGATTCAAATGCATAAATTCTCCATAATGTCAGAATGAGGAAAATATCTTCTTTATATAGCATTGGCTGCTCTCGAAACCTACGGCCGCCTCCACCCACGATACCACGGTAATATCCTTGGCTGTGTGCGCCTTTACTCACGATACCATGGTAACACACCTTTGCTATGTGCTCGATTTGGCCCTCCTTAATTACCACGTGCATCTTATTTTAGAGTGAGTTGTGGTCCCTTTACTCACGTTTATTCATAAGCTAACTACTTAAAGAAAAATTGACCAAAATCGAATATTCCAATTAGCTATTGCTAATTAGAAATATTACAATCTCCCCCAGCAGAATTTTGCTTGTCCCCAAGCAACTATAGTGATGGATGTTGCAAGATTTTTTTCATTCTCCCAAGTTGCATCCTCATCCGGAAAATTCTTCCACCTCACCAAGAACTCCCATATTTTCCTGTTCTGCAACTGCCTTTCCCTGGTATCAATAATTGCCTTAGGCTATAATACCAAATGCCCTTCATCATCTGTAGGTAGCAACTCCTCTGTCACTGTCACCTGCTGCCCCAATGCCTTCTTCAGGCATGATACATGGAAAATGTGGATCCTCCATCCCCAAGCAATCATCCAACCAAAATGAGCCACTTCCCAACAAGGTAACTTCTGAAAATCTCCTTCCACCTCAAGCTCTGGTAATGAAGGTGGGCTTAAAATATGAACGTGGCAAGAATCATAGCTTGCCCCATGTTGTCCTTCTCTCCACTCATGACAAGTGTAGAGTGTATGCTGATCCTGGGCTGCAAAATTATTTTCCTCAAATGGAAAAATGAAGAAAAATCCTCCGAAGAGTTCTCCTCCAACAATGAAGAACAAGCTGGCCCAAAACAATCCATCCATGAAGAATAGGACATGGTCATCATGGAACATCCTAATGAGAAGTTTTCTGAAGGCTTTATATGATGATACATGATGCAAACAATTTCTCACAAGGATACAACACAGTCCCATCCACTGCAACTTCGGAAAATTACATGGCAAGCAATGTACATGATTCATCACATCTACTAAAGGATAGTAAATGGCTAAATGTAACAACAATACATGATCAAGCACTTGCTCGTGGTTGTACAATGGATTAATATCAGCCTCATGGCCCACCTCAAAAGGAAACAAACATGTGGCTGTGGCAGCCATATCTCCTCCCATGCTCCCATTAGAACATGTAGTGCAGAAAATGTGAGAATTTTTCCCACTTAAAGACACATCCAATTCATGTGTCTCCATCATAATCATGCTTCTCACACAAATATAATCTATATCAGCAAATGAAGTCATGATCAGAAATAGAATGAAGTGAATGCTGAAGGTTTCATGTGGTGCAAGAAGGTACCAACATCTTTTCAAACAAGTACATCGCAGTTTTACACGTTGCTGCTTGAGGAAAGTACAAGGCAAAATGTTTTCTCTTACATGGTTAATCATGCATGTCCCCATATGATACATGTTAGAGTGCATAAACTGTACATACAAGTGATGATAAAACATTTGCCCATGGCCACACAAAAAATGGATGCCTCCATCATGTATATTGGCCCAATACAACTCATGGAGCAATGTGACAAGCTTGCCCTTTTGTGAAGCAATACACGACATAAGAATGGTAAGAGTGTGAAAATCAATGAATGTATATACAAAATTATCACCATATGCTGGAAGTAAGATGGTACATGGATCCATGAATGAGCATGCTATGATGAAAAATGAACCATGTGTTGCAAGAAGGTGCTTGGAACCCCAAGTCAAGAGGAACATGCCATAATGGTAGATGGCTCTATCATCATTACCTCCTCTTTTATCATCATGTGCAATAAATATGAAATGATCCTGGGATCTGTGGGTTATGGATCCTCCACATTTCTGCTGGGCAAACTTCATCCATAAGGCTCTGCTCCAAAGTGACAGTGCTGTGAGCTTATGCCAATAAGCCCCTGCCAATACCAAACTCTATTCTTTGACATGCTCCTTGTCAAATATTCCTCTAATAATGCTACAAAAAGTATGGAATACTCCCCAAGATGGAAGAGCTCCCAAATAATCAAAGATTCCATCTCCTCTTCTTGCAACATCATGCAAAGTGTGAGAGAAAATCTGCTCTTGCTCTCCCAGAAACAAGCAAAGCAACAAGACATTTTGCTGCCTCCCCATACCTCCATCATACCGATCATGTGATGAAGACATGATGAATAATATGAGTATCATATCGACACCATGCATACATACTCTATGCTGCTCAATGATGTAAGTATCCATTCTCTTACTCTTAGGAAGAGTGTTTTCCAAGTAATGGCCAAACTCTTTCAAGGGTAACCAGCGTAGCCAAGCCTCCGGCTACCCAGTATCATAGATCTAAAAGAAGCCTCCTAGCTCCTTACTCATCAACCAAATCCACTTAATCGCTTGTGGATTCCTCCTTCTTCTCCTCATCTTGGTACTCCTCCCATGAGGGCTACCATCCTCCCAAATCAAATTCCTGTCTTTGCACTTCATGGGATTTTGAAATGTAAGCTTCTCAAGGATCAATGAGACCCTATCAAGAATCAAATAGATGGTAAGAAAAAACCTCCCATCATGATGTGTATGGCTCAAGGAATGTCCAACACAGGCATGAGAGATGTCATCCATCTTAAGATGTCCTCCATCTTCTATCTGCTCTTGTGAGAAAGGAAGAAAATATTTGCACTCCATGGTGTGTTGAAGTGCACCTCTGATGAGATCTCTTCTTGAGACCTCCCTTTTATCACTAGTCTTCCAAAACCAATGAGGTATTGGATCTGAAAGTAGAATTTCCTCTTTGAGCTGAGAGGAGCTCATTGAGAAAGTGTCATCTTGAAGGGAAAAAGGGTTTCTTACTCCAAGATGTCTACCACCAATATTCAAGGCTTCAAACCCCAACCTCCCATGTGATGTATAATCCAACAATGGCTCATGAGAATGATGGTTTGATTCCTTCCTGAGTGTTTCCATGTTGCACAACACAGTGCAACCAAGCTGCTCTATAGTAGCAATGGGATTTGACCCTTGGTCATGCAAAAGTAAATCTCCACATTGATCAAAAGAATTTGCTGCAAAAATGGAATGTGGAAATATTTTCATACCTTGATGTGCATTTGGAACTTCTTGTAGGGCTGCAAGAGTCCCTTCCTCAAAAGTGTTGGCTGCCCCAACTGTTGATGCATGTAGTTGCTCCTCCCTGAGTGTGACAGCGTTATCACAAGCCTCCTCAAGAGGTGATGTGATATTTTCTTTCTTTGCTCTTTCTCCATCAAAGGTTTGGATCAACCTTTGAGTGAAATCTGCAAAATTCTTTACCCTTGCATGGCTTAAGTGGCTGCACCACCAATCATAGGCTTCACCCTCCAAGTGCAGCGCTGAGATTTCAACAGCTTCTTTCCCTGCTACAAGATGTAGTAGAAAAAATGCCTCTAACTTTCTCACCCAAGTTCTTGCATTAGATGACCCATCAAAGGTAGACAACATAAATCTATTACCTTTGATTTCTTTTTTGCTACATGGTCTCTTTTCTTCCTTCAGCTGGATGAAATGAGGAAAATCTAGAGTCTCCCTAAAGGCTCTAGGTTGAGATCTATACTCAACAAGGTAATCACTAAGAATTTAATGACCCAAGTATCTTCCATGCTCCATATCTTCTTCTTGATGAGAATAGGAAGTGCATGGTACTTCCTCTTCTTTTTCTGCAATCTTCTTGACCTTCTCAAAGGTGGATGCATCTCCTCTGGATCTGAAAATAGATGAGAATAAACTCATATTTTTCAACGTTCTGATCTTCTTTGGCTTAGACTCACTGGGTGTATCCACATGCTCCCCATGATCCTATGTGCCCTCATCCTCCAAGTGCGAGGTATCCATTTTGATGGCTTCCCCTTCCATTATTCAGTCAATATGGAAAGAGGTATCCAACCTTTCCACCCGATCTCGAACCGTGAAATTAGTGGATCCATCATATGTAGGAAAATGTGTCCTCCTAGTGGTACGCTGCAACTCTGAACTCTGCGTGCTAGACCCCCCACTATTCCATCCTCCTTCATCTTTCCTGAGCTGACAATAATCTCTAAAGGGAAAAGCCGCTCTGAAGTTTTCCCCCATGGACTTCCATTTGCGTAAATAATCTCCATCATGATAATGTCGATGTCCTCTGTGATGGTCACGGGGTCTGCTGTCCCACTTGATCTGAACAAAGTCTTTGAATAAAATGGCATCCCTGAACTCCTGCCCAACTGCCTGGTACTCAGCAAAATAATCACCTATGAGGTCAGACTCTAGTTCCTCCTGTGCTCCTTTCCCAGTATTTGCACTCAGAAAAGTGGGCATCATATCACGAGTGAGGGCATGTGATTCCTAGTGCGGAGCGGCAACCTTCTCCTACAAATGGTGGGATGTGCCTGATCCCTCACCAACCCGAAAACCCTTTGGGATTTCACGTTGTCTAGCTTCCACAGCCGTGAATCTCTGGCCCATCACCTCTATCTGCCTCGCTAGATCCTGCACTGATATGAGGAGTGCTTCCCCAAACTGTTTTGCATCGCTATCCTCCGCCATCGGCTCTCTCTACTCTGCTTCTACCGCGGGCCCCTCTTGTTCTGTGTCCACCACTCGAACGTAGTCCCCTTCTCCATAGGTGTTCTCTAACCTACGCTCAAGATCTATGTACTTCTTACCTCTATGGAAAATGTAGGGTTTTCCTCCCGATGTCATAGACAGCTAGCTCCACAGGCTGAGCTAGATCTACGCTCTGATACCACTGTAATATTCCCTTTTCAGGGATATCTCTAAAACACAGCAAGCTCTAACCAAAGATGGACTAGGAGGGCATTTACCAAATATTTTACCTCTAAAAGAGGATGAGATCTGGAGGCTATCTGGCCCTTTCCAGAATCTGTCTAAGAGTGTGGGAAAAACAAAACAAGTGGTATGGGAATCGAAATGCAAAAGGGAAGAAATAATAGATTGCAGACATAAAATAGTGTATATATAAATCATGCACAGACACTCAAGAGATAAGAGAGCGCTGAGCCATTTTATTAATCTGGTAAATACAGAGGAGTACAATAGGTGATCAAGCGATAACATCTAAATCTTGCACAAGGCAAGTCAAGATATATTCTCATGGAATGACTATGTTTCAGATCTACGTCCAGCTGCTGAAGACGGCTGTGCCGCTGCCCAGCAATACCTTCCTGCGGATCTGTGTTTTCCTCCCAATGATCCAGCTACCTCTATCTATGATTTATGCTCTCCGCTAATTCAAAATTCCTCACTAGACAAAGATCCTCCACAAATACCCACTGGAGATTTCCCCAATAAGGAATGCATCCTCCACCCAAGACTGCGCAATCAAATAACGCGTTGTTCCTCCACAGACACCGCGCAGTCAATAGACACATTGCTCCTCTACCAATACAACGGATCGATCTTCCTATAAAGATACTGACGGAACTACCTCACCCGAGTAGACACTCGAAGTCCCCTGGGCTAAGGGCGAGATCTTCAAACGGAGACACTCAATGCACTAAACAGCATTATAGACAGGCTAAACAGCCAGCGTGCTCCAAGTCGTAATGACCAGATTCAAATTCATAAATTCTCCATGATGTCAGAATGAGGAAAATATCTTCTTTATATAGCGTTGGCTGCTCTCGAAACCTACGACCGCCTCCACCCACGATACCACGGTAATATCCTTGGCTATGTGCGCCTCCACCCACGATACCATGGTAATACCCCTTTACTGCGTGCTCGATTTGGCCCTCCCTAATTACCATGTGCGTCTTATTTTAGAGTGAGTCGTGGTCCCTTTACTCACATTTATTCATAAGCTAACTACTTAAAGCAAAATTGACCAAAATCGAATATTCCAATTAGCTATTGCTAATTGGGAATATTACACTCTTCTTCTATCATCTTTAAGAGCTTAGGAGGCATTTGAAAGAATGAAAATGAATTCCAAAATTAGATTTAGAGAGGATGTTACCCAAGGAATTTTGGACCCAAGTAACATTTGCATTGATTAGAGCTCACTTGAGAATTTTTACTTGATGCTCTGATATTGATTGGAGATCTTCACCCTTACAAGTAGATACCACTTCCTGTATATTTACGGAATCTAGATCCATATCTTCGAGTGTGTCTTAATATTCCAATATTGGGGCTTCTGACATGATCAACTCATTATTTGTTGGTATGACCTCTCCTAGCATCGAGATATTTTCTACAAGTTGTAGTTTCTCCTTCATTTCTATTTGTATCTATTTTCATTTTTCTGAGTCATCATCTGGTGGGTCTAATTGAAATATTGGAAATATTGTTGTCATTGATTTCAAATATAGGAAAATGAAACATATTTCCATGATAAATATTGGAAAATTAATATGCTTGGAAATATTGTTTTGGACTTATAATGCCCAATTTGGATACCCTATATTTGAATTAATTTTTACTATAATTTCATAGCTAAAATTGGATTAGAGGATATATGGTTTGAAATATTATTCTGATACTTTTCCAATGGTATATGGAACTCTCTCTAACTCCATAGGAATGAGGAGATATGGAAAATTTCGTCAGGATGACCCAACTAAAATACAAGTAGTCCAACCAAACATGTTTTATGTGTTAGCCCCATAAGTGAATGTTAAAACACTATAAATAAATGGAAAATGAGTGAATTTTAACACCAATCCAATAAAGAAGAGATTTGAGGTTGCGACAGGACCTAAAGAATAATTTTTTGGGTGATTCTTAGGTACTAAATGTGGAAGAAAAAATGTGATTTATCGAGTGAACTAGCCATCTTGTAATTTTCACTATAAATTTTATGTTGGGATGTTTTAAAACATGAAACTTAGAGGATAATTATATAATATATTCATTTACGTGTAGTTGAAATTTCAGACCTTGTTTTTCTATAATTGTAGGGATGTGGTGTAAGAAAGTTAGGCTTCCTATATTCTCATCAAATAGGTCAGCTTTGAAGTTTCACTATAACTTTTGTTCTGAGATTTTTTAGAATATGAAACTTGTAGGATATAGATATAAAACTTCTTGTACATGCGATTAAAATTTGAAAACTTGGTTTTCTATAATTTCATAGATATGGTCTAAGGAATTTATGCTCCATAAATTCTCATCAAACAGATCATCTTGAAATTTTTTATAACTTTTTTTCTACGACGTTTTGAAATGTGAAGCTTGGAGGATACCGATAGAAGATATTCATGTACCTATGCTTAAAATTTTAGACCTTGGTTTTTTATAATTTCTAAGATATGTTTGAAGAAGTTAGGCTTCCTGAATCCTCATCAAATCTAATTCAAATAGGTTATCTTGGTACTTTCATTATTACTTTCTTTCTGTGATATTTTGTACTATGAAATCTAGAAATTATAGAGAAGATATCTCAAGGTGTCTATGGTAGAAATTTTAGAATTTTTTTCTCTATTATTTTGGAGATATGATCTAAGGAAGTTAGTGTTCCTTAATGCTCCTGAAACATGCTTCAAATATAGCATCTTGGATTTTTTTTTAATAACTTTCTTTCTAATATGTTTCATACTGTGAAATTTAGATGAGATAGAGAAGAGATATCTAAGTACCTATAGTAGAAATTTTAGAACTAGATTTGCAAAATTGGATGTGTGGCACATTGTGCAAGTTCGTTCTTGGGAAGAACCCAAAAACAACAAATTTTTGGAGAAGTAGACTTGATGAAGGAAGAAGAAACATGAACTTGGTGAAAGAATAATAAATAAGTACACTTAGTGAAAACAAAAGTATTTAACCAACATTGTGAGGAAGCAAGAAGATTTATTGAAGTAGTTTGTTTCCTATAAATATTGTAGTATATGGGATTGGAATGTCCTATAAATTGGTCCCTACAATGTAGTTGAGGGGATTGGTGTCTCTTATAGGTTGGTTCCTACAGATAAGAAGAGGGGATTGTTGACTCTTGTATTTTAGCACCTACAAATAAACATAGGATATTGGTGTCTCCTATAGGTTGGTTCCTACAAAGAAACCAAGGGAAGCGGTGTCTCCTATAGGTTGGTTCCTACAAAGAAACCAAGGGGAGTGGTGTCTCTTGGAAGTTAGTGCCTAGAAGGAAGAAAATATGATTAGTGTCCTCTATAAGTTGGATCCTACAATATATTTCATATAATTATTTTTTGTGTTTTTCTCTCTGTTGTAGCTACTACAACACCACCCAAAATTTTGGGTATATTCAAAATTTCGGGTCCCCCTCTACTCGCTCAGCCCATTAAGGCTCTAAACCAACCTTCAATCGGTTAATCCCCCATGAACTTTTCCTACCAAAACTCGTCACTGCACCCATTCATACGATGCGTGCCACACCCACTTGTCTTGATGTTTCATCAATGCACTAGACTTTGGGGGTTTGCTGCTTCAAAGAGAATTGAGAGTCCCTCAATGGATTCAAAGATAGGTTCCCCCTAGTATTCATCACCAATCAGTGGGGGCACAACACTCAGGTAGGTGAGGTCTCAGTTTGGCTCGCATTATGAAATACTAATCATGCTAGGGTTTGGGAGAAACCCTAGTTTGTCAAAATAATGGTCCTCTTTCCTATGTTAACCTAATCCGCACTCTCCTAGGTTTTCATTCCCATCAGCATCGTACGACATCACGGTGAGATTAAATGCCTAGCCTATTCCCATAAGCACTTGGTAGGTTCTACCCCTCGACATGTGCATTAGGGTTTGCGTGAACTGTATGCCCCTTTGCGCCCTTGTAGCCTTAGATGAGTGTCATTAGTAATCCAAACTTTCTTTCAATTTAATTCCCACCCTCCAAAATCATGGTTCCATTTATTTCAAAGAGCCTTATTTGTGAATGCATCATCACCTTGTGGCATCATGAAGTATCAAGGTCTACTATGATCAATAGATGCATGAAAAATCATCAGTTTTAAGCCGATCTCCAAACTTAAGTATGCTCAAACAATCAATCTCATTTGTAATATCCTAGTTTTGATAATTCAATTTTGATGATCCTCAAGTGAATTATTTTATTCAATCATTTGTTTTTCTCATCATTACTTAGAGCTAATTTATTCTCATACGACCCCCTTTCAGGAAATTGTTCAAAGACGCCATGACCATTATACACTAAACTATGTATCAATTCCATGAGGTTTTGATTGTTGATATGAAATACCCAAATATTCTAAGGAGTTTTGGATACGACACGAATATATTCTCTTCAACACACGGTAATTCTTTGACATATGGTGTGGTGGAAGTTCAATATGGGCAAGGGGTGAATGCTTTCGAAGTGAAAATTACCATAGCACACTTAAAACCCTTGGAAATCGTATGGGCCACCACCATAAAGATCAATGCACTTAAAAGAGATGCATATAGGCGTAAAAAATGAAGGGGTGGAGTACGTTTTTTTGCTTTATTATTGCATCAGGAGTGCATATCAAAGAGTGTGCTTGGTAACATCCAAGGTATTAAGATGTCAAGTGAAAAACACTTGTTTCACAATGAAAGAGCAACGTACGATGGCCATGTCATGCCCTCTTCAATACACACTATGGGAGAGGGCTTCTGTACAATCAATATCAATGAGCTCGCGTTGTAAAGTGGATTGAGCATCATGTTTTAGAATTGAAGCTAAAATGATTTATTAAGAGGACATAATGTTTCCCTTTCCCTTGTTCAAATCGCAGTAAAACACCACAGCTCATATATACAAAGAAAACACACATAGTTATGCGTTCAAGAGAAGGTGACAGAAAACGTATTTTGATTTTCATGGGTCACAAGACAAGGAGATACACATGCTAACACATGACTTTGGATGATTACATGTTGGTGGCGAGGTTTAGATACTTTACGCCACACCATCGTTGGGTCCACCAATGTGTTTTATAGTTATATTGGCAGACTTGCATTTTTGTTGTAGCAACAACCTACATTCCAAAAAAATGCTCCCTTCTCACTGATAACCAACATGCATGGGATGTGGACGGAGAAACCCAACAAATCCAAGTCCATCGACCGATGTGCAATTGTTGCAAGGAAAAAAAAAATTGTTGCTTGAGGTTTCCTAAGGTGCGATGATGAAGCCATGGAGGTCACAGGGTAGTCATCTAGCAATGAAGCCAGAGAAGGAGTGCACATGAAAGACTATCACGGAAACACCGTCTATCTGCATGCTGGCACTAAGATTCCTCAATCAAACAGATGACATCTCATCTAGCCGAGTTTGGATTTTTTGAATGAAAGGATCACATCTGGAAAGGAGATAAATGTTTGAGTTCAACATGGTCTAGCAAGGATCTCTAGAGGGCATTGTGTGATCAAGTCGCATAGTCGCAGTTTTGTTGCAAAAGTGGTGGGTGTGACCCAACCCCGAACGGGACCATGCGACCTCCTTTCAGTTCGTAGATCTCCATAGGTCGTAAAGTCACAATCCTAAGGCACGAATAGGAGGTGCGACCTTTTGGGAGCTGTGAGTATGCGACTTCCATAGGTCACTATCCTCGCCCACGTCGCCAAGTCGCACTCCTCATACGAAGGTAGAAACGTTGAATTGCGACCTTGCGACTGCCACAAGTCACAACCTACTTTCAATTCGCAGCCTCTTGAAACTCCTCTCAAGTCACACATCGCAGTCTTGTCCCATTTCATAACAAAATGTAGAATTTTCTTTATGATCCCTACTCCTAATCAGCACTATCCTAATGCACCCTTGTTTGATAGTGAAATGCAAGGCCATAAGGTGTAATTCTCATTTATTAAAGGTCAAAGGATGGGTCCACGTGTGGTAAATATGAAAGGAGCATCTCACCAAATTTGCAGCATCAATGGCATTGTACATAACATACAAATTAATAAATAAATGCATCATTTTCACAGGGTTTTGACATCATCACTATTGGAAAGGATTGGAAAGGAATATTAAGCTAAGAGCAATCTATACGTTTTGGTTATGTGGTACATGATTAATAACCTCGTTTGTTTACACGGTTTGAATGAAATTATCAAATTGTGGAATTCTCTTAAACCATGTGGCGCCATGTATACACCTGGTAATGCGTGCAGATGAACGTTGGCTGAAATTTCAAGTCCTCTCCCCATTATATGATTAAACAAGCTCATTATGAGCATGCAAGAGTTGTACATGCATTCTTTTGTAGGATAGGACTATCAAGGTTCCAAATTGGTTTTAACTTTCTATAAATGTGTTACGTTTCTAATTTTTTTTTCTCAACGCATATACATATATGGCTAATTGAATGTGTTCGCTTGTAGGTTGCATGCGGAAGCTATAGTATTGACCTAGGTGCAGAAATTTTTAGTCTTCCTCTAGAAGCTGCACAACCCAGATTTGAACCAACAAGAAAGCTTACGACATGTTGATGCTCAATATTTTACTCAAAAAATCTGAACACAGGCAACCCAATCATCAACTCATGCAAATTCCCTTGGCACTACAGTGGCATTGGTAGCAGATAGAATTTGTTGGTTTGCATGGAAAAAGCTAGGGTTGTCCTCAGGCAAGCAAGGTGGCTCATTGCAAAACTCAAAAAACCTCACTATAAGCTCAAAGGCATGTTTGTCACCTAGTCATGTGCATGGGACTAATGCACAAGAAAATACATTGTGTTTTGCAAGGCATGAGCTATCCAAAAAGGAAGTGAAATAGAAAGACCCTAGGTCACAGACCTGCTCATGTCACAAGTCACAGATGACCTTAGGTCACAGGTCGTGAATAGCCTCGAGTTGCACGTGGTCCTAGTTGCAAGCCATCCCAATGGTCGGGGAGAGCAAGAGTCAAGGGTAACCCAAGAGTCACTTCAGCTTATATGTATGACTTCAAGAAAACAACAGTAGGGGGACTTTGAGCACTTGAGTTGAGGTGATGACGAGATAGCGAATTTGTTCTTGAGAGCTAAAGGCACTCAACTCTTGGTATCCAGGAGATGGATCTATAGTGAGGCTAGGGTTGTGGTATCATGCATTGAGATGAATAGCCCATGTTCCACTATTGGGTTTTTGCGAGTTGCAAAATATGTATTTGAAGTTGCAACAGCGTTAATAATATATTCTCTTTTTCTGACACTGATTCACATGCTTGCTTATGGTGGTAGTACTAATTGTCTAATATTTCACTATGTTTGTATATGTGCTTTCATACACGCAATTGGTTATGGACTAATTCATAGTAGTTTCATGTATGTTTTTCTTTCAAATCGGTGTTTACTTGTTTCTTTCCATGTCAGTGATCTATTGTGAGATATTTTGCAGTTAACCTATGACATGTTCTCTTTCATGTACATCTAACTAGGTTTTGGTTCATCGATCCCTCTCATGGTGTACCCCTATTTATTTTCTTCTTAGAATTTCTAGTATCTTTGTCTGTGGCTCGTCAATATTGGGATGCTTTTGCTTCACTTATTGGTTATTTTAACCGTGTCTCCACTTCGTCACCTTCCCATCTGACAACCCAGAGCGGAAACACTTATGGTGGCCGCTGCTCCCACATAACAGATGGGGCTCCTATCCCAAATGGTGTGAGGTCTAATTGGGACCTTTCGCCAAGGAGACCCCCTTGTTTTTGGTGGTACAATTTTTCCACTCAATATTTTGGCGTTAGAAGGAGGTCCACATGATAATCTGAGCCCTGGGAGTCTGCAATTATTCTCATATATGTAAATGGATCATCCCCAAATAATTGTCCTGAGATTTTTATCAGATTTATATATTCTCAATGCTCAATCCTTGATGAACCTCTATATCACTTGTCTCAGTTAAAGTTTGATGGTGAGAATGGAATTTCCATAACCAGGCACCTATCTGATTTCCTTGAGTTTTGTGAATAGTATGAAATTGATGATGAGGAGCTTGCTTGTGTGCTCTTCTCCCTCAATCTTGAAGGACACTTTAAGCAATGGTGCCACACGTTGCTAGCAGATTCCATCCATTCGTTCGAGCAACTCACAGGTGAATTTCAACAAGATTTTTGCAAGCGCAATTTTCAAAATGTATTAATAAGGATAAATGAGATCAGAATGAAACCTTAAGAATCTCTAGAGGAGTTTTATATTAGATTTGTTCATCCTTGTTTTGATTTCCTTGAAAGATATGTCGATTGGGAATATTTAATTAAATAGTTTCGACAGGTGGTTTTCATTTCTCTGCAACACCTTCAATCTGTAGCAAATCCTGATCCTTATGTCCGTTATGATACTCCTCAAGTTACTAATTGTTCGGGTTCTATCCATAAGATTTCCTTGTCCATCTATCTGATCCCAGAACAAATTCATGCCTCCAAGAAGGAAATTTATATTTGTGACATTTCTCTTCCTCCTCCTAATTGGTTGTGTAATGGATTTTTGGTCGCAAATATTTTAAGTGATGATAGACGCTTACAGGAAAATGAAACATGTTGTATCACCTCTTAATCTTTCATACACCCTATCAAATCAAAACTTGAAAACCATATTTACTTAACATCTCTCCCTATTGATGAAACCAATCTCAAGTCCATTGAACATGTGCTTCAGTCCAGTTCTAAATCTCATTCCCCTACCAAAAATGAATTGGGATTTGTCTTGAATAAAGTTGATTTCCTTGAAAAATCCTTGGACCATGACATGCATGCCAGTTCATTGGCCTCTCCAGATGACACTAATGTGTGAGATGAAATTCCTTGTACGATTGGGACCCCTGCATCTGAATCATTTCATCCATTATTCTCTGATTAGTTACTTGAGTCTGCCACGCCATTAATTTCTTCAAATTATTCAGAACTGTTTCTTGCTGGTGTTGATGGCAGTGATTAACACACGGGTGGTGTTTCAAAATCACATTAAAAAAATTATGAATCTCTTATTTATGATCTCTTTCATCCACAATATTTAAATGACCAATAAAGTGACCGTATGTCTTGGCAATCTCAAGATGTTTCTCTTACTGATTCATCCCCATTTTTAACCCTAGAGGAGCCTAATATACCAGATAACCAACCTGATCAAATTGGTGGCTCCAATGATTGTTATTTATCTGAAAATGTATTCACTCACACCTCTAGTGATTGTCATTCATATCTATTTGTTGACCCTATGAAGCCACCAAAATTTGATGATTAATTTTTTGATGATTCAGGGACCCATCAGGAAGTCGAGGCAATTGAGATTCTGTTGATGGTTATCTCGGGTTTTCACGATCCTGATGAGACCCCTGAAACAAGTCAAACTAGGGTTTCTAGGATTAGGGTTTCTGAAATTACGATTCCCACGCACCACACTCCTCTCAGCACAATCGTGTCGGATGTCAACTCATTTGGGAAAGCATTCAGTTCGAGTGATGTTTCTTTGAGCACGTATTTATGTCCCCTAATAGCTTATATGCAACAACCTCTATACCCTAATTTTTTCACTGGAAGGAAAACATCGGCCATTGTCTCTAATATTTTTGGTTGTTTCCCAGCCAGTACAAGTTGCAGTCTGGTACAAACATATGATGTTTTACAAACCTCTATATTACCTGAAAATATTCTGATCAATTCATCTCATCCTAGGAAATCTAAAGAATCTGATATGTTGGACTGTCAATCTGTTAGTTTGCAAACATTTGACCGAATTAATAATACACTCGTTGAAATTTGTCCAATCACCACAAACAATGACCACATGCATTCTTCAGTTGATCTCATGAAATCATCGAAGTTTGAAAGCTCCCCATTGGAAGGGTCAGAGTTTTTTGCACTTCAGCTCCCACTGATGGGTATGCCAAGTCCTCACATCCCAGACAAAACCCAGGGACAAATTCAAACTAGGGTTTCCAAAATTAGGGTTTCTGCACTTGGATTCTTGAGCATCTCAACTTCACCTAGAAGACCCTTGTTTTCTCCATTACATCAAATTGATCATCCTCAACATCATTATGATATTTCCGGTTGGGTTGATGGAACCTATCCGACAAATATACCTGGACGTAGAAAATGTCTTACCTCACTTCCATCGGATCTAGGGTTGCGCATGAATGGATGTGTGTCATGTATATCTGATTGTAGGTTTCAAGTACATCTTCATGTGTGTCAGGATGAAATTGTAGTTCAGCTTGAACAATCTATTCTGACACATTCTCTGGCAAGCAGCCATGACCTTCTTGTTGTTGCACATGCTTTCCAGGTAAGTTTTGTTGTTGGTGCACAATTTTGTATGTTGGTTCTGATGTCGAAAATTTTTGTTCTTGCAGGTCAGGAAATAATGCGGTGGCTGCACTTGAAATATAATTTCACATAACCCGACCACCTCTCTGGTTAAATTAGGGTTTTAGGTTTAGGCTAGCTAGGGTTTATTAATAAAATTTTACCAGTTCAAGTTGTAAATTAGGGTTTTCTTGCTAAGCTTTTCTTTATGGTGTAAAATTATGATTTTTGTATTTTCTTACGGTAAGTAGCTTTATGCATTATCATTTTCCATTGGTTTTGACCCATGCTCTTGGATTTTTCTCGTTGTTGCACAACATTCAGATAATCACTGCATGCGCTTTGCCTTATTTTTTCACTTGCAACTAGTTGATTTATCTCGCACATGGCATTACATTGCATCATAAGCCTTGTCTGTTGCATCACGTAGTACACTTTCCTTCTCGCCTCATATGCACTGGTTGATGACCTAGCGTGGAAATTTTATGTATATTTCATGCCACTGCATGAGCCTTCATCGACCCAAGAGCCTTCAAACCCTCGGTGCCCTGACTATCCTTCTTACTCCTCCCCGCACATTTTTTAAGCCGAATGGATTGCTTTCGCTTATTTTCATGCATCAAAACCATAAAGGTATTCCTTTATTTCCTTGTAATAATTGATAAAACCCTAACCCTAATGTTTGTGTGAGATTGTGGTGGTGGCCCCAAGAGGAAGCTTCTCTCATAACTGGTCATTAGAGTCATGCCTTGGGCATCATTCCTACGATTCTAATTCATTAGCCAGGTAGATACGGGTAATTTTCTTGTGGGGAACCATAATTAGTTTAAATGACCTATACCTACAACCTAAACCTTGTGCCCAACATATTCTTGAATATATCAATGATTTTTTTATTTGTTTCTCCTGTTAGCGGGATATGGGATGTGAAGCCTCGGCATGAAGGAAAACCCAAATCAGAATATCTTTCAATTTTTTTCAGACAAGAAACAACATTTCTTGCAAAGAAAAATAAGTCGGGATCCCTCATCCGCCCCAGTTAAATGATTTCCACAACGAATAAGTGCCACGATCACATACAAATAAGTGTTATAAGCACATGAAACACATAAGGGTAAAGGATTGAGAAAGGCTCGCTGGCAGGGGAGCAACGTTTGTGATTTCTTGAAGTGACTCCATCAGGGTACTGTGCAGGCCTGCTGGCAATGGAGCAACACCTTTAAAATTATGAATATAATAAACCCTCTTCCTGGTCCTTTACATCATCATCAACTCCTGGCATGTGTGAGTTTCTATTTGGGTGTTTAGTGATTAACAAGAACTAGCTGAGGCACAAAGGGAAGAAATATTTGTAAAGGTCAAATTAACGTATGAGATACCTACAGTGTCTGTCTGATATCCCCTTTCATCACCATCTAGACTCAAGAAAGTGTAGGAATGATGACAGAGATGCTGGATTCTACCAGTGGTCCGCCAACTATTGTAGTTTCTACAACACCACCCAAAATTTTGGCTATATTCAAAATTTTTGGCCCCCTTCTGCTCGCTTAGCCCATTAAGGCTCCGACCTGACCTTCAGTCGTTTAATCTCCCCATGACCTTTTCATGCCAAAACCCGTCACTGCACCCATTCATATGATGTGCACTGCATCCACTTGTCTTGATGACTCATCAATGCATTAGGGTTTGGGGGTTTTCTGCTTCAAAGAGCATTGAGAGTCTCTCCATGGATTCAAATATAGGTTCCCCCTAGCAGTCATCATCAATTAGTGGGGGCACCAATCTTGGGTAGGTGAGGTCTCAGTCTGGATCGCATTATGAAATCCTAATCATGCTAGGGTTTGATAGAAACCCTAGTTTGTCAAAAGAATGTTCCTCTTTTCTGTGTTAACCTAATTCGCACTCTCATGGGGTTGCTTTCCCATCAGCATCGCATAGAATCACAGTGAGATTCAATCCCTGGCCTATTCCCCTAATAACTTGGTAGGTTCTACCCCTCAACATGTGCATTAGGGTTTTCCTGAACTGTATGCCCCTTTGCACCCTTGCAACCCTAGATGCGTGTGATTAGCAATCCAGCCTTTCTTTGTATTTAATCCCCACCCTCCAAAAGCATGGTCCCGTTTATTTCAAGGAGCCTTATTTGTGAATGCATCGTCACCTTGTGGCATCATGAAGTATCAAGGTATACTATGATCAATAGATGCATGAAAAATCATGAGTTTTCAGTTTATCTCCAACTTAAGTATGCTCAAACAATCAATATAATTTGTAAAATCCTAGTTTGGATAATTCAATGTTGATGCTCCTCAAGTGAATTATTTTATTCAGACATTTTTTTTATCATCATTACTGAGAGATGACTTATTCTCATACCACCCCCTTTCAAGAAATTGGTCAAATATGATATGACCATTCTACACTGAACTATGTAGCAATTCCATGAGGTTTTAATTGTCCATATGAACTGCCTGAAACTTTTAAGGAGTTTTTGATATGACACGAATATATCCTCTTCAACACATAGTAATTCTTTGACATATGGTGTGGTGGAAGTTCAATATGGGAAAGGAGTGAATGCTTAATAAGTGAAAATTATTATAGCACACTTAAAACCCTTACAATTCGTATGGGTAGCCACCATAAAGATCAACGTACTTCAAAGAGATGCATAGAGGTGTAAACAATGAAGGGGGTGGAGCGCCTATTTTTGTTTTATGATTGCCATCAAGAGTGCATATCAAAGAGTGATCTCAGGCACATCCAAGGTATTAATATCATGAGTTCGAAACACCTATTTCATAAATAAAGAGCAATGTACGATGGCAATGTCGTGCCCTCTTTAATACACACTATGGGAGAGGGCTTCTGCATGATCAATATCAGTGAGCCTGCATTGAAAAGTGGATTGAGAGTCATGTTTTAGCATTGAATATGAAATGATTTATTGAGAGGATTTCATGTTTCTCTTTCCCTTGTTCAAATCACAGTAAAACACAACAGGTCAGACATACCAAGAAAATTCACATACTTATGCGTTCAGGACAAGGTGAGAGAAAACGTGGTTTGATTTTCATGGGTCACGGGATGAGGAAATACTCATGCTAACACCTAACGTTGGATGATTAAATTTTGGTGAAGAGGTTCAGATCCTCTGCTCCATGCCACCATTGGATCAAAAATTGGGTTTCACAGTTATATTGGAAGACTTGCATTTCTGTTGTAGCAGCAGCCTGCGTTCTAAAAAAAAATGCTCCCTTCTCATGGATAACCAGCATGCATGGGATGTGGATGGAGAAACCCAGTAGATCCAAGTCCATCGATTGATGTGCAACTACTATAAGGAAAACAAGAACTATTGCATGAGGCTTCCCAAGGTGTGATGATGAAGTCGTGGAGGTCACAGGGTAGTCGTCCAGTGATGAAGTTAGAGAAGGAGTGCAAATGAAAGACTATCACAGAAACACCATCTATCTGCACGCTGTCACTAAGATTCCTTGATCAAACAGATGGAATATCATTAGCCTAGTTTGTCTTTTTTTAATGAAAAGATCAAATCTGGAAAGGATATAAATGTTTGAGTTCAACATGGTCCAGCAGGGATCTCCAGAGGGAATTGTGCGATAAAGTAGCATAGTCGCAGTTTTTTTGCAGCAGTGGTGGGTGCAATCCAACCCCAAACATGACCATGCGACCTCCTTTCAAATCATAGATATCCACAGGTCACAAATTCGCAAGTGTGAGGCATGAATAAGAGGTGCAACCTTTTGGGAGCTGTGACTATGCGACTTCGATAGGTCGCTATCCTCGCCCAGGTCGCCAAGATGCACTCCTCATATGGAGGCCGAAACATTGAGCTGCAACCTTGCGACTGCCACAAGTTGCAACCTCCTTTCAATTGGCAGCCTCTTAACACTCCTCTAAGGTCGCACATCATAGTATTTATTGTGTAACCAGCTCCAAAAATAGAAGAAAAGAGATATCAACGCCTTATAAATAAGCCACTTCGAGGGGGCAACCTCCAATACATTACATAAATGAACAATTCTTGGATGATACAATTTACAAAACCTCCTTTCTATATATAGGATTCCATAGGGCCATAATGTAATCCTAGTGGGCCACAATGTAATCCTAGCCGACCTAACAATAATAATTTAAGGGCACAATAATAACAAAATGGGGGTTACAAGGGTACAATAATAACGATAAGGGGGTTACACTAACAACAATAAGGGACTATACTAGTAATATAGGGACCTAACATGCCCCTCTCCTTCAAAAAAGTGTTGTCCTCAACGCTTGAGTAGCTCTGGGTGCTTCTGTATAAAATTCTCATCCTCCCATGTAGAATCTTCGGTGGGTAAGTTCTTCCACTTGATGAGATACTCTGAAATTGATCGATTCCGTAGTTGTCGAGTTCTTGTTTCCGTGACCGCTTCGGGTTCCAATATGATTTTTCCTTCCTCATCAAGTTCTAGAAATATTGTTTGAACTGGAAGATTTTCACCTATAACCTTCTTTAAGCATGAAACATGGAAAACTGGATGTACTCGCGAAGAAGCGGGAAGCTCCAATTTGTATGCCATAGTACCAATCTTTTGCAACACCTTGTAAGGACCATAGTACTTTGGCGATAATTTATTATCCTTCTTTGCTTGCTTGAGGGACATTTGTTTGTATGGTTGTAGCCGTAAAAATACCCAATCTCCTACATCAAAACTTTTCTCGCTACGATGCTGATCTGCCTGTTGTTTCATTCGATTTTGTGCCAAATTCAGGTTATCCTTTAAGAGTTGGAGAACTTCTTGTTGTTGCTCGATGTGATCTTCCACTGCTTGAACCTTCGAATTTTCCCTTAAAGATGATGTGATGGATGGTGGATGATATCCATAAAGTGCCATAAATGGGGTCATTTTTGCTGCAGTATGGAAGGAAGTGTTATACCACCATTCAATTATAGGTAACCACTTGACCCATTGTGTTTTTTTATTAGATACAGAACAACGAAGATATCCTTCCAAAAATTTATTTACTATCTCAGTTTGACCATCAGATTGAGGATGATAAGATGAGCTATGAGCTAATTGAGTACCTAAACAAGAAAATAAATCTGTCCAAAAATTTCCTGTAAAAATGGGATCTCTGTCACTCACAATAACCCTTGGGTTTCCATGTAGCTTTTGAATTGTGTCCATAAATGTAGTAGCAACTGTACTTGCTTTAAATGGATGAGATAATGCACAAAAGTGTGCATACTTGGTAAGTCTATCAACTACCAACATGATGACACTCTTTCCTTCGGACTTAGGTAAACCTGTGATAAAATCCATTGAAATCTCCTCCCAACGTTGACCTGGAATGGATAAAGGTTGTAGAAGTCCTGGGGTCTTAATTGTTTCCACTTTATTCTGTTGGCAAACCAAATATTCCGCCACAAACTTTTGAATATCAGATTTAAGGCCATCCCAAAAAAATTCTTTCTTCACCCTGTGGTAAGTTTTTAAAAATCCTGAGTGTCCTCCTAAAGGAGAAGTGTGCAATTCCAAAAGAATATTTTGTTTTAGTTGGGAATTCTTATAAATATATAAGTGATCTTTGTACCATAAGGAATCATTTTTCCAACTAAATGTATCAGATGTACTAGGATCTTGCTGCAACTTTTGAATGAGTGTCCATACATGTTTGTCCTTCTTCCATTCATCTCTTGCTTCAGTTATCCAATCTGGTTGGATAATAGAAATGGCACAAAGCAATGCTTCCACCTCTTCATTCTTTCTCGAGAGTGCATCTGCAACAACATTAAGCTTTCCTTTTTTGTAGATTATTTCAAAGTCATAACCCAACATCTTTGTGACCCATTTTTGCTCCTCTTCTGAAGATAGTCTTTGTTCCAAAAAGTGTTTAAGACTATCATGATCAGTTTTTACCTTGAAGTGTCTTCCCATTAGGTAAGTTCGCCATTTCTTTAGTGCATGCAGTATTGCTAACATTTCCTTCTCATAAATAGGTTTCTGTAAATACTTTCCTTTGATTGGACGACTTTCAAAAGCAATGGGTCTTCCTTCGTGCATTAAAACTGCACCAATTCCATTTCCTGAGGCATCACATTCCACAATAAAGGTTTTTGTGAAGTCTGGTGTAGCTAAGACCGGTGCTAGGCACATTGCCTCTTTAAGACGTTCAAAGGCCTTAGTTGCTTCAAGAGTCCATGAAAATGTATCTTTCTTCAATAATGTTGTTAGAGGTGCTGCTATTCTCCCATAATTCTTAACAAACTTGCGATAATACCCTGTTAACCCGAGAAATCCTCGCAACTTCTTTATGGTTGTGGGGACTTTCCATTCCTTAATGGCTTTAATTTTGTTAGGGTCTACTTTAACACCCTCGTGAGATACAATATGACCCGGATATTCCACCTCTTGTACTCCAAAGAAACATTTGGATGTTTTTGCATATAATTGTTTCTCTTGCAATAGTTTGAGCACCCTGTCAACATGTTGAACATGATCCTTCCAAGACCTGCTGTAGATTAGTATATCATCAAAAAGTACTAGCACAAATTTTCTAAGGAAGGGTTTGAAAATGGAATTCATCAACCCTTGAAATGTAGAAGGTGCATTGGTAAGGCCAAAAGGCATGACCAAAAATTCATAATGACCTTCATGAGTTCGAAATGCTGTTTTTGGAATATCTTCGGTCTTCATTCTAATTTGATGATATCCTGAATGAAGATCCAACTTGGTAAAATAAATTGCTCCATGTAATTCATCCAATAATTCATCAATCACGGGAATGGGAAATTTATCTTTAATGGTGAGCTTATTGAGCTCCCTATAATGCGGACACATTCGCCATGATCCATCCTTCTTGTGTACCAATACTACAGGAGCAGAGAAAGAACTTTGACTAGGTTGAATTATACCCGCCTCTAACATTTCCGCAATCATACGTTCAATTTCGCTCTTTTGGAAGTAAGGATATCTATAAGGCCTGATGTTTGGAGGAACACTTCCTGGAATCAAATGAATAGCATGATCATGATCACGAATAGGTGGGAGTCCTTTGGGAGTTTCAAACACCGTGGAATGATTGTCCAAGACTTGTTGGAGATCTACAGAAATAGATTATTTTGATGTCGGAACTTCTAGTGAGCATAATTGTGCAATTACACCTCGTTGTTCTTTCTTTAGAAGCTTTGTCATGACATTAGAGCTTATTATCCTTCCCGGCTTCCCTTCAATACCCCGTAATTCGACTTCCTTTCCTTCTGAAAAAAATTTCAAGAAAAGTTCTTGAAAATTAAAAGCTACCGTCCCCAAAGATTGTAACCATTGTACTCCTAGTACAACATCGGCACCTCCCATAGGAATGGAAAGCATTGGACTAGTCAATACATATTCCCCCATGGTTAGCTTGATATTATGGCATTTTCTAGAGCAATTTATATTTCCTCCATTTGCAACCATCACTTGACATTCTGGTGCTGGGTATAGGAAACAATTTAATTCCTTGGTTACCTTACAATGAATAAAATTATGGGTGCTACCTGAATCAATCAACACTATTACCTTTTTCTTCTTGATTTGTCCTACTATCTTGAGAGTTTGAGGAGTGGTAATTCCTTCCAGTGCATTACACGATATGGTCGGATTCATTTCTTCCTCTTCTAGGGTTGGTTCCTGGTGTATATCCTCTTCTTGTTCATTTTCTTCTTCCTCTTCACAATCTATGTAAAATAATTTCTTCTCAGCACACTTATGACCTTTAGTGTATTTGCTATCACAACTATAGCAAAGCCCTTTTGCTCTTTTTTCTTCCAATTGTTGTGGTGTCAACCTTGTAGGTTGTGGAAATCTAGTCGTAGCAACACTTCCTTCTTTATAGAATTGAGTGGTAGGCTTCCTTGTCGCCATAATTTTACATTCAACTTTTCTTGCCAACCTGAATTCCTTCTCTAATGAATCAGGTTCCAAAACGCGAACTTCATGTTGGATGTTATCCTTTAAAGTGCCTATGAAGAGATCAATCCTGTGTTCCTCTGGAATATCAGTTACCTTATATTCAATTTTTGGAAGTCCTCAATGTGCTCCCCCACTAAACCCTTTTGTTTGAGATTTATCAATTGGCTAAAGAAGGTGTTGCTCTTTGTATCCTCATAATGTGCTATCATTTCCTCCGTAAAAATTGACCAAGTGACAATTTTTTTACGGGAGCAAAGCCATCGATACCATACAAATGTATTTTTTCTAAATGTAAAGTTGCAATGCGTACCTTTTGTGTGTTTTGCACATTATGGAGATCAAAATATTGCTCCATCTGTAGTATCCATGTTACAGGATCCTTTCCATTAAAATTCCTCATATCCATTTTTGGAATATGGTGGTTCTTCCCGCCAACATTAGAGTTTATGAAATCATGATTAACATTTATTTTGTTCTCATCATGAGTTTCCTCTACTATCTTTTCACCATTAGGAAACATTTCTTGTATCAACTTTCCCAAACTTTCGATGTCTACTTTTAGATCTTTCTTCATGTTTTCCATGTTGTCTTTCATTTTTTCATCGATCTTAGCTTCCATGTCATCCATCTTAGCTTCCATGCCCACTTCCATGCTATCCATCTTAGTTTCCAAACCATTCATCTTATCTTCCACGCCTTTCTTCAAACCATTCATCTTAGTTTCCACACCTTTCTTCAAAACTTCCATTTCATTTTTTGTTGTTCTTTGCGAGAGCGAAATTTGTTGCACTTTCTCTTGTAATTTTGATATGTCATGTTGTCATTCTTAGTCTTCATGAGTCATAGTAGAGCCTTCTAAAGGCTTAATGGGTGTTGAATTATTTTTAGGGGCCATTTTAAAATCCAATATTGATATCTATTCTACAAGTTTCCCTTGGAATCAATTCAACTTGATTCTTCAAACAAGACTTATGTAATTCGGAAAAAAAAAAAAATACACACCTTTTACTAGCTTTTAGGAGCTCGATATTGAAATTGAATTATCTCTGTAATTGAAAATCTTCGATATCTAAAATTCAGCCCTATAGTAGCCCTCTAAAGCTTCTTTCAAATGCCACAGGTCTGACCTGATTTTGATTCTCCAAGACAAAGTTGTGTCCAATCTCCCACAATGACCTAATTCTGGACTAGTTCAGTAGAGCGAACTTGTACGACTTGCCACGTGTTCTTGTTTATCCTTCGGATGCGGAAGTGTGATAGCCAAGAAAACTACGGTCAGGTATATTGTGACCACTTTTTACGACACTCAAATCCGATGCTCGGAGAAGTTATGAATATTTTCCCACTATCACACTCTTTGAGATGAAATTAAGACGAAAAAGCACTACATTCACGGATCATATATCCGAAAAATATTGTGAAACAAGATAAAATTTTTGACCACGTTTCCTCGGGATTTTGGCTTCGCACCCTAAAAATTCAGATTACGAACCTTCAAAGCCAGAAAAAAATTTATAGCGCAAATGCCACGATGACCTGTTTAGGAGCCTGAAAAAATACCTGACTTCCACAGATCATATCTCCGAAATTATTGCGAACCAAACTTTGAAATTTTTATACAAGCTTCCTCAGGATTTTTTCTTCGCACCCTAAAAATTTCAGCTTCTGAAACTTCGTAGAAAAAAAGTTATAGCGAAAATGCCACGATGACCTGTTTGGAGCAGCGAAACCCTAGAATCCCAAGGCTCTGATACCAAATGTTGTGTAACCGGCTCCAAAAAGAGAAGAAAAGAGATATCAACGCCTTAGAAATGAGCCTCTTCGAGGGGGCAACCTCCAATACATTACATAAATGAACAATTCTTGGATGATACAATTTACAAAACCTCCTTTCTATATATAGGAGTCCATGGGGCCATGATGTAATCCTAGTGGACCACAATGTAATCCTAGCCGACCTAACAATAATAATTTAAGGGCACAATAATAACAAAATGGGGGTTACAAGGGTACAATAATAACAATAAGGGGGTTACACTAACAACAATTAGGGACTATACTAGTAATATAGGGACCTAACAGTATTTTCCCAGTGCATAACAAAACTTATAATTTTCTTTATGATCTCTACTCTTCATCATCACTATCCTAACACACCCTTGTTTGATAGTGAAATGCAAGGCCAAAAGGTGCAATTATCATTTATTAAATAGCATAGGATTGTTCTACGTGTGGTAAATATGAAAGGAGCGTCTCACCCAATGTGCGGCATCAATGACATTGTGCATATCATACGAATTAAGAGATAATGCATCATTGTCACAGGGTTTCAACATCATCACTATTAGAAAGGAATACTAAGCTAAGAGCAAACTATACGTTTCGGTTATGTGGTACATGATTAATAACCTCCTATGTTTACGCAGTTTGAATGAAAGTATTGAACAGTGGAATTATCTTGAACCATGTGGCACCATGTATACACCTGGTAATGTGTGCAGATGAGCATCGGCTGACATTTCAAGTCCTCTCCCCATTACATGATTAAACATGCTCAATAAGATCATGCAGGAGTTGTTCATAAGTTATTCTACATAACATGACTACCAAGTGTCCAAATTGATTTTAACTTTCCATAAATGTGTTACATTTCTAATGTTGTTTTCTCAACGCATATATATATATATATGGATAATTGAATGTGTTCACTTGCAGGTAGCATGAGGAATCTATAGTATTGACCTAGGTGCAAAAAATTGTTGTCTTCCTCCAGAAGTTGCACAACCCAGATTTGAACCAACAGGAAAACTCATGACATCTGGATGCTCAAGATTTTACATAAAAAATTTGAACATTGTTGGCCCAATCATCAACTCATGCAAATTCCCTTGGCACCACAATGGCATTGGTAGTAGATAGAAGTTTTTGGTCCATGTGGCAAAATCTAGGGTTGTCCTCTGGCAAGCAAGGTGGCTCCTTGCAAAACTCAAAAAACCTCACTATAAGCT